>CM052809.1:66472200-66572151 GCA_028533885.1 Nasua narica
TCTTTGGTTAGGTTTATTCCTAGGTATCTTATGGTTTTGGATGCAATTGTAAATGGAATCGACTCCTTAATTTCTCATTCTTCTGTTTTGCTGTTGCTGTATAGAAATGCAACTGATTTCTGTGCATTAATTTTATATCCTGACACTTGACTGAATTCCTGTATGAGTTCTAGCAGTCTTGGAGTGGAGTCTTTTGGGATTTCCACATAAAGTATCATATCATCTGCAAGGAGTGAGAGTTTGACTTCTTCTTTGCCAATTTGGATGCCTTTTATTTCTTTTTGTTGCCTGATTGCTGAGGCTAGGACTTCTAGTATTATGTTGAATAGCAGTGGGGATAGTGGACATCCCTGCCATGTTCCTGATATTGATAGGAATCAATATCAATTGATCAATCAATTGATCAATCAATTGATCGTTCCTGAGAATGAGATTTGCTGTGGGTTTTTCATAGATGGCTTTGATGATGTTGAGGAATGTACCCTCTATGCCTACACTGTGAAGAATTTTGATCAAGAAAGGATGTCGTACTTTGTCAAATGCTTTTTCAGCATCAATTGAGAGTATCATATGGTTCTTGTTCTTTCTTTTATTAATGTTTTGTATTACGTTGAATGATTTGCAAATGAACCAACCTTGCAGTCCAGGAATAAATCCCACTTGGTCATGGTGAATAATCCTTTTAATGTGCTGTTGGATCCTATTGGCTAGTATTTTGGTGAGAATTTTTACATCCCTGTTCATCAAGGATATTGGTCTGTAATTCTCCTTTTTGATGGGGTCTTTGTCTGGTTTTGGGATCAAGGTAATGCTGGCCTCATAAAATGAGTTTGGAAGTTTCCCTTCCATTTCTATTTTTTGGAACAATTTCAGGAGTATGGGTATTAATTCTTCTTTAAATGTTTGGTAGAATTCCCCTGGGAAGCCATCTGGTTCTGGGCTCTTGTTTATTGGGAGCTTTTTGATGACTGTTTCAGTCTCCTTACTGATTATGGGTCTATTCAGGTTTACTATTTCTTCCTGGTTCAGTTTTGGTAGTTTGTGTGTCTCTGGGAATGCATCCATTTCTTCCAGATTGTCTAATTTGCTGGCGTATAGTTGCTCATAATATGTTCTTATAATTGTTTGTATTTCTTTGGTGTTGGTTGTGATTTCTCCTCTTTCATTCATGATTTTATTAATTTGGGTCCTGTCTCTTTTCTTTTTGATAAGTCTTGCCAAGGGTTTGTCAATTTTATTAATTCTTTCAAAGAACCAGCTCCTAGTTTCGTTGATTTGTTCCACTGTTCTTTTGGTTTCTATTTCATTGATTTCTGCTCTGATCTTTATTATTTCTCTTCTTCTTCTGGGTTTAGGCTTTCTCTGCTGTTCTTTCTTCAGCTCCTTTAGGTGTAGAGTTAGGTTATGTATTTGAGATCTTTCTTGCTTCTTGAGAAAGGCTTGTATTGCTCTATATTTTCTTCTCAGGACCACCTTTGCTGTGTCCCAGAGATTTTGAACAGTTGTGTTTTCATTTTCATTTGTTTCCATGAATTTTTTTAATTCTTCTTTAATTTCGTGGTTAACCCATTCATTCTTTAGTAGGATGCTGTTTAGCCTCCATGGATTTGAGTTCTTTCCAACTTTCCCCTTGGGATTGAGTTCTCGTTTCATGGCATTATGGCCTGAAAATATGCAGGGAATGATCCCAATCTTTTGGTACTGATTGAGACCTGATTTGTGTCCCAGGATGTGATCTATTCTGGAGAATGTTCCATATGCACTAGAGAAGAATGTGTTTTCTGCCGCTTTGGGATGGAATGTTCTGAATATATCTTTGATATCCATCTGGCCCAGTTTGTCATTTAGAGCCTTTATTTCCTTGTTGATCTTTTGCTTAGATGATCTGTCCATTTCAGTGAGGCGGGTATTAAAGTCCCCTACTATTATTGTATTACTGTTAATGTGTTTCTTTGACTTTGTTTTTAATTGGTTTATATAAT
Source organism: Nasua narica (assembly GCA_028533885.1). Taxonomy (NCBI): domain Eukaryota; kingdom Metazoa; phylum Chordata; class Mammalia; order Carnivora; family Procyonidae; genus Nasua; species Nasua narica. The sequence continues at coordinate 66,474,183 of CM052809.1, forward strand.
TGGCTGCTCCCACTTTAGGGGCATAGATATTTACAATTGTTAGATCTTCTTGTTGGACAGTCCCTTTAAGTATAATATAGCATCCTTCCTCATATCTTATTATATTCTTTGGCTTAAAATCTAATTTATCTGATAGAAGGATTGCCACCCCAGCTTTCTTTTGATGTCCATTAGCATGGTAAATTTTTTCCATCCCCTCACTTTAAAGCTGGAGGTGTCTTTGGATCTAAGATGAGTTTCTTGTAGACGGCATGTCTATGGGTCTTGTTTCTTTATCCATTCTGGTACTCTGTGTCTTTTGATTGGGGCACTTACCCCATTTACTTTCAGGGTAACTATTGACAGATGAATTTAGTGCCATTGTATTGCCTGTACAGTGACTGTTAACTGTATATTGTCTCTGTTCTTTTCTGGTCTGTGTTTCTTTTAGGCTGTCTCTTTGCTTAGAGGACCCCTTTCAATATTTCCTGTAGGAGTGATTTGGCGTTTGCAAATTCCTTTAGTTTTTGTTTGTCCTGTAAGCATTTTATCACTCCATCTATTTTCAGTGACAGGCTAGCAGGATATGGTGTTCTTGGCTGCATATTTTTCTCATTTAGTGCTCTGAATATATCATGCCAGTCCTTTCTGGCCTGCCAGGTCTCTGTGTATTGGTCTTCTGCCAGTCTAACATTTCTGCCTTTGTATGTTACATACTTCTTGTCCCAAGGTGCTTTCAGGATTTTCTCTTTGTCACTAAGACTTGTAAGTTTTACTATTAGATGACAGGGTATAGACCTATTTTTATTGATTTCGAGGGGGTTCTTTGTGCCTCCTGGATTTTGATGCTTGTTCCCTTCGCTAGGTTAGAGAAAATCTCTACAATAATTTGCTCCAGTATACCTTCCTCCCCTCAGCCGATTAGGGAAATTCTCTACAATAATTTGTTCCAATATACCTTCCACCCCTTTCTTTATTCTGCTTCTGGAATCCCAATTATTCTAACATTGTTGCGTCTTACGGTATCACTTATTTCTTGAATTCTCCCCTTGTGGTCCAATATTTGTTTGTCTCTCTTTTTCTCAGCTTCTTTATTCTCCATCATTTGGTCTTCTATATCACTAATTCTTTCTTCTGCCTCATGTATTCTAGCTGTAAGAGCCTCCATTTTTTATTGTACCTCATTAATAACTTTTTTAATTTCAACTTGGTTAGATTTTAGTTCTTTTATTTCTGCAGAAAAGGATTTTATTTCTCTATAAAGGGATTCTCTAATATCTTCCATGCTTTTTTCGAGCCTAGCTAGTACCTTGATAAGTGTCACTTTGAACTCTCTTTCTGACATATTACCAATGTCCATATTGACTAGGTCTCTAGCTGCCGGTACTGTCTCTTGTTCTTTTTTTTGTGGTGAGTTTTTCCACCTTGTCATTTTATCAAGATAAGAAAAGATGAGTGAGAGAGAAAAATACTCTGTAGTTCCACAGTTTTCACTGATTGATGAACTTGGTCTTGGTGGATATTCTCACTGATCTTCTGGGGGAGGGACTTGTTGCCTTGATTCTCAAATGTCTTTGCCTAAGGCAGAATTGCCCCACCCTCGCCAGGGGATGGGCCAAGCAATTTGCTCAGGTTCACTCGCAGGAGTCTTTGTTCCCTGAGCACTTTCCTTACTGCCCTGGAGGCTGGGAATGCAAATGGCAGCTCCCAGTCTCCGGCAGGAGGAGCCGAGCCCTCAGGGCCCCGCTCCTCAGCCTCAGTGTGCCCTCAGAGGAAAGCAGTCAGTCACTCCCATCTCCTGGTCCCCGCCCAAGCTCCGAGCTCAGCGACCCTAGAAGGAGTGCCTCTATCTCTGGCGCGGCCCCGTCTTGAGCCTCCAAACTCAGCAGATTCCTGTTCCACGCTCCCGCACCACTCCTCCCGGAGGAGGAAAGAGGGCGCCTCTCCGGAGCTGCCTCCTGCGGGTTCCCTGCTTGAGGATCCATGACCTGACTGTGCCTCGGATTGTGGTGTAGGGCAAGTCCAATCTGATAGCGCACTGCTCAGCTCCTTCTCTGCTGCCAGCTTCTCCACCCCGATACCTGGGAGCTCTGCCGCACTCGGACAGTCCCAATCCCTTTGTGACCCCACAGGTCCTGAAACCACACTGTTCCCGCGAGGGCTAAACGCCCTGCTTAGCCTCTGGAGCAAAGTCCTTCAGTAGAGCAGACTAAAGCAGAACTAAAAGTTCTGATTTTGTGCTCTGCTGTTCTAGGCTGCCGGGAGCTGGCCCCTGCCCCCTGCGGTCTCTCTTCCTGTTGCTTTGGATTCACTTTTCCACTCGTCCTACCTTTCAGATAGTGGTTGATTTTCTGCTCCTAGAATTGCTGTTCTTCCTTTCTTTTCTCTCCTGTTGAGTATGCAGCCTTTTAGAATGGTTTGATAACTACCTAGCTGAACTTCTGGGATCTGACTCTATCTCAACCTGCTACTCCTCCGCCATCTTGCTCCTATCCCCTAGCTAATAGGCATTTTAAGTCTAACTCTCTGGTAGTCCTTGAGATTCTGATGATCAATTCCCAATATATATTGATATATCCTCTTTTGCCTAGAATAGTTAGAAATTATGCTGTGATTTGTGGTTAAAAACTCCTGACCAGAACAATGGAAACAAAACATGGTAATAGAGAAGTAGTTTAACTTCAGCTACAACAGATGGACATTGGATATGGAAGATTTAAAGTGTCCATAGAATAAATGAATCTAATAGATTTCAGAGTTCTTAAGATTTGGAAGTTTTTTTGTTTGTTTGTTTTTGATAAAATATGGGATTCTCCCCCCTTCACTTTCTCTGTAGTTGTAAAAAGAAAGACAATGGGGAGAAATTCTTGAGTATCTTCAAGAGCTTGTAAAATAGCATGAAGAAAATAAAAATTGTCTCACATCATCATCTGGGATAACTTATTACTGGCTCCTTCTGCCCCCTGAGATATAATTGACATATAAAATTGTTTACATTTAAGGTATACCATGTGATGGTTTGATAGATGTACATATTGTGAAACAATTATCATGATAGGGTTATTTAACACATCCATCACCTCACATAGTCATCTTTGTGTGTGTACACGTGTGCATGCCCATGTGGTAAGAACTTCTAATACCTACTCTTAGCAGTTTTTAAGTATAAAAATACAGTATTATTTACTATAGTCACCATGTTACACATTAGATCCCCGTAACTTACTGTCTTAAACTGTAAGTTTGTACCCTTAGACCTCTTTAACTCCCCCCACACACACTGATCCCCTGCATCTGATTTACTTCACTTAGCACAATGCCTCAAAGTTCATCTGTATCCTCTCAAATGGCAGAATTTCCTTGTTGTTCCTTGTCTTGACATGTTTCTAATTTTCAGTGAAAATTTCCTAAGAATGACCTTTGTCATCCATATTACTAACAACATTCTCTACAGGATTATTTATGTTATCTAGAAAGATGATAGCTTTTTTTTTCAGGTCTTCTCTGAATATCTTACTAGATATTTCTGGTAAAATATCTTTCTGATATCTTACCAGAATCACTGCTAATGTCCATATTTCAACATGCACCTTGAAACTCTTCCAGGTTCTACCCAATACCAAGTTCTACAGCTATTTCTACATTTTTAGGTCTTTGTTATAGTAGGACCCCAATTAATGGTAGCAATTCCTGTCTTAGTCACTTGGGGTGGCTATGGCAAAGAAACATAGACTGTGTGGCTCATGACAATGAACATTTATTTCTGACAATTCTTGAAAATGAAGGTCTGAGATGAGGGTGTCAGTATGGTTGGGTTCAGTGAGAGCCTTCTTCTGGATTGCAGAATACTCATTGTATCCTTATATGGTGGGAAAAGCAGGTTAGGGAGCTATCTGGGTTTTTTTTATAAGGGCACTAATTCTATTCATGAAGGGTCCACTCTCATGACCCTAATTACCTCTGAAACCCCATGCCTCCTAATGCTATCACATTGGGGCTTAGGATTTCAGCATGTGAATTTTGGGGACACAGAAACATTCAATCTATTGTACCATCATTGAAATAAAATATTCAGATGATAACCATAACTCCCAAGTGTTATGGCTTGTTTGTATTATTGATGATGTGACATTGCTTAGATATGATGGTAATCAAAGAGTGATCAAGAATCACAGTTTAGTACAGGGATGCCAGAAATCTTGTTGACATAAAATATTTGGTGACTTTGTCTTTCTAGGTATCCCAATCCAAAAGTGAAGTTGAATAATGGATTAAGGACATATATTTGTGTAAAATGCAAACTGTGTTTGGAGTGAGTCCACACCATTAGAAATCTAGGAAAAATTAAGAGGACAGATGATTTTAGTGATAAAGACTTTTTTGTAGTTTCTCTGTGTTTTTAAGGAGGGAACATTTATAATATTCCATGATTTTATATTTGTCAGGTGAATCTATTAAAATGTTAATATCAAAAAATGACAGAATTTCCTTCTTTTTTGGCTGAATAATACTGGCTGAATATACATATATCATCTTTTCTTTATCCATTCATCTGTTAGTGGATACTTACATTGTTACCATGTCTTATTATAAATAATGCTGCAGGGAACATGAGGGTACAGATATATCCTCAAGACAGTGATTTCATTTTGTTCAGATATATACCCAGAAGTGGAATTGATGGATAATATGATAGTTATATTTTTAATTTTTTTAAAGATTTTATTTGTTTATTTGACATATAGAGCTAAAAAGCACAAGCTGAAGGAATGGCAGAGGGAGAAGGAGAAGCAGGCTCTGCAATGAGCAGGGAGTCCGATGCGGGGATTGATCCCAGGACCCTGGGGTTATGACCTGAGCTGAAGGAAGACGCTTAACCACCTGAACCACCCAGGCACCCCTATTTTTAATTTTTTAATGGAAACTCTATACTATTTCCCATAGTGGCTATACCAATTTACATTCCCACTGACAGTGTACAAAGATTCTTTTCTCCACATTTTCACCAACACTTGTCCTTTCTTGTCTTTTTGGTAACACCCATTCTATCAGGTGTGGGGTGATATCTCATAGAGATTTTAATTTACATTTCACAGATGATTAGTGATGTAGAGCACCTTACTGTAAACCTGTTGGCCATTTATATGACTTCTTTGGAAAAATGTCTATCCTTCATTCCTTTTTCATTCAGATGTTTAGTTCTTTGCTGTTGAGTTCTATGAGTTTCTTATATATTTTGGATATTAACCCCTTAGCAGATATGTGATTTGTAAATATTTTCTACCATTTTTTAGGTTGCCATTTAGGTTGCCATTTTGTCGATTATTTATCTTGCTATGCAGAAGCTTTTCAGTTTAATGTAGTCTGACTTGTTGATTTATATTTTTGTTGCTTGTGCTTTTAGTGTCCTATCCTAAAAATCATTGTCAAGACCAATGTAAGAAAGCTTTTTAGTTTCTTTTTCCAGTAGATTTAGTTTAGATTTTATGGTTTCAGATTTTAGATTTAGTCTTAATTCATTTCAAATTAATTTTTGTGAGTTGTATGAGTTGTTTCGTCCTTTTGCATGTGAAAACCCAGTTTTCCCAAAAACATTATGGAAGAGACTGTGTTTTCCCCATTGAGTATTGGCCGCCAACAGTATAAGTTGACTGTATATTTGTGTGTTTATTTCTGAGCTCTGAATTCTCTTCTATGAGTCTGTGTATCTGTTTTTATGCTAGTACTATACTGTTTTGATTACTATGACTTTGTAGTATAGTTTCAAACCAGGAAGTGTGATGCCGCTAGCTTTGTTTCTGCCAATATTTCAACAAAATACTGGCAAACCATATTCAACAGTACCCTAAAAAGATCATGCACCGTGATCAAGTGAGATTTATCTCTGTGATGCAAGGATGGTTAAACATATGCAAATCAGTAAATATGGTATATCTCATTAATAGACTGAAAGATCAAAAGATCAAAATTATATGATCTCAATAGATGCAGGAAAAGATTTACCAAATTTCAACATCCTTTCATGAAAAACATCCTTTCATCACCTCAACAAATCGAGTATGGGAGCACTGTACCTCAACATAAGAAAGACCAACTGTAAAAAGCCCACAGCCAACAGCATACTCAATGGTGAAAGACTGAAAGCTCTTCCTTTGGGATCAGAAACAAGACAAGGGTATCCACTCTCACTACTTCTTTTCAGCATAGTATTGGAAATTCTAGGCGTCCTCTCAAAGTATAGTCTACAGACACCAGGCAGAGTCTCTAAACTCTTACACCCTTTAAGAGTGTCTGTAAAGCCACAACTATTTTCTTAATAATCCTTATATTATTTGTCTTTTTCACTTTGTTGACATTTGCACTGATGGTCAATACAATAGCAAGATTCAAGGCAGTGGCCCAAACTGTATTAGTAATCATTGTATGCTTCACCATCACACATTCATAGTTGAAAAACAAAACAGAAAAAGGACAATGACACTCAAGAATACTCTGGTGATGGGGCGCCTGGGTGGATCAGTAGGTTGAAGCCTCCGCCTTCGGCTCAGGTCATGATCTCAGGGTCCTAGGATCGAGCCCCGCATTGGGCTCTCTGCTCAGCAGGGAGACTGCTTCCCCCTCTCTCTCTGCCTGCCTCTCTGCCTACTTGAGATCTCTCTCTCTCTGTCAAATAAATAAATAAAATCTTAAAAAAAAAGAATACTCTGGTGACTAAAATACTGACCCTTGAATTATGTACCTTTTTAATAATTCAGTTGACAAAATGGGGAATCTATATAAAGCACTTTGATGTATACCAAATTATCATGTTGTCATGAAGATAAGATTTGTGCAATTGTTTGAGATGCAAGTTAAACTACTTGGGATTTGTTTTGTTTTATTTTCACGGGATACTATTTTTACTCGAAAAAAAAAATGACCAACAGACAAAATGTGGTTACTCTGACCTGGATATGTGGCAGAAATTTTCTTGCAAATGTTTAAAGAGAGCCTGTCTTTTCAAAGAAAACAATTGGCAGAATTCGTTAATGATAAAATTTAAACTTTCAGAGGAAATTAAAATTTTAGAAAACTTGTATCTACCATAATGTGCTTGACAAATTCTTAATACTTGAAGACTCATCTGAAATTGGTGATATTAACTAGTGTGCTTTTAAAAAAATATAGTTTGATGAAATGTGTCAACATTTGGAATATCTGCATTACTCATTGATTCAGTGTTTCCTAAATAACATGCATAGTATTATAGAATTATGCATGGGTAAAAATGCTATTCAAAGTTCAAAAGAGACCATTAGATTTTGTTTAAAAGAATGTAAAAAGTTTATTGATATGATTTCAGAGCCTTCATTGTATCTACTCTTTAAGAAACTACTTGTTGAGTTTTGCTGTAGTATCAAAAAGGAATATCTACAACTATATTCTTTCCTTTTTCGGTTATGTTATGCAAGGTTACATTTTCTTCATATATTTCAACCAAAATATCATTTTGTAGCAGGTTGAATGCTGAAGTAGATAACAAAGTCTAATTTTATTTTTTTAAGCCAGATATTAAAAAGATTTGCAAAAATATAAAATAATCCCATTCTTATAACTTTTTGTTTTGGAAATAGTTATTTTTCATAAAAATGTTATTTACGTAAATTTGCAATGGGTTTATTATTGTAACTTAAAAATCAATAGATTTTCTCACTTTTAATCTTTCTAATAGATACAATGTATATTACCAAAAACTCTTTGGAATGCTAATAATGAATGTGGAGAGGACTTGATCTCAAAAAACCTTAATAATCACGACCCTAATAAATTTTCCTGGGGAATTTTGCATGTGAATACCATGAAGCTATACCAAGCAAGTTATTATACTCAGCAGTGGATTAGGATGACCTGATTTCAATGTAAAATTGGGCCTAATGACCAATAACAGTCACATAAATAATTAGGAGAAATCAAAAAGAAAATCAAAGCTTTAAAAGTTTGCTTAATACTTTGTTCATGTGCACAGATGACTCCTGGATTTGGTTCTGATCTGTGACAGGGAATGGGCCTTGGTCTCCTAGGGAGGCTGTTTGCTTTGCCATGTCACACGCATGCTTTTTTGATCTCAGATACTCATCATCTGTCTGACTTCCTTGTGTTTAATACATCTGACATGTGACTTGTTTCTTTGTCTACCTTTTATCATGTGATTGCATCAGGATTCTTTGAAATCAGTATGGGGAGTGATCAGCAGACTATAATTTGGATTTAAGTACATTTCCTTATGAAAATAAGTGGAATTATGTGGCATTCTTATGTCATTAGTTGAAGCACTGAATCTTACAATGTAAAGTTGAATAAAACATAGTCTAACGTAGTTAAGTCTATTATTACCTACTGTAGAACATAAAAACAAAGCAGGTAAAAAGTTGTACAAGATCTTGGTAAGTAAGCAGCTAGATGAAAATAGAGAAAGAAAAGAAAGATATCTTCCAGCTGCTTTTCCGATGTCAGTGTTTGCCTTTGTGAGCTTTAAATTTCTCTTCTCATTTCCTTTCTCCCTGGGACTCTATTTTCTCAGGTAGAGTTTAATATAACTGAAGGGTGTTATCAATATAGTAAAGTTACCTGTGCTCAAATGCATCTTCACTATTTTCTTGACCTTGATAAAGTAACTTTAGCTCTTTGTGCTCTATTTTCCTTTCAATAAAATGAGGATAATAAGTGGATCTATTTCAATGAATGAATATTAAGTGAAACAATGCATGAACCATGTTCAGTATTCTGCCTACCACCTATTGAGTCCTCCATGAACATCAGCTATGATTCTTCTCTACTTTTACCTACTGGCAGTTTCATTTCAACTGTACATTAAATGGATGGGAAAATAAAGAACTCAATCACATAATTCAACAATTGCATATTAAACTATTATATGCCAGGTATTGTGCTGGTAGTGCTCAGGATACAAAGATAGATAAAAACGTGTCCATGAAGGTGGAGGCTATGTCCTTGAGGTACATTAATCTATTTCTAGTCTTTCTCAGAGTGCCTGACATATGGTAGATGTTTAACTAGTATGTGCCAATAAGCAAACAACCAGCTTTATTAAGTAAGTGTAATTACTCTCACCATTTTACGGATGAATAAGCTAAGACTTGGAAAGGAAGAATCATCCAGTGTCACCCAGGTAGTAAGTTACAGAATGACGTCTGTAAGTAAGTTACTGAATCAGTAAGTTACTGAAACCACGTCCGTTTGATTCACCCTGGAGCTAGTACCTATGCTGCATCTCCAGGAAGGGAATGCTAACACTAGCTACCCAGGCTGCTTAAGAAGTGTGGATTTGGTTCCTTGGCTCCTAATTTTCAAGGCATACCATTGCCCTGCAGATAAACCAAATGCTTAATAAAACATTCCCTAAGTATTTGAGTATCCATCTTCTTAAGGAGGATGGAGCAGTTAACATGAGAGATGTTAGTGGAACTTGCATTCCAACCAGAGGGACAGACACTATACAATGAAATATGAGATTACCCTTGTGATGAATACTCTATAGGAGCATATATCAGAGATTCTGACTTAATCTGGCACACTAGTCAGGAAGGCTTCCCCAATGAAGGGATTTAAATTGAGCTCTGATAGGCGAGTAGAAAAGAATTAACTAGAAAGGAAGTGGAGAAAGAGCATATCTTACAGAATAGTGTGTTACCAAGACTCTTTGACTCCCCCCGCTTGGGGACTCTTTGAGTCCCCAAGACTCTTTCTTTGGGGCACTGCAGTGAAAGGAAAAAGGCCAGTGTGCTATACTCAGAGAGTGAGTTAGGCAGTAAGTTGACATGAAGCTATAGAGACAGGTTAGGGCTACATCTTCCAGGGCTTTGAAACCAAGTCAATGTTGGTCCTTTCCTAAGTGCAGTGGGTTTTCGAGAAGAGAGTGATGTGATAAGATAAACAATTTAGAAACATCACAGTATGAAAGGAGACCAGTGAGAATTTTGTTAAAAGAAGATGGTAGTGTGGACCAGGATAGTGGCATTGGAGATGGAGACAAGTGGGTAAAGATAGATTTTATAGACTTGGTGACTTGATCTGAAAGATGAATAGTAGGAAGATGTAGGTTTTATGAGACCCAAAGCTTATGGAATTAGGGAGCTCCTCTAGAAATGGATTTACTATATAAGGAAAAGTTTTTACATAGCTGGGGAAATCCAGGACAATGTATGAAGATGCAATGAGGTCTGGATGAAGAAAGAGGGGCTTCTTTGTCTGCATTCCTTTTTACAAAGGGGCAATACTTTGTCCAGAATCCTTCCCAGCATTCACTCTGAAATGTAGGAAATTAGGTAGAAAAATAGATAACTGCTTTCTAATTTGGAGACTCTCTGATTATGGTGGGTAGAAAACAATTTATGTAAATTTATTATCTGCAAGTTAAGAAGGCCATCCACACCTGTGCACTATTAACAAGCTATAATTATTGTCCAAAAAGATACTTCTGAAATACTAACTTATGCTCAGACACAGAGATAAACTGTGCTGGCCTCAACAAAATTGAGACAGTGGCCACTCTGTATATTATGGACACAAGTTACTGGTAGTTTCCCTCTCTTTTCCCCACATCTCTATAGTTGTCCCTTAAGAAGATGAGTTCCAGCTGTCCCTCGGTTACCAGTTGATGGGCTCTGACTCATTTCTTGCCAGCAGTTGGCACCTGTTTTCTGTCAGCTGACTGGCACTGCAGCATTTTGCGCTAAGGGGAGGATAAGGCATGAGCTGTGAGCTTTGTTACAGAAGTGATTTGTCACAGAAATGGTCAGGCACATGGGGATCATAAGCCTTACTTCTGATAGAACCTGGAATCAAACTGGAAAGTTTTTAACTGGAGAAAGCTGAAAGATAATGTCTACCCAAGTGAGCTAACACTGGTCCTGGAAGTTGGTCCAGGAAAAAAATGATTCTGTCTGGAGAAATGCATCCATATCTTGGAGAGTTACAATGAACTCTAGTGTATTAAAAAGACTTCTGAAAAATACAATGAAGAAATGCAAAAATCCCAGTTTTTAATTCAGCATTTTACAAATGTACATGACTAGGAAATCCTTTTTCTACACACACACACACACACACATACACACACACACACACACACACACCCTCACTGACACATACATGCTCACAGACCCCACTGATCAATATGCTACAGAACACACTTCAGGGAAACAAAGGGCAAATTAGCACCAACGTAGGAAGGCCAAGGAATGGGAAGGGAAATAAAATGTCCCAACATAGTAGAAAACTCTTGAGAGTTTGTGTCTATACTGTAATGTCCTAATTCTCAATATGGTTTGGCAGCTCTGGGTCTGCATTACACATAAGTTCGTGAGGTTGACTTTTGATTCAAAGGATGCCGAGCTGTCAGGCTGGCCTGTTTGCTCCCCTAAGAGAAGAACTTTGGTTTATTTCAATATTGGTCAAGGAGTGATGACTGACAAGGACAACTTCCTGTATCACTTTTAAATTTATCGGGATTTCTAAAATTAGAGGTAAAGAAGCAATATCAAATCTATCTAGCTGTTTCTGGAAACATGAGATTGCCTGTAAATGCATCAATTCAAACAATTTAGATATGAAGTTAAAAATAGATTAGCATGGTGAAAAGATGGGGTCAGAGAGACTAGTTTTAAAATCCTGGCTCTTCCATGTGACTTTGGGCAGGTGACTTAACCTCCCTGAATCTCAGTTTCTCTCTCTGTAAAAGCACTTCACTTGAAGAATAATACAGACATTAGAAATGGTAGATTTTATTCTCATGAATTAGTTCATCCTTGTGAAAATATACACTGTGTGTGTTTAATATATTGTAATAATAATCTAATAAGAGTTATTTCTATTATTTCAAATAGCAGAGCTCATTGCTCTGTGTATATGTGTGACCTTGAACAAACCACATTACCTCTCATTGCCTCAACTTCCTTATCTATAATACAGGGACGATAACATTATTTGTCTCCTATTCTATAATCATTAGAAGAATTCAGTTAGAAAATGTACTGTGCTGTGCATATAGTTAAGAACTCATTGCTTTCTTTTTGTTTTTAATACTAATATTCACTGCTGGATAAAATGTTTATATTTGAAAACTGGTATTCCAACTCATTATACAAAAGAAAATTGGACATAAGACAAAATTTAACAAATGATTTCCTTTTCTTGATACCTTCTTGCTCTTTACTTGTCAGCTCTGGCTTTCCCTGGCCTAGGGTAACTGCTTTTAGTGCCAGCTGTCACTCAGAGCACTCCTTGTCATTGCAGTCTACTCTACATTGGCTACAATTCCAGTGTGAAAAGAAGGTTCACATCAGAATGACAGTTCCCCAGGCAACACCATCTTGACCAGTGAAAATTTATGGTATTCCTGTCTTTTTTTGTTGATTTCAATATTTTCTTCTGTATTGAATTTGTAGATAAGAGCTACAAATTCGAATCTGTTTGGCTCTAAAGTCCATTTTCTTTTCATGACACCACAATAATAAGAGCAGTCTCATTAATAACAAAAACTAACATTTATTGAACTTTTACTAGGTCTGGGAGCTACACTAAATTATTTATCTGCATTATCTTACTTAATCTTAATAGCAAACCTGTAAGTGGTAGATTTCTTTGTTAGAAATGAGGAAATAAGGCCCAGAGATGAAGTAACCTGCTCAGGGGCACACAACTGGGAGATGGGAGAGCCAAGATTCAGATTCACTTGTGGCTGGCTCGAGAGCCCACACCTCTAGCCACTTTGTGTTGGTGTTACATTTTCAGACTTTTTTGGGGGTCCTTTAATGATTAGAACAATATCCTTTACAGCAACCAATTGATAAGCTTATAGGGCCTTGTAGTTTCTGTAAATAAAAAGAGCATCATTAACAAAGTGGCAGGACCATTCATTCATGTTTAGTAGAGGCTGGTAAGGAATGATCAGAGCCACAGAGTGAATGTTCAGATAAACAAGGTGAGCTTGATCTACCTGTGGGAGAGCTCTTTTGGGAAAGAAAAGATCTCAATGGTGGATTTTCTTCGTTCTGGTTCTCTCTGATAAGATACTAGAAATAGCCCATCATTTCTCTTTCACTTCAAACCCCCTAAAAATTTTGGTTCAAAATTTGTACTATCCAAAAATCACTACATCTTCCAAAACAAACTGGCACACTATTGTGGAACACCCAAGTGACACCTGCTGTAAACTGAAAATTGTGCATGAAGTACGGAGAGTGCTAGACCATCTCCAAGAACAAGTTTCAGGCTGGGCCCTGGTGGTGTCTGCAAAAGAAGTGATGATGTGAGGCACCTGAGTGGCTCAGTCAGTGAGGTGTCTGCCTTCAGCTCAGGTCATGATCCCAGAATCCCGAAAACAAGACCCACAGTGGGCTCTCTGCTCAGTGGGGAGCCTGCTTCTCCCTCACCCCTGTCCCCCGGTTCATGCTTGCTTTATCTCAAATAAGACCTTAAAAAATATAAAGTGATGACACAACAGGTAACTGTAAAGGGTTTAAGCCTAAAGGCTACCTTGCTTACTTCAAAACATCATCTAGATTTCTAAATCCCTGGTCAATAGGGCTCCTAGGGACAGGGATGAAGGAATGGAAGGTGGAAGGGAACAATCATGGCAGTCCTTCAAGAACAAATCTGAGAAGTTTTCGCCTACACTCTTCAATGAACAAGAGTTCCTTTTGAGCTTGTGGCCCCCTCTTCAGGTAAATAATCAATGAAGATACTTGGAATATGGGCTTAGATGGAGGTAGAGGGTGTGGAGGTGTGGAGGAGAATTGAAGGGCTTTGTAGAGTTCCAGGCTGCAGATTGTGTGAAAATAGCACACCTGGTAGAGGCTCAGCATAGAAACCGGGAAAGTAGGGATGCCTGGGTGGCTCAGTTGGTTAGGTGTCTGCCTTCAGCTCAAGTTGTGATCCTAGGGTCCTGGAATGGAGTCCTGCATCAGTCTCCTTGCTCAGTGGGAAGTCTGTTTCTCCCTCTCCCTTTGCCCCTACCCTCTGCTTGTGCACAGTCTCTCTCTCAGAAATAAACAAAATCTTAAAAAAAAAAAAAAAGAAAGAAACCAAGAATGTGATTTCTGCTTCCCTCAGACATACTATGACTATAACTATAGTCAGTTCCTTGTCATAAATTGATGATAGAGTAAAGCTTTCATGATGTCTCTATGTAGCAATATTCAAGTAATGCAGACCGTACAAACACACAGATTGCAAGCCAAAACCCAAGTGGGCAAAAATTACTTCATTTTTTTATAAGAGATCTTTGTTTCTATTAAGCATTGCCTTTCTAGTAAATAGTGTAAACTTGATCTGAGCCAATCAAGTTTTCTTTCCTTGCCCTAGGGTTGCATCTAACTTCTGAGAGAGGTTAATGAAAGTATCAAGACATTGGATGGGGTAGGAATGGGGGAGTAAGGAGAGCATAAGTATCTTCTGAATTATCTTCTACCAATGATACTATCAGTTGAAACATCAGTACTAGTCTTTGGAAAGTCCTGGGATGATCAGGGTCACTTTATGTAACTCTTAGGTATATATGAGTCACTTCTGCTCTCTACTATTAACTTCTAAATAAATTACTCATACAAAAGTTAATTCATTATCTTAGCTCTGATTTCAGGATGAACTAATCTAAGGCATACCTTTAAAAATGACAATTTCAGAGTTTGGGCAAGGTCTTTGTTTAGCTATGGGATTAGCATTAAGAGATGTATGATTTAATATTAGCTCTTTTTTTGTGTGTGTGCTCTAGACTCAGGAAGGGACAATTTAAAAGGGATAGATGGTATTGGTAGTAGAATGTACAAATGGAACTTTTATTGTATTAGTCAGTTTTGTTGGCACAGTAAGACTGCATGACAAGCTACCTCAAGATTTACTTGCTTACAACAAGTATTTATTTTCATGCTCCTAAGTTGCCATGGTGACAAGTGCAACTTATTTAGGCAGCCCTCATCTGGACAGCTCTGTTTCGTGCTGTGAGTTGGCTGGATTTGGTTCCATAATGTGGATCTTCTCCATATACATTTGTTCTGGAAATAGACTGTAGGGACAGTAGTTCCCAGGGGCATATACCCTTCTCATAGCACTAGAACACTGAAAAGCAAGAGCCAAGCCAAACTCTGCAGGCACATTGAAGATCTTTGCTTACATCACATCCATTGGCTAAAACAAATCACAGGGTTAAGCTCAACATAGATGGCCCAGGAAACTACACTCAGTCTACAGGGGTTGACGGAGTGGAATAAATAATTATCATCATCATGCGTATTAGTACTGTAGCTTTGCAAAATTAGGAGGCAGTTAGGAAAACATTACTCTTCTTCCTTATGGATTTGAAATTGTATTTAAGAATTAAAATTTATCTTCATACGTATTTGGATTTGTGCTTGTAGCCCGCACATGGCTAAACTAAAAGTTACCTCATGAACATTTGAAACAAAATAGGGAGCTATCTTCAGCTCTCCTAGTGGTTAGACTTTGAAGATGGCTGGATTTCAAGGACAAAAGCCAGATAGAACTGTTCTTCTGGAATTCTTGAAAAAATTATTTTAGTTTGACTGAGTATTTATGATTCAGGAGAAAGGAATGGAGTCTGGGGAAAAACCAACCCCCCTGGGAGGAAGAGGTCAGGTTCTGAAGTAGCAGGGTGGACATTCTAGCAATGAAGGTTTGAATGTAGAGGTTTGAAGGAGGAATGTGGGCCTGAGGATGGGAGATCAAAGTTGGAAATTGGAAATTTCTGGTGAAGTGGCCTCTGGGGAGAGTTAAATGTCAAGCTACTGTACCTGGCCTATAAAGAAGTCGTTTTTGACAAACTGTTGCAAGTCCTTTCTCTCACACATAGTCCCTTTGGTTTTTGTTTTTCTTTTTTTCTTCAACACTTCAGTGAAGGTTCAGTCATACAACTTCGGATGTTGTGAAAAAAGTAAAAGACTGAGCTATGAAGGAAAATGAAACATACTTATTAAAGGAAATTCTTAAATTGCCTTTGAGAAAGCTCATTTTTCTCAAAAGGAATTAGCATCTTAATATAAACCTTCAGCTTTTTTTAGTTCATTTGGAAAACACACTAAGAGAAAAAGATCTTGTTTTTGTTGGAAACATGAGCTTTTTTCCCTTTTGACTTAGTGAGAAACCATTTATTCTTCTGATTTATAAGCATATTTTACATATTCTGGTTAATACATCAAGTGTGTAATGTGGGAGTTCCCTTAAAAATGCTAAGACAACACATGTTAAACTCAACTACACAATGTATTAGGCTATTAGATAGATTGTAACTTTTAATATCACAACACATACATATTATACTTTTTTTTTCACTGACAGAGGAACATGCCTTTCAAAAATATTTTATTGGATGAAACTTTCTTATTCTCAGGAAATTTTTGGTTCTTTAATATAATTTATTATGCCTTTTAAAATTCTGATAAAAGCATTGGTACATTATAAATACCTGTAAAGAAAATAGAGTTTAAAATTCCGTGGGAAATATTATATAAGTTTCCTCTTTTACATTTTCACAAAAATCCACACAGGCACTAAGAAAGACTGACAAAAATATATTATGCCTGAACAATATACTCCAGGTTGGAAACATTCAAACATGACTTTATTTAAATATTAAAGCTTCTCTAGAGTGAAACTTTGGCTACAATCCAATGCATTAGTTGGGGTTTTAACCAGGAAAAGATAGAAGGATAAAAAAGAAAGCTTCATACAGTGAGCATGAGAGTAGGAAAGGGGAAGAGTTTTTGTTTATTACCATTCATTGGCCTCTCTGGGCCTCAGCTTTGTTTTTTAGTTGACAACTTATCTAATCACTCTCTGGTCCTTTCTGGCTTCAGTACTTCTTGATGTACTGCAATTTTCAAAATTCTGTCCAAGACTCTGCATCAAACAACATGTGAAACTTCTAAGGATAGAGAGATACTGCAGTTGTTTGAGAAAAACTTCCTTGAAGCATCATGGGGATTGCTCTGCAAATACTCCTCTTGTGCATATATACAAATGGTAGGCTAAGAGTGAAACTTGGTCTTACCCACCACACTTTAAACCATAGCAAATGACAGACTCTAGTCTTCTCTTTCTGGTCTAGTTCATCTGTAGCATCCTGAAGTTCCAACTTTATGGAAGAATCACCAACAGCAAATACAGTGGGAGAATGCCAGCATTGTAGGTGAGTGGAGCCTTTGTGAATGCCTAGAAATTGGGAAGCTAGGGATTAGCTGTTAATGAATTCAGTATAAACGGCATCCAGGGGAGACAAGATGAAACAAATATATCAAACTAGATTTCAAAGATACTTTTAGGGGTCTCAAATGCCATTTTTCCCCACCTATAAATTAACCGGATCATGGCAAATTCTCATAGTTATTGATTATACAGATCTTATGTGAAAGAAGTAGATGATTTTTTTTTTCCTGAATGCATTTACACTTTGTATGTGTTGTTTCATGCAGCAGTGGGAAAAATGAAATGCTTGTTGGGTGCTGACTGGTAAGGTAGATACTGTGAGCGACACAGAGCAGGGCATGTCAGGGACCCGGCACTCAAATCTAGCTGGGCAGCTGCTATTCAACACTAGACAACTATTGCCAGGAGGGAAGATGGGCTTGAGAATCAAACTTTATGTGAAATTTCCTATTTTCAGAAATCACTCACATTTTGAAATCATTTGACAAGCCAAACAAAATCTACGTGAGGGACAAATGGGGCTTGTGGACTGCCAGTTTGTGTCCTCTTGAGTTGAATCCTGGAAGCAATTTGGTAAACAATTGAATACTATCAGCTGTGAGATTGGGGAAAGCCTTCAGTGGCCAGGAATGAACAGTCTTAAAGATCTAGAAAAACCTGTTCAAGTGAATACAATTTAAAAGAAAAATCTCCCCTTGGCTCTCCCCATTATAAATATTTTCCTGTTTACATTGGTTCTCTGTGTCATGAGTGGTTTCCTTTTAATATTGTTAAAAAAAATATGGCTAGGAATTTGCCAAGTCCCAAGTATAAGTGTTCTAAAAAAGTAATATGACTTAGTTCTCTCAGTATGCAGCTCGTGGCTGAAAAAGGAAATAAGTAACAACCTTTATAAGGGGAAACCTCGATAAGGGCATAGAGCACACACAGGTTCTGGTCACCTTTAGAGTCACAGAGCCCTCTACATGGCACACTAAGCAAAGAAAAATGGTCTACAATTGCTCAAACTGGGTAACACAGATTTCGAAGACTGTTTCTGGATCTAATAGTGACTCACCTTCTTCCCAAAATGGCCAAATGGCCGCTCCCTGAATGCGTAGTGCTACAGGGTAGAAAAGCCAAGGGTGTGGGTCTAATTGTGAACTCTTTCATTTAGAAATTTTCCAAACCCTGTTGGACATCACAGTATAAAGAACCATGTGGCAAAGACAAGGGACAAGCTATAGGAGCAGTTTTCTTTGCTCTGATTCTTTGCAGTTTACATCTTCAAATTAATCTCTAGTCCAGGGGATGCCTTTTCTTTTGAGAAATGAAATGGGAGGGCTCAAGGAGGCATTCTAGTGTGGTGTGAGGACCAAAAGAGAAATGAACTGTGACTCCAGAAAGAACAAAACATTTCACTTGTGCACGCAGGAAATATGTGTTTTGAAGGAGCCATGATCAATTCAGGAAGTGAGATTTTCGACCTGAGCTCATCCCTTTTACATGTCTAGTTTGGGGAGCAAAAGGAAAATTACCACCAAAGGATATTATAAGCATAAGAACCAATGGCAAAAACAATCACTTCAGACACAGGCAAAATCTAAGGGGAAGGAGGAAGCATGAATATTTCCAACTCAGGACCACACACAGATGTCAATTTTCTTCCCTCAGAATGTCCACCAGAGCCTGCAGCAGCCGGTCATCTCTGTGCTTGTAAGGTTTCGTGTTATAGAAAACATCAACGTAGTCATTATATAGACTGTCCTCAGAGTCTTTAAGCTGGGAAGGCTTGTTGAGCTTTTCCAGGGCTTCATAGAAATTTTCATAAGGGATGTGGAGCTTTGCACTTGGAGACTTCTTTGGTGATTGCTTTGGGGGTGAGTTTTTGCTGAAAGCACTTTGTAGGAGTCTCAGCATAGCCTCCGATGGGGCTGCCTCCACCAGCTCATCCCTTCTGCCCTCCAAACCGCCACCATTGGGGCTTTTTGATGCAAGGGAGTTCTTTTTCAGGTTCTGTTGCATGGGCTGCTCCTAAAACACAGAATGCCACCAACAAAAGGAAGAAGAGTCCTCTTTAGAGCCAAGCAAACCAGATGCAGCCCATGCCCACTGCCTACTCCTTGGGAGACCGTTGGAGAAGCAGAGAGAGCATGAGGCTTAGAAACATACTAACTCAGAGATCAGTCCTCATTTTCGTGTTTACTGATATACCCCTGACACCTGTTTCATCTCCTTGAACTTCCCCTATAAAATGGGAGCAAGAATACTTTAATGTCTGGTAGTTTTGAAGACTGTATGAGATGATGGATGTATTGCTCTCCTTCACTTCAGCCTGATATAGTAGAATTCATTTTAGGTAATTTAATAAATTTGAATTTGTTAATTTAAATTTATAAATTTTGGATGAAAGAAAAAATTTGTTTAAATAATACAGCTTCATCTTATGGAAAGTAAATAGTTGACCATTCCCACTTCCTTTCCTCCCTGCCCATGTTTTGGGATGATATTAAAATATTTATTAAGTCCTAGAGAAGGCACTAACAATGCTTCATGTGGAAGAAATTTCCTGGAGGCCTATTATTTTGTCAGGAGCTACCCTTTCAGCCCCTGAGTTTTAAAAAGGGGTCTTGGGAGAGACTAGGTTGATGAACCAGGTAGGGCAGATCTGGATAGAGCAGAGAAGCAGCTCTTGTCAACATCGTGGAAGTATCTCAACATTTTCACAACTATTGTGTCTTATTAATAGTCCTTAAGGAATCTTGGAGGGAGAAATACCCACAAAGTCAACTTACCTCTGGGATTGTGAAGAGAAGGGGAAGGGAGGACCCAGGGGGGAAGCTACTTTGCAGACTATAAATTGAGGCAGAAGGACTGAGGACTTCACACAGCTAGTTTATAAGTTCCTTAAATAACTATTATATCTTTATATCTTCCAAAATGCCCATCACTGAGTCAGATGTCAGGGAAGCTCATTCTGGGATTTCTGATAACCTACTTCCTACATCTGAGGCACTGTGCTAGATGCTGGGGGATTAAGAGATAAAGAAAATGGGGTGCCTGCCCACTGGTAAGGGAGAAGCTAGCAACCTCAGTGGGCTGACACACAGGAATGGGAATGATTGACTCGCAATCGTATGCAATTTTTTTCAGAGAAATTGTGATTCAGTAAGTTCCCTTGGAGCTGCCAAGAAATGTCAGCTAAGGAATTAGTAAAGAGAAACCTACAAGACTTGGTGAGTTGAACCTTGGATTTCTTTTTGGAAAATGAACATACTAATGCCTGTCTTCTCTAGGTTAGAGGGATCACTGATGAAAAGGCACAGTATAAGACAAAACAAAAAAAAATACTTAAAAACTAAGTGTAATGCAGATGTTAGGCATGTGTGATCATGCATAAAGAGAGCTGTCTTTAAAATTTGTTATGTCATAAATGGAGAAAAGTTATGTTAGAGGCTTTCATAATTTTGAATTCAGTAATTTCTAAAGTCTGGACACAAGAGTAAACTTAAGAGATACTGGACCTTTATGGAGAATGGTTTAGCACTCCCTTCCCTTTCCTCCCCACCCATGTTAGACTTACTCCCTGCCTGAAAGTTAGATCTAGTTCCACTCACTACATTTTGACTATGGTTCAAAGAAAGAGCGTGCCGAGAACCCTCAAGAACAGAGCCACACAAACCTCCCCTGGATCCACCATCTTCTCCACCCCTCTTCTGTCGTTCTGAACGGTGTTGTAGGAAGTATACACACGAGGCTGTTTCATGTGTTCTGGCTGAGAAGAGGTCCCATGCAAAATCAGCTTCCAGTTGACAATTCTTCCTTCATTTTGCATTCTTCCAGACTAATGAAAAAGCGTACACATAATTTTAGGGTGTGTTTTAAGAAACACCAAACTCTTTAGGAATAACTATAAAATCTAATTTAAAAATTCAGAACATTCCATGGGTAGAGCACTATGTACAAATAAGCGAGTCACTGGGTTCACTGTTTCCATGAAAAATACTTTGTAGGTTTAAGGAGTTAAACCTTGTGTGATTATTTGCTTCATTTGATTAAAAAAGCAAAACTCTTTACATGAATGTTCTTTTCTATCCTGTTCTTGGAAAGTTGACTTAACCTTCTATAAATAACATTATATTTAATGTTATATTTAATATTAAATATATTTAACATTATATTTAATAACATTGTATTTAATAATTATCAACTTATAGAAGCATTGTAGAAAAGGTCTCTACCAAGTATTATGAATAGCCTTCAGTATTAACCTGTATGGGAAACTGTAATGGGAAGAGTAATAATTTTCAGAAGCTCAACAATTATGGTAAAAATAGTATGCTGAAATGTAAAATATCTTTTAAAAAGTCAAAATACAGAGTCAGATTTTATAGACTTGATATAAAATAGACTCATCTTAATAAACAGATTTTCTTAGTTTTCTTAAAAATTGGGTTAGGGGCGCCCGAGTGGCACAGTTGGTTAAACATCTGACTCTTGATTTTGGCTCAGGTCATGATCTCAGGGTGATGAGATGAAGCCCCACAATGGGCTCCGTGCTCCGTGAGAAGTCGGCTTGAGATTCTCTCTTCCTCTCCCACTGCCCCTTCTGCTCCTGCTCACTCATTCTGTATAAAATAAATAATAAGCCTTAAGAAAAACTGAGTTAAAGTGCAGAGGTCAAGTTCAAGAATAGGACCACTTCCTAAGAACACTTGCTTGCTCTCCCTAAGGAAGCAGGAATTTTATAGATTCTGGTTCTAAATCACAATTTTAGCAGTCTTTAGGAGAAAGCTATTCTCAAATGAAAAAAGGGAACAATGACTATAGAATTTGTATTAATTAAATAGAAATCTTCAGAAATTTAAAATAAATTCTTTTTAAATAGTTAGCTAGACTTTGAAATCTAGTGTTGATACTTGTAACACTTCTATCTTGGGAAAGCTCAGACTAGAGCCCTATTCACTTATGGGCTCAGGCTTAAAAAAATGCTAGAGGAATGATGCAAAGGTAGATAATTCAGATGTTTTTGGCTTTTTGTTCAGACACTCCTTACTCTGTTTTTGTCACTGTGAGTTAAAATTTTAGAAAGATACCAAAGAGTGTTAGTAAACAGAGTGAAAGAGAAATAAGAAATGGTTTGCAGTTTGTTTCATAACTGAAACAAAACAAAACAAAGAAGTCATATTAAGTAAGAAACCTTGTCCAACAAGTACATAGCCACTGCAGTAAATATTGGTAAGAATTTCTTGATGTAACCCCAGCAGAATGTCACAGCAAAGCTGTTGTAGCATTTCACTATCTTTGTTAGTACAGGCGATGCCGGTGGCTGAGCAGGTCATGGGGCTGGCTGTGTTCTGACATTGGAACACTTGGATTTGTCACACTGTAACATTATTAACCAATGTATCTTCTTTTCTTTCTTATAGTATGTCTTATTTATTTATTTAATCAACCTATTCAACCAATCTATAAAGCTAAGTAGGCAGAAACTGAAACACTACACCTTTTCCTTACTTTACTAGGGAGTGACCAGAATTCCTTAGGGCCTGATTAATGATGATACCAAACTTAAAGTACTTCAAAATGTTTAAAAGTGAGCCTGTGGTCCTATATCTTTTCATTTATACTTACCATGTCTGTAATTCGCAAAGTCCAGGTGCCTATGGGATTCTCTCCCCACGTGTGAACAGACATGAAGTCCCAATTCTTAAAGCCATTAGGAGATGTATCCCGCTCTCTTTCAGCCAACAGTACAGTGCTGGTCCCTATTTTCATGTAACAAGCATCAGTTAATGAATGTCCTAACAGCTCTGAAAATAGGATAAACTCTAGCATCTGCTAACTGAAAATGAAAAATGGGGGTTATTAGCCCTCCTAATTTTCCCTTTTTGTATAAGACCAGGATAGAGACATTCATTTAAAAAAAATCTTTTTATCCATATCAGTTAGCATATTGCCTGGCATGTAATAAATTCTCAATAAATATTTTGATAAAATATTGAATGATTATATTAAGGTTTATTTGAATAAGGAGAACTCATAGAACTACACTTATAAACTGTAGAGCCAAAGACCTAAAATACATTTTAGTGGCACTATCATTTTTAAATTTAAGAGGAATTCTTGAAAATTTAACTGGTCCCTGAGCCTATAATTTAGTGTAGACCTAAAAATATAAAGCTATATCAATTTAATAATTTGTTGTCCTATAGGAACTAGTAGTAGTTGTTAGCTCTCTATTACTGAGAGTGGCATGTTAAGATCCCCTACAATTAATGTATTCATATCAATATGACTCTTTATTTTGATTAACAGTTGGCTTATATAGTTGGCTGCTCCCATATTGGGGGCATAAATATTTATAATTTTTAGATCTTCTTGGTGGATAAACCCTTTAAGAATGATGTAATGTCCTTCTGTATCTCTGACTTCAGTCTTTAGCTTAAAATCTAATTTATCTGATATGAGAATTGCTTCCCCAGCTTTCTTTTGAGGCCCGTTGGCATGAAAGATGGTTCTCTATCCCTTCACTTTCAGTCTGGATGTACCTTTAGGTTCCAAATGTGTCTCTTGTTGACAGCATATGGATGGGTCCTGTCATTTTATCCAGTCTGCAACCTTGTGCCATTTTATGGGAGCATTTAGGCCGTTTACATTTAGAGTGATTATTGAAAGATAAGTTTTTATTGACATCATGTTGCCTGTGAAGTCCTTGTTTCTATAGATTGCCTCTGTAAATTTCTGTTCTGTGTCACTCTTGGGTTCTTTCTTCTTTTATAGAACACCCCTTAATATTTCTTGCAAGCTCTCTCTATCTATATCTAAATGAAATGGTCAAGTTAACTCTAGGGCCACCAATGAGAAAACATTCTACCCATACTTCAGGCCAACTTCAATATATCTAGAAAGCTTAACTCCAAAATTAATAGAGTTAATATATAAACAAAATTATATCCTGGAAGGAGTTGATAAAGAGAGTTCATCCTTCCTCATACATAGCCTATAGCAATTGAATTTAGTCAGGTGAATCCTACTAAAACATAAAAGAGGATTAGGAAGCATTTCCTGGTTGGATTATAGTTTATGGTTCACAAGCTCTTCCCCATCCATGATCTCATCTGAGTTAGTACTTTCTCAGGAAAGGGTAATTGCCTGTATATAATATCATATGGCCTTTACCATATCATCATGGAATATTTGTTAGTTTTCTCAGTCCTCTTTCATGGATCAGAATTCCTAATTTTTCAGTTGATTCCTAGGATGCATCTAATATATCTGTTAGTGTTACTATAACAGTAACTTTCACTAATGTGTTACCTAAGAGAAACAAATGATAGATCAGTGATCTTGGAAAATGAGAACATTTCGAAAATATGTAATTCCAGAAAGATTAATTGATATTGTTTGGATGGACTTCATTCTCTGCTTGTCGAAGGACCAGTGGGAATGAGCGGGCAGAGTTCTGATGCCAAGAAAAATGAAAACTAGGCATATTTTTTTAAGTCCTGAAAAACATCTACTAGGAAACTCAGTAGTATAAATAAAAAGAAAACCATGGATTTAAAATCATTCAATATACTCTTAAATAGTTAAACAAATGATTTAGAATAAACTTGAGAAGTTTTTAAAAAGCTTACCAGCAGCTGAAGTCAGTGTAACATGAAGGTCTCCTCTTCGGGAATATTCAATTGTTGCTTCAAATTGCACATGTTCCAGGGACTTGATGGCATTTTCTTGTCCTTCACAAGCTTTTGTTGGAATTTCAATGATAACTTCTCCATTACCTTTCAGGGCTCTAAATACATTTTTTAAAAATCACTGAATAAAGTATATAATTTCTTCTTTGCATTTTAGGCAAATATATACACATTAGTCTTGATTAGTCTTGATACTCAACTAAGCTTGTTGTCTCTCCTTGTTAATGAGTAGAACCCAATTCAGAAGTAACTATAAATAAAGTTTAAAGTATAAAAAATGCTAAGGTTCTTACGGAAATACAAAAAAAAAAATCTGTAATATTTATTGATCACAAAAGACTATTAATAGCCAAAACAACCCTGAAAAATAAGAACAAAGTTGGAGGCACTACAATTCCTCATTTGAAAATATATTTCAAAACTACAGTAATCAAAACAGTATGATATGGCATAAAGACAGACACATAGACCAATATAACAAAATAGAGAACTTAGAGTTAAACCCATGCATATATGGTCAACTAATCTTCAACAAGGATACCAAGAATACTCAATGGGGAAAGTCTCTTCAGCAAAGAGTGTTGGGAAAACTGGATATCCACATGCAAAATAATGAAATTAGACACATATCCAATGTCATACACAAAAATCAACTCAAAATGGAGTAAAAACTCAAACATAAGAACTAAAATTGTAAGTCTAGAAGAAAACATAGGGAAGAATCTCCATGACATTGATCTTGGCAGTGATTTCATGGTTAAGATGCCAAAAGCGCAGACAACCAAAACAATTGGGAATACATCAAGCTAAAAATCTACTGCATAGCAAAGGAAACCATCAACCAAATGAAAAGACAACCTACAAATCAGGAGAAAATATGGCAAACCACATATATTTGATAAAGGGTTAATTTATAAAATATATAAGGAACTCCTACAGCTCAATAGCAAAAAAAAAAAAAATTAATAACCTGCCTAAAAAGTGAGCCAACTACTTAAATAGACATGCTCTAAAAAAGACATACCAATAGCTGACAGGTAAATGAAAAAATTTTCAGTTTCACTAATCATCAGGAAAATGCAAATCCAAACACCTATTAGGATGGCTGTTACCAAAAAAACAAAAGACAACAAATGTTGGAGAAGATGTGGAGAAATTTGAACCCTTGCACTATTGGTGGGAAAGCAAAGTGGTACAGCCACTATGGAAAATAGTATAGAGGCTCCTCAAAAAATTAAAAAGAACTACCATATGATCCAGCAATTCTGCCTCTGGATATATATCCAAAATAATTGAAAACAGGATCTTGAAGAGATCTCATGTTCATTCACAATAGCTAAGATGTGGAAGTAACCTAAATGTCTATCAACAGATGAAAGGCTAGAGATGTGGTATATACACACAATGGAATATTAGCTTTAAAAAAAGATATTCTACAACATGCAGCAATATGATGCATAAACCTTGACGACATTAAGCTAAGTGAAATAAGCCACAAAGAGTGATATACTGCATAATTCCAGTTACATGAAGTATCTAAAATAATCGAATTGATAGATTCAAAAAATGGAATTGGGGTTGTGTGGGGGTAAGGGAAGGGGAAAATGGAGAGTCACTAATAAATGGACATAAAATTTTAGTTAAGCAAGATGAATAGGTTCTAGAGATCAGCTATACAACAACTGTACTTAGAATCAACAATAATATGTTGTACACTTAAAGATTAAAGACGATAGATCACATGTTAAGTGTTCTTACCACAATAATATAAAACAGAAAAGAAGATGTTAAGGAACACAGATAGAAGAATATAATACTTTTTACTGTTAAATTCAGGCAGGTTTGCTTTGGACCCATCAAAAAGCGGTCCGTTACTACTCCAATTGACCCTTTTAAGAAATGATACTGTTCCCCAGGGGTCCCACCCTAGATATTTTGTGTGAGTGAGTCTTTAGTAAAATCATGGTTGCCTTGATAGAATCAACAAAACAGTTACTCTAAATTCTGCTTCTGTGGCCAGATCTGGAAGACTGGATATAGTCTCTATAAAAGCAGTATAGTAGAGGATATCTTTTAGAAGAGAAATCATGAATCACATAGTACTATGGCACAAAGTGAGGCTCTTCTGGAAATAGGTTTTGGATAACAGTGGTTGGCAAGTGATGCATTTAATCAATTCTAAGATGCATTTTTTGAAAAAAATTACCTTGACATCTTTGAATTTGGGATCAATCTCAAACTGATCACTGGTAATAGTTTAATTGGCAGTGATTTTTCTTAGTGATATATAAAACAATGATACATCTTAACCTGAATATAGGTAGGCCAGGAAATGGAAAAGGGGAATATGCAAACATGATTTGCAGATTTCCCATCTCTCCGAGATTCCCATGCACCTGCAGGTAACTATGGTAAATGCTATCTCCATCTACTTCAGAAGGGTAGGTGAGAAAAAAATTAGGCAGAGTGACAAACGTTATAATCAAATACTGCCATGGACACACATTTCTTTAAAAATCCTGAAAACATTTACCTGGGCTCAAAGTTGTTGTCCTTTACCACACACTCTTTCTTCTCAGGCACACTAGTCCAGGTCCTGGGATCAGCTAAATCCACCAGGGCTTTGGCATTGAGCAACCCAAATCCAAATCGACTATTCACCATCAAGCCTGCTCCATTCTTTTTCCATCCGGGGTTATTGGCCAGTGGGTCATACTCAGAGGTCCAGACAACCAAGTGCTGCATGTCTCGCCAGGTGAGATTTGGACTGGAGGGGAAGTGAGCCAGAATATTTTTCAGGGACAAAATAATGTTTCCTTGTAAAAGTAAGTGTTAAAAACAAGCTTCTATTTATAGATTATGAAGTGCCTTTTGCAAGAATACTTAGGTAAGTCTGGTATGCATTTCTTTTGGAATGTCTTTTCATTCAGAATTTAAAATACAGTACTGAAAACTTCTCCTACCTAAGTTAAGCTTCTACTATGAGTAAAATTAGGTCTTCAATATAGCAGAAATGTGGGATTTGGCCCCTGATTTTTAATTACATAAATTTAAGTTAACAAAGTTTTAAATGCCAATACTTCCTTTATGTCTTCAGTCTTCTGCTGTCTATTAATAGCCTTGGCACTTTCAACATTATGTACGCACAGATAAGCCCTTGAATTTTTCTTAGGAAGACTCAGATTTTAAAGACAAAGTCTGGTTACCTATCCTTAAATCCTTTTGCCTCTTTTCCTTATATGTCAAAATTAAAAGTATACTTATCTTGATGAGCACTGAGTAATACATTGGACTGTTGAATCACTGTTTTATACCTGAAACTCATATAACACTGTATGTCAACTACATTCAAATGTAGTAATGTAGACTACAACTAGTTCCAATAATTAAAAATTTAAACAAACAAATTATCAAGAAACTCTTAGCTACTTGAGATCACTCTTGCAAGGTACTACACTGAATACTTTGGGGATTTGAAGGAGGTGGTTCTTGTCTTTAGGAAGCGTATAATCCAGTAAAGGATCTAAGTCTTTGTATAACTCTAATGTATCTGCGAAATGCTCTGTTCATGGTGTCATGTAGGACAGGAATTGAGAAGAGGAAGAACTCTGGGTATAAAAGATCTGGGAAAGCTTTGCTGGAAGGAAGTGTTCTGTCTGAACTTTGAAGATTGGGTTCTATGTCAGGGAGTGGAGAGAGGGAAAGGGATGGGGCAAGAGAGCAAAACCTACAAGGGGGAAAGTGCAGGATGTGGCTGGAGTAAGTGGATAGTCTAGTTGGTGGGAGCAAGAAAAAGGTGATAAAGTACTGAGTCTGATGGTGAGGGCCTTGCACGCTAGCAAAAGGAGCTTACCCTTTATCAGTTGGGCAATGGGGAATCAAAGATTTTTGAGCAAGAAATGGTATAATCAGAAATCTTGATAAGATTAATTTATCAGCGTATAAGATACATCAGAGATCCTTGGAAATGTTGGATTTATTAAAATGAAGATGCACCCTTCCCAGATCACTCTATTTAAAATTTTAATTCTCCTCACAAACTCCTGAGCTCTCTTATCCTGGTTCTTTTTTTCTTTTATAGTACTTACCACCTTCCAACATACTGTGCAACTCATTTGATTTGTATATTATTAACATCTGTCTCTCCTGCTAGAATTAGCTGTAAAAAGGACTGGGATTTTTATCTATCCACTTCTCCAGTGTGTACCATTCAGAAGAATGCCAGGCCCAGAGTATATACTGAATTAAACATTGGTTGGTTGAATGACTGAATGTGCCTAAGTGTTAGGTGGCCCCAATAATTTTAAAACTTACTGCTATTAATCATTAGATTCTTTCAAGATCACACGTTTTCCTTAGCTTTGAGACCTGTGTTATTTCTATCAAGCCAATCAAGTATTATTTAATAAATAAGTACCCAAGTGTGTAGTCTTTAGGTTTTCCATCTTAGCACTAAGTTGTGTAACAACCATCAGGGGAATCTGGCTCAATTTGCTGTCTTTCCCCAGAGCCCAAAATATGCTGGTTAAGCAATCCCCTGGTGACAAGAAAGAGCCATTGTACCTTCTTAAACATTGCGGAGTCTGGTTCCTGGTTAAAATCCCACATGTGATCTTCAGATCTCTCTAGAAGCATGACAAAGGCTTTACCTGAGAGGCTTTATGGGGAAACTGCCCTTCCCACACGCCTGGGTGCACAGCCCATGGACTTTAATCTGTGGAAGGAGGTGTCAGCAAGGACTTGGGCCCCCTACCTGGTCAAGCTCTTCCCATATTTATGTTCCCTCCCCTTGTCCCTTCATTCCTAGGTCTCCTTATCTGAGGTGGTGGGCAGAGGTTTTCTTTAGGCATCTGCCTCTGCCCAAGGCCTCCTTATGGGGGAAGGAGGAGGAAACCTTGAAGACACTTTTACCCATTCTGACTCAGTATCCTGTACCTTCCTCTCACTCTTCCTTCTTGTCTCACCTCCACCCCAGAGTCAATACAGCTAGCACTCCCTTCGGTTGGGGTTCCCTCAACAGTGACATGACCCCCATGTCTGTGCTACTTCACCTCCCCCTCAACTGTGCACTATTCCGTGGGTGAAAATGGAACGGGGTGGGGGGGGGGTGTCAGCATTTTCTCTGATTTTTGACTCTAGCTTAAAATTAAAGGCTTAATTCTTTGATTTCTGATTTACTGCTTTAATCGGCTCTTCTGATACCTGCCAGCTTAGTTCTCTCTCTTTCATCTCAGCTCCTGACAAACCCAACAGTTAACTCTGGGGAGTGACTGAAGGAGTGCATAGACTATAGGTCAGACTTATGGGCCCCATAAGTCTGGGCCCCAATTATGGCTTGCGTCATAATTACCTGTTACACTTGTAAATAGTGAAAATTCCTAAATCCCACCCTAACCCTGTTGTGTCAAAATATATGTGGATGAAGCATGGTTTTTATATTTATATTTCCAAAAACTGTCTAGCCAATTCTATGTAATAGCTCAAATAATAGGAATTGGGAGAAAGCATACAGGCATATAACCAATTCAAACAATTAGAAGTGATTTCAAATCATGAGGCCAGAATAGGGAGTAATAGAAACCACAGCAAACCATATCCTACCAAAGACCTATGTGATCTTAAGTGAGTCACTTCATTTTCCTGGGCCTGAGGTGACTCCTCTGTAAGATGAGGGATTTGAGTATGATAACCTTTAGAATTCTTTACAATCAAGAGCTCCTATTTGCCCAATATCATAAATACCTACTTTAGATTGTGTTTCCATGTTGGCCAACCCACATTAAGGAATAATTAGCTGAGCAGAAATGGCTATTTTCTCAATGCAGAAACTATTTCTGTTCTATGAAGCATTTTATTTAAATTCTTGCTTCCTTCCAGTTTTTTAAAGGAAGTTTGTTTGTTTTTTTTTTTTTTTAAAGGAAGTTTTAAGGTAAAAGCCTTTTATCAATGTGGTCAGTGGGAAACACATCAATTTCTCATTTGGACCATCAGTGTGAACAGGTGTGTATATGGAAGTTGGAAAGAGGAATTGTATGAGGAAGGTATAAGGAAGGCAGGGTTGTAATAATCAAACACGAAGCATAGACTTTCTATAACAGAACATTATATTCAGTTGCAGGTTTTATTATTTTTATTTTCTTTTACCTATTCTTTGCAAAATATTCAAGGGAGCTTTGTTGTCATGCAATTAGGAAAATTAAGCTTGTTTTCCTAACAGAATTATTCTTCATTTGTGTGATTGCATTTCAAAAATGAAAAGGAGCAGCTAACAATAGTACATCTCATTCCTGACAGCCTTCCTTTGTTAATTAGTGCTCAACAGCATCCACAATAATTAAATTTTTTAAAACTGCATTAGTTTGCTAATCAAGGATATGTTTGTAGAAAATAAGGGATATGGAATTAAAGATTGAAATTAAGCATTGCTTCTAATTGATGTGGGCAAAGTAATCTGGAGACAAAATTCTAATGTGAAAAATCTTACAGGCTACCTGGTTCAACCTCTAAACACCTGTAAGTAAGCCTAGATATTAAAGATTTTCTGAACTGGAGACTTTCCAACATTGCAAACTCTGAGTCAAGGATTTCTTTGATGTGCTTTATCCAATGGTTTTATGCAGCATTGAAATTCTATTTCCCTTCCTCTAACCTTTCCTGAAAACAGAAGATTGGTTCATTTGTACAATAAGACTGAGGTTATTGCCTGCTATCTTTCTTAAGTATACTGACTGCTTAATAATAATGGTGCCAGAGTCATTAGTTCAAGGAATTTCTGTCTCTCATTATATCTATCTATAAATATACATAATACGCCTATTAAGTACCCTATCGAGCATCTTTACAACCACAGCTGGATGAGATTATAGGAAAACCTTTTTATAGCAGTTGTTTCTTGAAATTTAGTAATGGTACTACCAGCATTAAAACTGGCTGGGATACTTGTTAAAAACAGGGGTTCCTAGGCCACATAGCAGATATTTATGAATCTGAGTGGCTGGCACTGGATTTGGGAGTCTGTCTACTAATTTATCTCCGAAGGTGATTGATTATGCTGGTGTTCAAGAACCACTCCTCCAGGAAGGGAACATATTCCTTGATACACATTTGAGCCAGTAACCATTTTTTCTCCTTCCTTCTCCTCTTTCCATTCCCCTGTATGCTAGCTATGTCTCCTCTAATGTAGCATAATAAGTAATCTGCTTGTGACAAGGAACCGCTTATGAGAAACTCAGAAGCACATGAGTTATGGCGGTCCTTGATCAGCATCAATCTTCTTAAGGCCCCTTTCTCTGAGGGGTTGATAGACTATCCTTTAGTATATCCTCCCCCTTGCAGGACTGTGGGAGGCAGTGAGGGACAGTAGCTCACGGCACAGGTTTGAGGTTACACAGACCTGAATTTGCATCTCTTTGTGGGATCTTGATTATATTACTCAACCTCTCTAAGCCTCAATTTATTCTTTTATAAAATGCAACTAATAATATCCTTTTCACAGGGCTGTTGTAAGGGTTTGAATTATTGTGTACATGAAGAGGTGAATGCAGTGTCCAGCCCATAGTAAGAACCTGACAAATCCTGAATGTTGTTATTCTTGATAAATTTAGCCCACTGTTGTTCTTCAGTCTCCATAGTTGTTCCTTGAGCAGCACCTGGTTAAATTATTTCTCCCAATCTTCATTATCTAGGGGCACTTTTAGAAATACTGGCTTTGAGAGTTTCTGGAATAATCATCTTCGTATAGACAACTGAATAGAGTTCAGAAAACCATCTATTTGAGAACAGACACTTCAAGAATTTCTCTGTGCTTTGGCATGAAGTATATGAAATGTAGACTATGTCTTACTGATGATTGAATCAAAAAGAAAGGGACTAAATTCTTATTATATGCACCAGGGAGATCATGGATTCTTAATCTCTCTTAAATCATGAACAGTGTGAGAATCTGATAGACCCTACAAACCATTCCTTCAGAAAAATGTCATGCACACACAAGAAATTATGCATCTAGTTTAAAAGAAGTTCATGAACTGCTGGAAACTCATCCATGTTATTTCAGAGCAATCCATGAAGCTCTTGCTTTAAAACTAACCTATTAAAAATTAACTGAAGTTAATGAGGCTAGATCATTCTTAGATCATTTTCTCCTTGCACAGAAGAAAAGTTTGAAATCTTAGAAATCAGAGGTTACAATTTTAAATTTTCAGTTCTTTTTTATTTTTTTAAAGATTTTATTTATTCATTTAACAGAGAGAGAACCCAAGCAGGCAGAGAGGCAGGCAGAGGCAGAGAGAGGAGCAGGCTCCCTCCGGAGCAAGGAGCCCGATGCGGGACTCGATCCCAAGACGCTAGGATCATGACCTGAGCCAAAGGCAGTTGTTTAACCAACTGAGCCACCCAGGCATCCCTTAAATTTTCAGTTCTTAACGTGAAATTAATATTTCATCTGTTCATGAGATGGCTGTTTCTATTATAGTGGTCACTAGAGAAGGATGACTTCAGCCTGGCTAGTTATATTTACATGCATCTGATAAGTGTTGGGTAGAGAAGACTTAAAATTTTAAGGATTTTTTTAACAGCTCTCTGGAACTAACTGCTTATATCCTCAAATCATCAATATTGTAAGCCTGTTTTACCATGTGTGTGAAACTGCTTGCCTTCAGTGAACCTTATTTTCTTCTACTCTGGACTTTTCTCCACCAAACTCAACAATTCATGTTGGATGACCTTTATTTGCTGATACCTTCAATTTCACATCAGAGAATCTTAAAAAGGGAAGAGGTTTGAAAAAAGTGGTCTGATCTGACCCCTCCATTTTCTAAATGGTAAATTAAGCCCTCAGTTGGAGATTAATTTTCCTAAGGTCACATAGCTAGTGATATGCCTAGAACTTGAAGCCATGTGTTCCTTGCACTTTTCAGTGCTTAGATTCCTTTTTCTTGAATCCAAATTCAAGGATCTGCTGACACCATCTTCCCTTATTCATAAACTCTGCCCCCTGTCCATTCCCTTCCTGTTACAAGTGAACTCACATTCTGAACACAGCTCTACTGCTGGGCCCCAGAGCTTCCAGTGTCCCTGTTTCTGACTGAGCCCCTGGATTTGCTCTTCTCTTACCACACTTCTTCCCAGCCCCTCCAAGTAGGTAAATTCTTGATACAAACCTTGCTAGGCCTGTCTTTCTTAGCCACTGTGGCCATCTCCTAGCTGAGGTAACAGGACCAAACTACAACTCCACAGGTGGCCCCCTGGGGACCCCTCTTGGATCTATGTTGGTCTCTCCAGAACAAAGACTTAGCAACTTCGGGGTTTTTCCATCTATGGCAGAGGCTAAGGTGTTTTACTTCTCTGCTCTTAATGAACCTCATCTACTGCATATGACATGAGGAGAATGCTTTGTTCTCTCTGTAGAGAACATAGATATTCTTCTTGGATAACCTTCTTATTTGGAAGGATAACAGTATCTTAGAAATTTAACCACTTCCTCTATCATGCAACCATAGCTCCTGAGTTGACATTTAACATGTTCTTACCACCAGAAAGCAAAAACAAGGACAAATAAGCTGTGGATCCACAGTGTGCAGCAGTTATATTTTTTTCCTCTGTATTAAGAGTTGGACTATTGTTAATAATATGAGGAACAAAATACTGTTAAGTATACTGTTAAATCCCTTTTAGCATCATACACTAAAATTCCAGGGGAATTTAAACTTAAATATGGTAAAAGAACCATGATAAAAGACATATAAATAAATGCTTATCGAATTTGGGATTGTAAATATTTTCCTGAGCTTTTGAAAGCAAAGGAAAATGTCTTAAAGAAAAGTATGGACAAATATAACTGTATATATACTAACTTCATTGCAATAAAAATTAGATATAAATAGAATTAAAAGGTAAATGTCAAGCTAACCAAGCATTAATAGCTTCTCCAAACTAAGGCCATAAAAAAAAAATCAAGGTCATAAACGAGCAATTATGGATGACAAATGCCCAAGAATATAAGATACTGAGCTTCATTGCTAGTGAAATGAAGGCATATAAAGTTGAGATACCATTTTCCCCTATCAACAGCAAACATTTAAAAGATGATAAAAGTAACTTTGGTAAGGAAACTGGTGCTTTCACAGGTACAGTGTTGGTGGGAAAATAAAATGATATAATCTCTCTAAGCAGTGACTTGTCAGTGAGTACCAAAATCATTAAAACATGTATACCCTTTGACCCAGAAATTCTAATCAGGCATGTTTGTCCTGAGGAAATTACTAGAGATGACAACCAATATTAATGGACAAGAGTGGGTATCTAATCATGATTCAAAGACCTTAATATAATTTGCATTTATATAATGGAATACTACAAAAAGATAAAAATTCTGTTTTTAATTCTCATGTCCTCTGATATGTTAGATCAGCTCTAGGACTGGGCTTATATAATCTGGAAAAAAAAAAGGAAGTTCTATAAGCTTTTTGTTCCCAATACTACCCACAGGAAGTTATCTGCACAAAGTCTTTCCTGGTGGGAAGAAACAGAAGTGAAAAGGCCTTGCAGCTGTGTGGGAGAGAAATTGGGAAGAAAGCGTGAATTTGTAAAGGTCAGGGAATCGATTTAGCCATGAGAGTATGCTCTTAAAAGATTATAGGATAGATTTTTTAAAATGACAACTTAATATGTATGCAGAGGTCCCAATTTTGTAAGGTGTGTGTTAAATCTACATTGAGATGTTAACAGGAAGAGAAGTTATTTTTATGATTATTTTTTATATTGTCCTAAGTTTTCTATTGTAACCATAATTCAGCGAACAAGATATGTTGTTAATAAGAAGAAGGAGAGGCAGCAAAGGTGATTACAAGTTTCCTGGGCCTTACTTTGCTTCCAGCGCCAGAGCGAAGATGCCAGCAGCCAGGGGTGCCGAGGCCGAGGTGCCCGTGTGGGTCTCTGTGCAGTCGTTATGCAGGTCGGCACTTGTCTAGGTAGCATCCAGAGAGGAAGAAATGGGGGAGAACATGTGAGGAGTGTGCCCCTGTCCTTGGGGGTTAACCCTACCTACAGCCCCATCTGCTATGATCAGGAAACTCAGCTGATTGTCTTCCCTACTTCCTCCTCTAAACCACCGGCGGATGTTTGCCATCTGCTGATATTTTGGTTCCCTCTCCTCTATATGCAACTTGTCTATAATTCTGGCATCAGGCTGCCTTTTCTGGGGATGAAGTACTCCCACTTTGAATATTTTCTCTTCTGAGATTCCCAAACGAAATGCTGTCTGCGAAGAAGGGACAGTTTCAAAATCACTGTGAATCATGCTGGCCCATTAATCAGCAGGTCCATTGTGTCTAGTCTGGCATATTTAGAAATTCTGCCTCATGCAAAATTCCCTTTTGCCTTCAGATTGACATTTGACTGCCTCTTTGGCACAAGGATGGAAAACCATCTGATCTGGGCCACTTGAGCTACTTGCACAAAACGTGTTCAGTGTGTAGTTTGTACTCACTGTTGACATGGCCCTGAGTTAGCGTCCATATTTGCACTTCGGTGAGAATGATGTTTTTCAACTGAAAAGTGTGTTAGACTCTGATCTGGTTTCAAATTGTAAAACTCAGTAGATGTGTCCCCATGGGCATGTCCCTCAGTTTCCCCATCTGTAGAATGAGGCTGACATTTCCTGACTCAGATGCTGAGGCCGAAATGAGATCCTGTCTGTGAAAGCATTCTCACACAATATTACTGCGCATAAGGAATTACCCAGGCTAATTTTAGCTTAATGAAGAGGTTGACGAGACTGAAGGCAAGAAACCAAAAAGACTTCCGATCAGGCTGCCTTAAGGACTGCAGTGGTGCTGGCTGAGCGAGTCATCAGGCCAAAGGATTACTAACAAGACACCCACCCGGGCTCCCGCATTATCATTTTTAGCTAGAGATTTCAATGTGTGGGACGGAGGTGTAAAAAAATAATTTGTTCTATTATCACCTCCTTTGGCTTCCCACTTGGAGTCGCTGAATTTCACAAGTTATGGTGGCACTGCTCCTTAGAGGCTGCGGAAGTGAGGCCGCCATCTTTCCCTACTGACGCACATAAGCCCCCAGAGCTGACTGAGCTGAGGACCCAGTTTGCGTAGGACAAAGGCTACGTCATTGCCTACGTTTAGCGTCTCAAATAGAATCCACCAGCTGTCTCTCCACTGGCTGATTTACCTAAGGAGAGAGCTTTACGAAGATGGAAACTTCCTCCGGCTTCAACGCACGGTGGCTCAGCTGAGGGCCAGTCCGTGAAATGCCAACTGAAATGCCTACTGGGCCATTTTCGGAAAAGCAACTCTAGATACCCCCCAGGGACAACAAGAGCCCAGGGTCTGAGCACAAGGGGGACACATGTCTGATATTGCCTCTTTGAAAGGCTATCAAATAGGCCTGCTGTAAACAATTCCTGGGTAGAACATCACCGTCTATTATTTGAGTAATTGACTATAAGGGCATGAGAGGGAGGCCGTGCTTCTAA
This sequence comes from Nasua narica, assembly GCA_028533885.1. Classification (NCBI taxonomy): domain Eukaryota; kingdom Metazoa; phylum Chordata; class Mammalia; order Carnivora; family Procyonidae; genus Nasua; species Nasua narica. Next base: position 66,511,554 of record CM052809.1, read on the forward strand.
GTTGAACCTAGGGTTTTACCATCTAAACTACAGTAAATTGCAGAAATGGTCAGAGTTTCAGAATAGTGATCCTTTATGAAAAAGAGTACTGACAGGTTTTGTTTGTTCGTTTGTTTTGTTTTTGCGATGCCATTCATAGGCATTTTACACACATTCCAATGTCTAATTATTATGGGGTTCACCCACACTCTAATTGGATCATGACCTATTATTCTACTGAGATTCCAATCTACATACTTTAGCCAGTTGGTTCTTTCTGTATCAGAAGTTAAATTTGGGGCCATACATTTTAGAATTAAAAGTGCCTCTCTTTGTTCTCAGATCCCCCGAATGGCCCTTCATCATTGTGCCCTTGAAGGGAAATCGAATAATTTCCCTTGGCAGTCTGACTCATGGAAGTGAAGGCATAGCCAAGTGTAAGCTGGAGATGCTCTCTGAGCATATAACCTTCCCGAGCTGTTTCTTCAGACGCTAAGTTCATCTCAGGGGAAATTTAGACTGTTGTTTTCCCTCAGGTCACCCATTCTTAGGAGATGGAGCTAGTGTATGCTCGGTATTTTTATCATCTGCTAAAGAGCAAGTCAGACTAAAAAAAAAAAAAGCAAGTCAGACTATATCCCTGCTATTAAAGGATCAACAAGTCCAAGGGTGGGAAAGGCCCTACAACCCTGAAATCTCCTTTAAGGCTATTTTCAGGCAGGCGTCACACAAGCAGAATAGACATTTGGATTCTTGGCTCTTTGTAATGACCACTTAGTGGCTTCTCAGGGGGCGAGCTTAAAAATGACAGAGAGGCAACATCATCTTGGCAGAGGTATCTTTAAGAGAGAAGACTTGTCAACATATGTCAGCCTTTCAGGTGAGTATGGCGCGAATCCCTCCAACTGAGTCCTCAAGCTTAAGCAAGTCAACTTTACCAAAGGTACTGACCCAAGGATCTTGTGGGACACAAGCCACACTCTCCTACCTAGGCAGAGGAGTCAGACAAAAGCAACGTACGATTCGCTGGTCGGTGTAATCCCCGCTGCTGTAGGAGGTGGCCAGGGTGGAGGAGCACTTCTCAGCGTACCAGGGGGACAGGCCTTGCTGCGAGGCGCTGCTGATGGAGATGGTGTAGATGCTGTCCGTGTAGCCATCACAGTCACAGTTATCACCCTGACGCCCCCCGTTCCCAGAAGCCCACACGAAGATGGAGCCCTTTCCTTGTCTCCCCTAAAGGAAAAGCCAGACTAGATCACATCCGTCACCTGTTGGGATCACTGTCACACCCCAGTGAAATCCCCCCCAAATACATGCATGAGGTTCTCTGAAATAGTTGTTAGGAGTTGGTTTCAGCTCCGGGTCCTCCCGCCTCCCTGTGGGAAAGCTCATGAGACTGCATATGAGAAGCCCCCTGGTTGGGACTCTGCCAGGCTTCCTTCCTCTGGGCCCTCTCTGGCATGGGGCTAAGTGAGTGCTTTTCTTCCTTTTCCTCACTGCAGATCTCTACTCTGGCCTTTAGCATTTGCTCATATTTTTGCGCTCTTCCCTTGGCTTATGTCACCATGTTTGAATCTTTGAACTTCCTCTTTCTTTCTGCTTGCATCTTCTGGCTGACTGATAGAATGACAAAATCAGGCATTATTCAGATCTGTTTTGCAGCTGCATTAAAAGGGACTCTTTAATTGAATGCAACTCGTCAAGGCTACTCTTTCTATGACTTCTCAATTTGTGCTCTCTAAAGTTCCTCCTTTTGTTTGGTCCTGTGCAGAAGGAGGCCTTAGAATCCTGGTAAGAATGAAGTAAACAGAGCAACACCATCAAGGCAGAAGTCTGCACCTGGCATGTACAAATTGGGAAGTAGCACATGGCTTTATTTAAGGATGCATTTCCAGAGATTTGAAAGAAATCTGGGTAGTAGTTTCCCTAGTGTAAAAATCCAAAAGCAGCAGGGAAATAAGAAAGGACCTCTCTAGAGTATTTCTCATTTTTTAATTTACTTTATTTTTCTTGCTGTTTTATTTACTTTTATTTTTTAACTTTTTAAAATTTTATTTCCAGAGTATTTTTTAAAGTAACTATTCTAAGAGTAAAGAATCTCTGTTGAATATCAGAGCCAAATGGGGAAAACTCTCCTGACCCTTAACTTCTGTCCTTCTGAAGAATGATTCAGCTTTCTAAATGCATTTCAAATTGTAAGCAACGACAAGAAATTCAAAGCCATTTCTTTCCATATAAGTTAAGTGTTCTTCCTTTTTCTTCCTATCGAAATGGTCACATTTCATTTCAGGTGGGTCTGAGTTAAGTATCTTACCTGCTTGACACCGTATTCAAAAGCCTTCTGGGCCAGTCGGCCAGGCCCCTCCACAGTTTTCCCGTCATCATTAGGGCCCCAGCTGGCACTGTAAATATCCACATGTCCAGGATTGAAGCCAATTGAACTGGCTTCAATAGCATCAGTCACAATGCCATCCAGCATTCTTATCCCTGAACAGTAAATCAGACAAAAAAAAATGAATAGATGTCAGCATGTACATGTAGAATGGTATAATGCTCTTAATATACATTTTATGTTTATTTTTTTAATACTCATTTTACAGAAGACTCTCAGAAGAGTCAAAAACATGGTAATCACTGGATCTCAAGTGCCCGTGATCAGGCTGCTACAAGCACAGAAGGAAGATCCAAATCACTGCCTCCATAAGCTTTGGAATCTGCCCTTTAGAGATAATTATGCACTAAGCAGTGACCGTGATTGTTACTGATTACAAAATGTCTCCCTTCCCTTCACTGCCCCAGTAACCTGAAAATGACAGGACAGCTTTTGGAAAGAGGCATCAAACAACCCTCCCATGACCTGTCTGTTCACGACTATCCCACAAATGACTATTGCCTAGACTGTGCCACACAAAGGATTCTGTTTGGGACACTGTGTAGCTTGAAAAGATCTACCCACAATAGGAAACTAACAAATAGGGAAAGAACTCTTGTTTCTGAGCCCTGATTAAAAATAACCCAGAGGCCATTCTTTTATGTGTTTGCTGAGAAACATTTTCAAGGAACATGCTTCCTTTTCTTCTAAATAATCTCAAGGATAAAATCATTGCCATGGATTTCACTCCTGAGGGGGAATCATTTTTCATTAGGAGAAGGCAGACGCAGTAGCTCTTTGTACTTTCTAACCAGCTGTCACCCGTCATCAGACTCATGTATTCAAGAGCCAGGAAGGCAAAAGCAATTTAGACAAATATGGGCAGCTACCCGGTTATTCCTGGCTTTAGGCTGATTGTGTAGTAGAATGCACAGTCTTATATTTGCACGCTATTATTTACTATGGAGCACAGGTAAAAGAACATGTAATTAACATAGTTAGTGAAACTCACATCGATTAAAACAAAATTGGTTAAAAATTTACTTTGGGAAAAAGAAAAAAATCCAAGCTCCACTTACTAGCTGTGTGATCTTGGGCAAGCCACTTAACCTCTTATGCCTCAGTTTCTTCAGTTTTAATGGGGATGGTAGCAGCTTATGTGCATTGAGGATATACTGTATGCAGCAACCATGCTAAGGCCTTAAACATACAGATTTCTCTATTATTAGGACAACGATTTGAGGTAGATGCCATAATTTCCCCCATTTTAGAGGTGGACTATAAGTCCAGAGAGGGACAATGACTTGCTCAGGACCACACACTTGAAACTGGGGAGCTGGGACTTGAATCTCAGAAATTTGACACCCAAATCCAAACTGTTAACTTAGAGTACACCACGTGTAATGTGTTGTAGAGTCAGTAGTGCCTAATAAGTGAAACGTATTATTAAAAAATGCATTAGGGCTGGACCATCAAAGGGTGGAATAATGAAAAAAATCTCACGTGCTGGAATCGGAAGTCTTGTGTTTTACTTCTATACTGCCACAAACCAGCTATTACCTTGAGAATCTTGCTTCTGATTACTTCTCTATAAAATGAAGGGATCAAAAGATTCTCTCACAAACTATAGCTAGTTTATCATGATTTAAAATGTGAAGTATTTCTCTAGGTGATTACCTGAATTCTGCTTCTGCCTTCATCTTTTTTTTTTTTTTTTAATTAACACAGCACTTTTAAAAAAGGGAAAAAACACAGTGTCTCGACAATGCTTGTTTCAGAGGGATCAGGAATGACAAAAAATGTAATAGTGTGCCATATTAGGGAAAGACTCCTAATACGTGCCATGATGTGTGTTTGATTTCTTAAAAGGAAGTCATAATCAAACCAAATGTATACTTGTGCAGAGTTTAAAGGAGTTTTAATGTCATTGGCATATTCTACAACTGATCTTTTTTTATTGTAGTTTGGGAAACAAACTAAACGCAAAGTTGCTAGCATAACTGTGAAAGCCCAAGACAGGGATAGTGAAAAGAGGAGAGACAATGATTATATTCTCCGCGAGCCCAGCCAGTCCACTGTCCACTCTTCTTCACAGGAACATGGACTGGATCACTGGGTTCTCTTGCCTTCCCGTGAGCATCAGTCAACTGAAGACAGTAGCAGGAGGGTGGGGGATGATGAGAGTGAGGTACTCATTCCGGATCCTCCTTGCCTAGAAGAAGCCCTGTTTTTGCACTCAAGGCCACAGCTCCCGTCCAGTGGTTCTTTCCTATGGCCCCAACTTTTCTCCTGTTGCCACTGACCTCTCCTTCCTCTTGCTCCTTTAGGCCTAAAGGTAATTACATCTGTTTTCATTTGTTAGCCCTTGTTGGTTTCCCTTTACTATTTTTTTAAGTTTTTTATTTTAATTCCAGTTAGTTAACATACAGTGTTATATTAGTTTCAGGTGTACAATATACTGATAATTTCCCTTAAGTCTTATAAATATTTCCTCTATTAAATTGCCCCAATGGAACTTACCATGTTTCCCTGCAAAGACTCTGACTGAAACCACTAGATTTTAAATCTGTGCTGCCAAAGATAACCTTTGGCTTCTTCGTGTAACCAGTATGTATTCTTTTATTTTCTTAAGACCGCTATTTGCTGTGAAATGAAGAATGACAGAATTGAGAGGCAGGGAAAGTCTTTGCCTAAATTTACCTCCTCCTTCTGTTCCCTTAGCAAGCACTCAATAACAAACCCTTGTAAATTAGCACACAGAGAAAATTAGCTTTGGTTCAAAAGCTTTTCAATTTCCATTTTTCTCGCCACAAAGATGTATAGGCTATATTTAGCTATCATTTTTTAGGAATCCAGATTTTACATGGAATTCATTTCTTCCTCTGGTTGTTGAAAGTCCCCTTCCCCCCTCATTTACACCAGGTGTTGTGAGACTCAAATTAAAGTTCAAAACTTGGGGTGCCTGGGTGGCTCAGTGGGTTAAAGCCTCTACCTTCGGCTCGGGTCATGATCTCAGGGTCCTGGGATTGAGCCCCGCATCGGGCTCTCTGCCCAGCAGGGAGCCTTCTTCCTCCTCTCTCTCTCTGCCTGTCTCTCTGCCTACTTGTGATCTCGCTCTCTGTATCAAATAAATAAATAAAATCTTTAAAAATAAATAAATAAAGTTCAAAACTTGAGGAGCAACCCTCTGCTTTACCTCCAACTCTCGAATTGTATGCAACTCCGACCCCACACTTGTGGTTATTTGCTTGCATGGCAATTTCTCCTGCACATCTGGTCCCATGTCTGAAGATGAAAAAATAGGAATTTTAAAACATAAATGAGTGCAACTGTCATTTGCACATGAATCCCTGGTACATGGCCCTACTAACTTTGTGTCAACCTTGTTGCTGGTCTCCTACCTGACAGTATTAGATGAAGTATAGGTATGAGATGATACAGGAACTGGAGCTGAAGTCTGTGATTCACCTTCCAGCTTCTACCCCTGACTAGTGGTGTGACCTTGGGTGAGTTATCTGTCCTTGGGGGTTTTGTGACAACACATGAGATATTGCATATAGAGAACTTAGAGTGGCAGCTGGACCAGTCCTAGTAGGATAAGTAGAACAGAATTCTCCTTTCAACCCCTCTTCCCCTCCTCTAACCATCCTCCACCAAACTAAAGCAACTGAGGGTTTTCTGGTACCAAGGCTAATTGGGAAACCAGGGTCATCCTGCAACTTTGATCAGGGCCAAAAACTTGAACATGCCTGGTTTTGCCATCAGGCAAAGAAGGTAATTGATGGTTTCAGAGTATCTGGAGGGAAAAGTCCATCTCTAAAACAGAGCAGAGTCTACCATTAAAACATCAGTACTGAAAATCTGCAAAATCTAATAATCTTTTCCCATCACCCCCCTCCCGACCTCAGGAGGCTCAATAAGTCAAGAGAACTTTAATGTGAATTTATGGCATGACTTCATCCCATTGTGGAAGCCCCTGGGAGCAGTGTAGAGGCTGTTGGTGCTTTGGAGGAGATGCCATAGGAAAGAGGGAAAGAGTTAGCTCTGAGCAATACTGTCAGCCACCTAGTTTTAGGCATTACTATACTAGTCATCTATTAATTTAGCCCAGCAGGGAATATATAAATTCTAAACTGACTATCCAAAATAATTGCTTCACTTCTCTCTCTTTCTCTCTCTCTCTTTTTCCTAAAGTACCAAAGATGATTTTTGGGTCTCCTTTTACTAAATGATGTTTCTGTTTCTTCATGTTAATACTAGAGAGGAATCCTAAGTCAGCACAATGTAATTATTTTTAATTCAAGGTCTTTCCTAATGCAGCAGACATCTGCTTCTTTTTTTTTTCTCCCAGCATTTTCTCCTTTAGGGAAGTACTTTCTCACCCTCCTTGTGATTCTATCATGAGCCTCCTCTTCCCAGACAGCTTTCAAGGATTGTTGTATATTCTGGGGAAGAGAATTCTATTCTTTCTCTAGAATCTACAGCTTTAGGTTCCATGTGAGCCATGTGGATCTTGCTGCAAGGCAAAAAAAAAAAATTTTTTATTTTATCTTTTTTTTTTAAGAATGAAGCTAATTGGAGGCAAGTAGCTAAGAGATCTAGACAGTGATTGGGGTCCTACTAGCATATTACTTGAGCCCCTGGATCTTGGAAAGCCTGAAGATAGATCATCCCTTGGATGATTTTTTTTTAATTTCCACCTTACTTCATCTTTGAGTTAGGATTCTCTCACTTGCAACTGAAGCTGCCCTGACCAACACACTGATTCTTGGAGAATTGTGTGCACATCGAACACATAAAAGGAACCTTATGCTTCTTTGATGGGTTTACTCTCTTTGCTTGTAGAAGGAGAAACTGAGTTGTCACCCTCCAGAAAGTGTGTTTCTAGAAGTCACCACAACCTGTATTTCCATTTCCTTAGGCCAGGATAGCAAAATCTCCAGCCTGAGCCAATAGAATCTAACTGATGGCAGACATCCCCAGCACAGCATTTCTGTCCTATGAATGATGCAATGTGACAACACCTGTGATTTATCTCTCCTTACATACTGAAAATTATTTTCTTGAAAGGTGCAGTAGGATCACGGTACAAAAAAGGATTGATATTTTCCCCTCCTCTTACCCTCACTTCCCACCTCCACACCTTGAGAAAAACAGAAGGCTTTATCAAAGTGGTACTATGTCATTCTTTGTAGACCTGCAGTTTTTTTTCTTCCCTTAACTTAGGCTCTGAGATAAAAGAGCCTAAATTTAAATTTATTATCTTAGAACAATGGTAGTAACTGGCATTTAAACAAATTGATTTTTAAAAAATTATTCCACAAGATAGTTTAAAGACTACTATTATCCTAGTTAAAATGCCCTTGTCACGCATGTTACTTAACTAAAAAAATAATCTGTAATTAGTATTGAAATTCTGAATATAGACTCATGCCAGCTTAATAGTAAGAGTTACCTGTACTTTGGAGATTTTATTATTTAGTGATTCCTTTTTTGATTTGCAGAGGAGAATTCAAATGCAGCTTCTATTAATCTCATTTACATAGTAATAAAGAACAGTAGCAACACAGATAGTTTGGAGAGATAATGCCTTTGGAATTGGGAGATAATAGGTCTCTAACTGCTATAAAGTCCAAGAAGAAATAGAGCCATTCATTTTCTAACCCCAGGGGATTTATTTCTGACAACATGCTAGAAGGGTAATTCTTTTTTATTATACCTTTTGATAAATGATAGGGATGCTCCCTTTTTGCTTGATAGTCAAGAGGACCCTGAGAGTAGTTACTTATTGTGTAATTTTCAAAGAGCAGATTCTGAATTGGCTCAGAAAATTGACTTGTCTCTGTCTCTGCCCCTCTCAAATGGTGTTATTCTTGTCCTGTTGATTTCTTAGTGAAAGGAGGTCTGTCTTTGTTACTAAATAAGAAGGCTTGGTCGTGGTCATAGTCCTCCTCCTCCTCCTCCTCCTCCTCCTCCTCATCATCATCATCATAACAAACAGAACCTTTTCTATGTACCAGATACTATACAAGCCAATTATATATATAAACTCATTTAATCCCCATAATAACCCAACGAAGGAGCTATCATTATTATCCCTTTTTAGTAGATGATAAAACTGAGGTACAAAAGCAGTTAAATAATTTGTTCAAGGTCACCCAGCTATTAAGCAGCAGAGGTAATATTTAACCTAAATCTAGCTGCAATGCCTGTAATCTTAGCTTTTTGGCTGTGTCACAGTAACTCAACACAATGTGGGAGGTCCATGGCAGGCTTTGCTCTGGAAACTCAGTGTTTTCAGGCACAAAATTAGTACCATTATATGGGCTACTTCTTTGAAGGCTTTGGAGCTCTGTGAATTGGGGAAAATGTGGCTATTGAATTGGCTATCCAGTATTATGAATATTGGATATAGGACTCCCCTTTTGGGGGGGGAACAAAAAGGGAAATCTGAGTCCCTCCTTCTCATGAGTAGAGAAACTCTTGAGAATATCCTTTTACCAAGTATTTGGCTATCATGCAGCCACCTCACTGGATCCTGGGACCAGACCTAGAGGACATGGCCTAGGAAGAAGGCTGACAGCTCCAGCTAACAGTCTCCTCAGCTGCACCCATATGGCTAAGAGCAAATTTCTCTTTTGGTCTTGACCAAGGGGGTGGAATGAGAGTTGTCATTTTTATTTTATTCTAACTTCTTAAAGTAAACTGCCCCTTTCTTCTAAGAACTTATTACCCATTTCTTTAGGAAGTTCAGTTCAGGAGGGTAGAGAGCAAGTGCCTTATAACCCATTTTAGGAGACAAAATGAAAAATAGAGACAGAGAGAGATAAGTGAATTCCTCAAGGTCCCCTTCTATACTGATAATTGGTAAAGCCATGACTACCAGCCAGGCTAACATTACAAGGTCCTGCTCCAAAAGAGCACATATTTCTCCTGGCCCTGCACTGCCTTGACTTAGAAATATGGCTGAAATTTTGTCTGGAGCTCCTGCCATAAATTCCTGAAATATCCCAGTTTCCTTCAAGGGTATCCCCTGGTGGTTCACATTGTACTGTTACTGGAATATTCTAACTTCTAGGCATGGTTTATAGTTATCTCCTTTAAGAAATAAACCCTAGGAGTAAATGATACAGAAAGAAGCAGTATCTTGGAACCCTCCCCAAGCCTCCCTTTCTCCCCAAGGAGGAAATAAACACCCAGAGGTTGAGGCTAAGGGCATGAACCTCAGCTCCCTTCCTGGTGTTTGTTGGCCTTCTGGAGTGGGAAATCATCCAAAGAAACAACTTTAGGTCAATGTTACTGCACCAGCCACATGGGAATTCTGACTGAGAATAAGAAAGAAAGGAAGAGGGGAAGAGGGAGAAAGAGAACAAGCAGGAGTTAAAAAGTCTCTTGCCTCTCTGGCTCTTTATTTGGCCTCTTGCTCTGTCAGTTCTGGCTCTCGGCCTCCCTCATCACATTGTGGTTGCTAGCGAGAATTATTTTAGAAGTCAAAAAATACTCTTTTTCTCTTCCTTTGAGCTTTACGGTACCCAGCAGAAACTTCAGGAGAGACTACTGACTCGTCCAATGCCCCCAGAAAATGTGTTGGATTTGAGGGCCAGGCCTCAGAGTACATCTCTGTTGTCTGGTATCTAGCCATACTTTTCTGAGGGAAATAGTGAGTGTAGCTGTGGCCACCAAAAGAAGTCATGGGGATTTGTTGTCTTTGTCATCTGTCATCTGTTTTTATTTCTACAACTAACATCAAAAATATTGCTAATAGGAAAGGATTCATAGAGGAATTGGAGTTGGAGAAGATGGGATGTAGGATTTTATTCTTTATGGCCCAAACATTCTTTCTAAAGCTATAACTATTCAGTACCATTTCAGGGAAGCACTGCATAATCTAAGAAGAAAGTTTAATTGAAATGTGGTCCTGTAAGCCAAAAGGAATATAAAAATAGAAGCATTGGTTTCTGTTTTAAAAGCAACAAAATATTGCGGTATAGATGGTGTGCATGAAAACTTTTCTGAGAGCTGAAATGTGGATCATATTTATAGTGCAATTTTCTCAAATAAGATAAAAGCATTTTAAAGTACATATTCCCCCCAAATCCACATTTACTCACTTGTTCTCATTTGTGGGATCATAACGGGGAAATGGATCATGGTCATTATCGTTAAAATCATAACTAGCTTCTGGATCCTAAAGAGACAATAGAAATAACCCTGTAGCATCATTAAAAAAAAAAATAAAGGTAGCACTTGCCAAACCTTCTGCCCCTACTCCTTCCATCCTGGCTGATAGTTCAGAAGTCTGTATTTCAGATTTTCTGACCCAGTTGTTGATCAATTGTTATACCCATAAACCAGGCATAAATGATGTACACAGAAAAGTGAGCAAGCATCCAATTCTCAGTGAATGTTATCAAACCTATATAACTCTCTGAAGCTCATAGGATATTAGAACCAGAAGTAATCAGAGTTTACTTAGTTCGACCACCTCATTTTTTAAATGAGAAAACTGAGACCCAGAGAGGTTGAATGTCTTAACTAAGCTCTAGAGCTAGTTAGTGACACTTGGATACTCATCTCTCTTATGATTATCGGTGCAAATAGAAGACTGTGGAGTGGGGCTCAGGTCCATAGTGATCTCTTTCAGCCTTTCCAGTTACATGACATAAACATGTAATTTAATTAAAGAGACTGTGCTTGAAATAGAAGACAAGCTTCTAGGCCCCACCTCCTTTTCCAAACAGATTGCTACACTTAAACATCTCCCACATAGGAGTTCTGTCAACCAGTATTTTTCTCTACATTTTCCACATCTTTCAATAACTCCTCCTTTCTACTAGTTTTTTTTTTATCTCTTCTTTGTCTTCCCTTATCTTTTTCTCTTTAGCTGGGGAATTTTGAAGGAATGGAAAAGATGGGAGAAAGAAAAGGGACAGTCTTAAAGATCTAAAGCCCTAAGATACCATGTAGTACTTAACAGACAAGTAGTTTTCATTTACTTATTTTCCATTCATAATAAACATCTCTTTTCTCAGCTTGCCATTTTTACACTATGTGGTGTACATTTTGAATTTGCGTGGAAGGAATCTCATTCACTTATTTTCACAATGTCAGAGATATTCACCTATAAAGGATATGAGGAAGAAGACTGTGAAAATGATCTCAGGCATTATTCTTGATTTGATTGCTTTAATGCCCCCAAATACTGAGTGATGCAAAGTCTGCATGGCTTTTAATAATTTAGCTGGTATAGATGCCTCCCCCCTTCCTCAACACATGAACTTTTGTAAAATCCTTGGCCCCACTGAATTCTTTCAGAGCTCACAATACAAAAAAAATTCATATTGCTGGCAGAAGGGTGAGGGAAAGAGCAAAGACCTTGGACCCTAATTCCCAGGGCCAACATCAGAGCAGTTTTCCACTTGAGAAAAGGAAAGCCTTAACTGTGTGTGTTTGTAGACATCTCTCTAAGCTGTAGTCATGGGAGGGCCCAGACTCACATAATTTTCATAGATGTCTGTGTGATTCCACTCCAAGCCATCATCCAGTACTGTGATAACAACACCTTTGCCTGTGATGCCTTTTTGCCAAACAGGTATCACATGGAGATCCAGCTTGGGTAGGGCTGCAGTCATCCTAGTATCTTGCTGGTAAAGAAAAACAAAGAATTGGTAAAATCATGATATACTTGCTGTAAAATAAGAACTGAAGCTCAAGTCTGGAGACCCATCTTTTTTTTCTCCCTAGGGTCACTCTACTTTTTAGAAGAAGGCAATTAGGTGAAATAAAAAACAAAGTTGATGGTAGAGCCAAGTGAATCATCAGAGTACTGTTCTTTTCCCAGTTGTTCCAATGGAAAATCACTTGAAAGGATGAATCACTCTGTGCCCCTTCTCACTGAGCTACATAGCTTCTAAGAAGTTCATCCCTAAGTTTCATTCATTTATAATGACATGCTCAAACTTTTTATCTATCAAAGTTTCATTTGGCATCCCATGTTTCCATCTCTCCCCAAATCCTGAGGTGCCCTTGCCACACTGAACCTACTTTATATTGTCTGGTTCATAGTCATGCATGGATGTTTTAACAACTTTTCTAAAAGCAGAACCTGGAAAGCCCAGGAGGGTGCTGTCTCACCAGGACTTGCAATTTAATTGCCTATTTCCAAGTATGAGTGATGTATTTTTTTTTTTCCGACTATGAGTGATTTAGAGAGTAAGTATCTATGCGAGGAGATTTGGAGTTTTCTTTTTCAGATAAATTTTCTGATAGTTAGTATGGGGGACTCTAAGTGAGAAGAGCTGGACAATAAGGGGATAGAGAGATGAGCACATTTCCAAGCATTTGAGGAAATGCTTTAGAAAAGTGCCAGGTTTCTGGTGAAAGGGACAGTAAGAAATTTATAAGTAATAACAGACAAAAGTGTCAGTGAATGAAATTCCCCCTGGCTGATTTTCCTCAGAAAAAAGTAAGGGAAAACTCTTTTTTTTTTTAAAGGTGTCTTCATTCACTTGAGAGAAAGAGCACGTGAAAGTGAGGGGAGGTACAGAGGGAGAGTATCTCCAAGCAGACTCTCCACTGGACACACAGCCCAACATGGGGCTGATCCCACAACCCATAAGATCCTGATCGGACCTGAAACTAAAAATTGGATGTTCAACAGACTGAACCACCAAGGCGCCCCAGGAAGGGAAAACTCTTAAGAGAACTTACTATGCCAACATGAAGCTAAATGATTTAGGAGGTAGGAACTACACATAGATTTTTGGCCAAAGCCAGGGAAGACCTCTGTGCCAGTTGCCAGAATAATCACACATTGTGGTGGTTAAGAGTATGACCTCTGGAGCCATAAATTATGGCCCTAGCACTGGTAACCAGATGACTTTGGCAAGTTACTAAACTTGCCCATGTCTTTGTCTCTTCATCTACTAAATGGGTATAATCATTGTATCTACAGTATTATGTGAGAACTAAATGAGTTCATTCTTGTCAAACACTTAGAATAGTATTTGACACACAGTCAATATACAAATGTTAATGAGTCTCTTCTGCAATGAGAGAGTATCGCCTAGGTTAAGAGAATGTCAAGAGGAATTGATCCCGTTTCTCATCCTTTATGCAACAAAGATGTCTAAGCCTTAGCTCATGGTTGTCATGAAAATTTATCTTTTATAGTATTCTCAACAAAAAAACCACTTCTATCAACATGTATTACTGACACAGAAGCTTCATATTAAAATAGAAGGGAGACAGGCATGTAGCAAGGTTCTGCAGGCAAGAAGAGGCACTTAAAATTTCTCTACTTGGGTGCCGGGGTGGTTCAGTTGGTTAAGCATCTGCCTTCAGCTGAGGTCATGATCTCAAGGTCCTGGGATAGAGCCCTGATAGAGCCTGTATCAGGCTCCCTGCTCAGGAGGAAGTCTACTTTTCTCTTTCTCTCTGACCCTCCTCCCCTCTTGTGCTCTCTCTCTATCTCAAATTAAATAAATAAATAAATAAATAAATAAATACTCTTTAAAAAATTTATCTACTCAATGCCCACATAACAATGAGGATTTGGTACCTTAGAAGTAGAACAGTTTGCAAGTTTTCACATCTGCATGTAGATGTCTTTTGTCTTTCCTTGTGTTCCTTGATTCAGAAATTCTCACTTGTTAGCATGTAAGAATTGTCACTAAGGGCTGTATATACTGAATCATGTTCACTGTACCCTTTAGATGATTTAAAGGTTCTCTCAAGAGTAACTTCGACCTACTGTGATTTTTGCCATTATTACTGTTTTGGAACTCTTGCAGGACATCATTCTTCTGCATTTGCTCCAGATAAGCTTAAGAGAAGAAAGTAACAATCCTTCCTCTCATGGCAGTTCAGATCTGTGTTTCAGACACTTACACCTAGTAAAATAGGAGATCCAGATCATGGAAGTTCCCATCAGCTCTAATCTGCAGGTAAATTGGCCCTCTACTGAATTATCTATCTTTAAAAAAAAATCTATTTTGCAGATGTAACAAAATAAATAGCCCAGGTCCTATTCAGTCCTTCTGTAAGTACTTACCAAGTACCACTGCTGATTCCACATTGGATCATTGAAGAGATTTAGTGCTGAGTCTCTTAAAACTGAACGTTTACTTCTCTCTTTTTCATACTGTTGTTCAGCCCATATTACCTACAAGGAGTTTTATAGCAAGAAAATCAGCAGTCAGATAGTCACCTCTGTGTAACCATCTTCCCTCTAACTAGTTCCACTACCCTTCCCATCAGAGTTGAGGCAGTTCAAAATGTTTTCGTTTGACTGCAGATTAAACTGGCAATTCAGTGAGAAGGGATTACCCACTGGGGAGATTCCTATATTGCAGTAAACTGTACCTTTAGGGAGAGGAAAAGGAGTTAGATGATGATTCCCTCAAATTATTATACTACGATTTCAGTGGAAGTAAAAGTTCAGTCTGCTTTCAACAGCAGATGGACCATAATACGGATTTTTTTTATTGCAGTCTTAGGGTTTTGTAGCTGAAAATTTGTCCATTTTCATGGAATGAGTCAACAAGCTAATAAGAGATTCCAGAGACTGCTGTTATGGTGCTCTTACAGCTTAATTTCTCTTTCTTTACATGCGAAAGGTAGAAATTGCAAATGTTATGCCAAACAAGAGAGGTGCTGTATCTTTGAAATCTAAAACTCTGGCTCCTCTGTGCTTCAAGCTCCTGCTTGAGAGTATTTAATATGAGGAACAGATCCAGGGTGATGAATGGGTACTACTGACCATACACACTTACCATTAATTTAGTCTCATATATTATGCAAAGAGATCTAACAAAACAAAAATTACCTTTCCCACATTTATGGCATAATCCTATTATATTTGAGACTCTGAGAGGGTGAGGGATTGCCTTGTGGTTATATTCATTATGAAATATCATGCTCTTATTTTGCTGAACAACATGACTCTTTCCTACCCGAAATATATTCTCTCTGTTGTACACAAGATGACAGTCCAGTGTCTGGTGGGATGTTTTTAATGTGAGAATACTCATGAGTCAGACCCAAAAATAAAAACTAAAAAATAATTTGTTGCTAAAGGATAAAACCATCCACTAAGACTGTCCTGAATTTTCAATTAGAAGATTTATGGCAAACCTATTATAAATATTGGAAGGGACTTGAAAGCTAGACATTAGTCACTATAATTTATTTTTAAAGAGCCTGTATGTTCAAGCTTAATTATTTTGGCTTAAAATACCTCAATGCTTGGAATATACTGCCCGTCCTCTGAGTTGGTCTTTGGAAGCTAGCTGCTAGGGAACAAGTACTAATCCTTGATGAAGAGAGTCACTTACAGTTGGAGATTTCATTAACAGACTTGTAAAGATAGCTTATTGCTGCATTTCAGAAGGCTATTTTAAAAGAATATTATCCCCCATCAAAAAAAAAGAACAATAAAATGAAAATCAAAAGCAATTTTTTTAAAATAGAATATAAGAAGAGGCACTTTGCCATCTGATCAGATAAACATTCAATTGTTGGAAACAATGTTATGATTAATGTCATTAACTCCAAATCCCACATTAATCTCTATAAGAGCAGACCAAATAGAATAGAGGAAATTAGTGATATCTTTCTTTTATGTATATAATAGGTATCGTGTACTTAAATGTAAATAATCCTTTTGATTTGGGAAGAGCATTAAAGATCATCTAGCTCAACTTTCCACTGCTACCTTCTATGGGTTCTAGGATTTTTTCTAAAATAAAGTTATTCTGGGGATAATTTTTTGTAAGATTATATGGACAGACACTTTTTTTATGAAGTTATGTTGGAGACTAAATTCTTAGTCTTTCTTCATTATCACTTGAGATTTTTGCTCCAAAATCAACTATTAAATCTCTAAAGAATAGAACTGGGTTATTTGTTCACTTTAGCAAGATACTTTTAGTAATAATAACAGGTATTTCTCTACTCTGTCCAATTTTCTTCTGTGAAGATGATAAGGGAGGTCAGTTTGACTTCCTTGTGCATTAATGTCAGGCATGCATTTAGGCAGACAAGGAAATCTCTTTCTTGCTTTGCTCAAGGACTAAGCCTAGCCAGAGTCTTGGAAGTTGTCCTACTTTTCACAGCCCATACAATGAGTCATCTGCTTTGGGATGGCAAAAGGAAGACTTCACTGGACAAGAAACTTTTCAAATAATGTTGAGCCTCTGATTTGGTCTCACATATCTAGCCATTAATATGAGTAAAAGCTAGCTATGGGTGCCTAGGAGCTCTGGTTCACTGTCCATGGTCCTGATGTAGTGTTCTTTGCCTAAGTGTCGTTGCTGGTAACCCAGGCCCAGTCATTCCCTACACTGATAATTTGCCTTTTTTTTTTCCCTTTTACCTTTAAAATTCTATCAGTTTACTTAACTAATGAATCATTTAACACTACACCAAAAACTAATTATGTACTATACAGTGGGTAATGAACATAATAAAAAATAAATAAGTAAAACAAAAAGTGATGATCAAAAAAAAAAAAAAAGTGATGATCGTAGTATTTAACCCAAGATCATTATAACTGGAGAACTCAATGGCAAAATACATTTTGAGAGTTAAGAACATGGAAAAATATATATAATAAGCTTTAAAAAATCTATCAGTTTCAGAACAAATAAATAGGAAATTATTTCACAGGGTTTATAAATTCCATGTACTCTCAATAGTTTTATCACCTTTCTGTCACATATATTTTCTTTCTAGCAAGTTGAAAGGATGTATTCTATCTCTCACAAAGCTTCCATAATTCTCTGGAGTGTCCTAAGCAATAGAAATCATGATAACAGAAAACAGGCCAGCCATGATAAATTTCAACCAGTATGGCACATTCTTGAGAAAAGGCAACACTGTGTATACAAATTTCAATACTCCCAATATAATCACCATTTCTATTGATATGTTTGCTGATCTTGAAAACAGACTTCAAAAATCAATAGGTATACTAAATATACATTCAAATTGTCCTCACACTATTTACCTATATTCATTCTAGACATTTACTGCTCTTGCCTAATCATTGAATATGTATACAAACCAGGATAAAAAGAGATTAAGTGCTTTCAGTGAAACAATACAATACTTATGGAAACATTTGGCTCATAAAGACATGGATTTGAAACTCACTCATAAACACTAATTCCTCATACGACCAAACCAAACAGAAATGGCAAAAGATGTTTTCAGTTATGTTGAAATTTATTAAAATCAATGTTCATAGGTTAAATTTCTTAAGCATCCTCACATGGACATTAAAATGCTCATAAATATTAGGCATATAATAAAAAATTGTTAATTGTATTAGCAAACATTTTTATTAGAGCTGTAATTTAATTTTCAATATTCATTTTTGTGCTCTTTGGCTGGATTTGTGAGCTAGTGTTTTAAACATATATTTATATATATTATATATAAAATTTATTTAACTCAGCCTATCCGCTCCAATCCAGTTATTAATATGTGCAATTATAGCCTTATAGAAATAACAATACTACAGACAGATAATTGTGACCACAATAAAAAATAATCATATTTGCAAAGTGCTTTTTACTCTTGTTGGAAATCATAAAGCAGATAAGTCAGGTTATTGGCTTGAAGACAAATGCAAAACACTTACACGATCATCATCAGATAATCTCTTAGTAATATGAAGGGCACTCCTTCGAGACCTTCGGGGATGGTTTCTATGTTTGAATAAATAGTGATTTTCAAGTGATCCAATCTATAAAAAAAAGAAATTAAAATAAAAATCCACTGTATCCAAAATAAGTTTATATGGGTTAGATTGAAACCCATGTAACTTAGAGGCAGGCAATTTTTATTAAGCCCATTCTTTATGAGGAAGACACTGATAGAAGCCTTTGCTTTCTTGTCACTGTGTTGAGTAAGTTGCGCTTACGATATTATCACTTGGGCTCACCATAAACTTGGGGGCTAGTGATACCTCTTTTTCACAGATTTCAGAGGAACTAAATTTGTTTCTGTGTGACAATATTGTGTAGGTAGACATTTCTTTAAAAAAAATACCCACTTTATCAAGTTTATCTTGTCAGAGAAGAATAATTCGTAGAAAGCTGGCAAACCCTTTGAGTACTCTATATGGTCAATGTTACATTCAGCTAAAATGATTTATCATTGTTATAAAATACAGCCATTGACTCTATAATGATAATTGTTATAAGCTACTAGTAGAGACCATTTGACCTTCCACTAGTTCAAGGTTTTCCATACATGGAGCTGGGGTGAGGGAAAAAGTCATCAGTGCTTAGCTCTTCCTCTGTTATCAATTGGTTTTGCTTCTGGTCACCTCTCTAATTCTATCTTTATCCTGATGCCTTCAGGAGCTCGGGGTAGTGATGCTAAATTACTGTAAACAAAGGGAGAAATAAAATGAATCGAGAAAACACTATCAATCTTTTACTAAGAATTATTATTTGAAAATGTTTGTTAGTCATGCCATTTTAGTTGGAAATGGCTAGAGAAAATATAGCACATGCAAATCATATGTAAATATAGATTTCCCCCCACCCACACACACACACACACACTATTTCTTAAAGCTTCTTGTGACCATTCCAACCCTTCTTTGAGGATCCTATCAGGAATACTGATTTATTGTTAGTTTGGTTTGGGATTTGTGATTTTAAAAGCAATTCCCATAATGAACAGTCCAGGTTTGGAAATATGCCTGGGGCTAACAGGTGAGAAAAAGAAAAAGGGTTATTTTTACTCTCTTACCTAATCTCTTTCCATATAGTTACCAGTGCTATTTAGCTACCCAAAAGATAAAGGATTACGTCCCCAGTTATTCCGCCATAGGACACACAAGATTTCCATGATGCCCACAGTAGCTACCAGTACAATTCACCTACTCTCAGATCCCAACAGTTCCTTGCAGTTTCTTCTAAACTGCTTACTTTGTATCTTCCTTGTTTCCTACAATCTGTTTTCTATGCCTTGAGTGCCTTCTACAATCTCACCATGTTCTCCTGGCAACCTTAACTCTTCTTCCTAAACCCTCTACAAATGTTTCCTCCACTGGGCTGTCTTTTTTACACTCCTCAATTCCTGTCTCTCTTCAATCCCTCAATCGACAAATATTGAGAATCCGGGGGCAACTTCTATTACACCAGTTACCTGCAATTCCAATTATTTGTTACTAAACCAATCTCCTCTAGAGTCTTGATTCCTTGAAAGTTTCTTTTCCTCCTATTATTCCTCAGCCCTTAACACGGAGCCTGGCACAGAACAAAATCTGAGTAAAAGCAAAAAGTCTTAGTCGGCTCCTGGGACTAGGAGAAGTCAATCTGCTTATTGACTTTTCTGCTGGCATTTAAAGACAATTTGGCTCATCAAGTTGGGGAATGAAGCCTCTGGCAAGAAGAGGCGTATTCCCCAGTGGATTCGATCTATAGAATCGCCAACGCCCACGCAGATTACTCATCCGTGACTTCAGCGGCATCTCTACAACCACCTCCAGAAAAAACGCGCCAAAATATTTTACAACTCCCTCCTCCCCCGCTTTGAGGCACAGTTCCAAGTCAAGGGGCGAGGGCTTGATTCTGAGCCAAGGAAAAGGAAAGCTTAGATTGAAGTCTCACCCCCTGAGGTTCCCCTGGGAATCTCACACCTAAACTGTCACTCTAGGAATGCCTTCGCACCCTCCCCCCAGCTATCTTTTAAACCAGCTCTTCCTTGCACAGGCAAGTTTTTATCACAAGCTGACACCCTCCGGGAAGCTATTAGGCATTTGGCTGAAGAACAGGAAAGAAAGAAAACCTTTCTTCACAGTCATTTCGGCCCCTTGACCCTTCAGGGGAACTGACCCAGCAAAGTTGTGAAGCTCAGACTTTGCAAGTTCCCCGTTAAGACCAGAACGTCCCGGTAGAAGCAAGGGGAGTTGTTCCCGTGTCTTTCACCCACCTCTTTTTCCGCCTGCTCCCCAGGCCACTCCACGGGCCCACAGCCTCTAGGTCGTGAGTCCCGGCCTCTGGCGCTCTACCAATTCCCTGGGTGTGCCCGAAAGTCTTCGGGCGGACATCACCCAGCCTGTCTGACCCCTTGCATCGGGACTTAGATCTGATGCTGCCATATTGGGGAAAAAAAAAAAAAGGAAACAGCCGGCTCCTGACGCAGAGACCAGCTGAGTCCCAGCGGACAGAGCGCAATGCCTCTCCCGGGGGCTCTCGGTTGGTAAGAACCTGCGTGCATCTCAAGTTCGGTGAACAAGCGTGGAGGGATTTTTCTCCCAAACCACGCGGGAATGGATTTAAATGCCAAAGCGGACGACAGCAAGAATAAGCTTTACCAAGCTGCAGCAGCTTCGTTCTTCCTGGCAGCTTCCAGCCCAAACAATAAATAATGCAAGCCTTCTTTCTCCAAGCGTGCCAGGGGCGAGAGCTGCAGAAGCTTTTGCTCTTTGCCACTGGGATCAGGAGAGTGCGACCTGGGGCTCCCACTTGGGAGATCTCGCGTCAGTCCCGCCAGTCCCCGTGGGCACCAGAAAGTTTCTGGAAAGTGCAAACTCTTACCTGACCCAAAAGGTCATAGCCCAGCTCCTCCGCTATGGCCGAAGCTGCCTCCGGTCCCCCGGGGATCTCTGCTGCCCATTCATTCACAAATTGCCTCTTCGCTTTTACACTGTTCAGTGCACACCAAGCGCAAAAGAGAGCGAAAGCAGTACACTGCAGAGTCCAGGCTCTTCGCTCCATGGCTCACACACTCGCTTGCACACAAGTCGGAAGGAGATGGGGGAAAGAAGCAAGAAAAGAAGCGAGAAAGGAGAAAAGCCACAAACACTAGTCCTTTTCTCCCTCGGACTCTGGACCACTTCTCGCTCCGGTGGCTCTGCTGAGATAGGAGGCGCGCGAGGAAAGGCAGGGCGGTGGCGAGCGCTCTTTGGTCTCCCGGCTGAGTGGAGCCCCAACCCTTCCAAGCCGGAATGGAAATGAGTGTTTACACGTCAAATCGACGAAAGCCATCTCTTGACGTCAGATCTACCTGGACTAAGATCTGGATGGTATTCCCGGCGGGGTGGGGAAGCGGCTAAAATAAGCAGGGGAAGGATTAAGGAAAGGAAGGAACCGTTTGCTGGGATCAGTGAAGTCGGCTCCCTGACTGACTGTAAATTCTGTAGCCATGAGAAACACCTTCACTTCTCAAAGAGAAGTGCCCCTATTTGAATATTACTACCACGAACCAAAGGCTGAGAGTTGCGATACACTTTGCCACCCTCCTGTCCGTTTTCTTTACATTTACTTAATTGTCTCATGGGTTGGGGGGCGGGGAAGGGGTGAATTCTTAATAATAGCGCTGTGGAGATCAGCACCTGCTGTGAAGAAGGCGGGGGGTCTTAAGTCTGAAATCGGACAGAGGCTGGTAGAACAGGGAGGAGGGAGGCTTCTATTGCCCAGATTCTGATCTAAATTACCTAAGAAAATAAGCACTTCAGGAAGACGTTGTTAAAGCAATACTTTTAAATAATGTATTTTTAACTAACATTGAAACCACCTTAAAAAAGAACAAGTTTAGTTCCTCCTCACCTCAGTTTCCCAGCTTAGTAGAACAATAACTAAAATTTTATTCCAGATATTGCAAAGCCTAGTATCACCCCCCCCTTTACTGTGCTTACCTGAAAAATGATTAATCACATGACTTTTTAAAAGAAAATTATTTTCTTTAACCATCAACAAGGGGGTCTAGGGACCCACACACTGTTGTCTTAACTCAGGGAGAGAAAGAGTGAGTTTTATTAACTCTGAACCTTCCATTTTTTCTTCAGTAGAGCTCACTTGGGTTTCAAGCTGAAGCTGTACCATTACTTTTTTATAAAATACGCAGTGTCACTCTGTGGAGGAATGTTTTGGGGTTTTTTCCCGTGGGAAGAGAATAGGCTAAAGTCTAAATGGACCCCTGCACGTCCCACCCACCCCCACACAGAACCCGGAAATGGATTCAGTCTTCCTTGGCTGACTGAGCCTATCTCTATCCTCAGGAGTTGAACCTGGATGGAAAAAGCCCCAATGTGTAGTATTCAGCACCAAGGAGTGGACAGCACCACAGGCAGCTGTGGCCAGAGCTGCCCTTCCTTTTGAGCCTCAGAAACTGCTCTCTTTTTGCAACTAGCCAGAACCAGGCTGTTTCTCATTTGATCTGTGTCTTTCCCTTCTTTTAAATAGAAAATAAATAAATAAATAAATAAATAAGAAATTGGTGGCAGGGGGGAACTGTGTTTAGGTTCCTGATCGTGACTACTGGCGTCGAGCTCCCAGGAGCGTGCTGGACTCATCCCAAAAGTTAAATTGCGGAGGCTTAAAAGTCTTGTCTATGAAAGACTTTTCTTCTCTTTTCTTTTCTTCTTCCCTTTCCTTCCTCTCTCCCTTCCTTCCTTCTTTTCTCTTTTTTTAAAGCTTCCAACCACCGGGGGGCGCAGCATATTATAAAGAAGGTGGCTAAGATTGGAAAGAAGGCATATGAGATTGAGGAGAAAGGAAGTGAGAGATATTATATACAGGAAGCAGGTAAGAGTTGGTGGAGGATGAGACTGAGTAGTGCTAATTCTTCATTTGCTTTCATGTTTGCAGAAATGTAGACTAGATTGATAATTTCTTTAAACATAAAGCTTCTTAACAAAAACAAACGTCAATGCTAATAAGCCAAGTGATCCATGAGGTGTTGTGGAATGGGCTGAGATTAATAGCTTTTCTGTCTGCTTTGTAAATTCACATGTATGAGTGTTGATGGCTGGGTTAGCTTTCTTTTATTCCCTTTTGTGTCTCAGCCTGAGATGTGGTCTCAAGCTCTCTAGGGTGTTTCATTCTCACAGCAGACAGATGCTAACTATATGCTAGCAAGACAAAAGAAACTCCTGGCACATATTTAATAAAGGTAGGTATAGCTAGAACAGGAATATATTCGCTCCTTTCTTATTATTGTTCAAGTAAATCCATTTGGCAGAGTGTTGGCAATGAGTGTCTCATTAAAGAGGCAATTATGTTAAATAGAGCACTGTACAAACCTGTAGTAAACATTTGATTGAATGCCTAATAGTCTAAACAAAATTTTCACAGCAAAAGCAGAGTATTCTCATCCAAACTATATATATAATCTCAGTAATTTATTTTGAAATTGTCTTAATTTATCTTATGGACCTTATTTGCCACAATTTCTGGAATGCAGAAGAAATGAACGTTTGCCAAAGCTAAAGATGCAAATAGATAAAGAATTCATCTTTGTCATATCAAGGGCTAGCCCATTTCTACTATGTGCATCATAGTAATAACCTCCAGGCCCATCAATGTTGGATTTTATACCATGAATTAAAAGAGCCAATTATCACCTTTAAGCTGGTTTGAATAGCATTAAATGCATCTGATTAATTTATATAGAAACAAGATGATTCAGAAACTGCAGAAAACTGTGTTTCTATTATGAATTATCAAGTGAGTATTATGCATTTTATGACTGCTCCCAACTGCTGAGTGATAAGGTTAATCATTTATTAAGCTTTCTTGGAGAGTAATAAAACCAAGGCTAATATAAGCAGGAAGTAAGAATATACTCAGAGATCTATAATCATCATATCTTTTTAGTATAAGAAAACAAAAATTTTAAACATTTTGTTACTATGAAATCAAATATGTACACTAAAGGGCACAAAACAATGTGTGCAGTGATCTATCACAAAGTGAATGCTGTGTAACCGTTCAGGTCAAGAAAAAGAACATTGCTAGCCCTTCTGACTAATACCTCAATTCTGTTTCAAGCAGCATAGGAGGAGCAAGGAAATAACTTAGGTTTAACTTTTTTTTAGCTGTTATGTATGCTTATTTGTTTCCTTTGAGTAACAGTAACTATATATTATGACAAATCTGTAATTAATTAGTCTGTAATTTAAGTAGAAGATATTTGGTAAAAGAACATATTGTAGAAGCAAATCTACCTATTGCAGTGTTTCCCAACATAGAAAATAACAATATTTGTATGGCAAGCTGGAGTAAACTAGAGGAGATTTGGGAGCATATGTATGGGATTCTGTAGAGAGATTCATTACATTATCTTCCTATGATACAATTTCGATAAGGAAATAAAATAGGATGTTTAAGGAAAGATATAAAATTGAATGTAGATAGGCTTAAATTTAGAAATATGAATATATTTTTATCAATATAACTTTTTGTCTCAGTTTTTGTGTTTGAAAGCTTATATATCATTTCTAATCAAAATACTTTACCAATGATCTTTTCAAATTTATAGCTGCTGTCAACAAGAAATTGTATTTGCACAAATAGGAAATAAAAATTTTGAAACAACTTTTACAACCATTAAAAAATTTTCAACATTTAATTTTAAATATAGAAATTCTTTTGTTTGTCTCCTTTCCAAATTTACCATTGGAATTTCATGGGGATTCTATATGTTTAAAATTTACCTAAATTTTATATGTCAAGTATTATAAAATATACTGATTCTAAATTAGAAAATACATGTCCTTTAAAGATGTTATCATGCATCAACATTGCCACAAATGGGTAAAAGTATTTAACTCTTACCTGAGATACCTAAAGATACCTAAAGATACACCTACCAGGAGCTCCTGAATTTCTTTCTCATTATATATTCTTCTATGGCCAAATTTTGGTAGGCATGCTATGCTAATTAAGCACTTAGAACATGAACTCCTTCAGCAAGTCCACAGATGCCTTTCTCATGATGAAAAGGGACATGCTAGCAGCAAGTTGCTAAAGTAGATATCAAGGTGATAGACACTCAACTGGGTTGAGCTCACTGCTCTGAGGCTAGACCAATGAGTGATAATCATGATTGCCTAAATGCCAACCTAGTTGGGTCTTTTTCTCAGGAGCCCAGGATAAAGCTATTTGCCTGGCCTTCCCAATGGTTGAGAAGATAAATATTTTGAGGGACGTCTGTAATTCCATTTGGAAAGCTCTGATCTATAGAAATGGAGGTAAGAGAAAAATAAAGCAGCCTGTACACTAAAAGACTTTGAAGTGGATGAATCATTATGAAGGACTTTTGTTGGATAAACTAGGCAGAGTTTTGACTTTAATATAGAATTGAATTATTAAAATTGAAGAAATAAGTGCTATTAATTCCAATTATTAGAAAGTATTGGTTGTTTCTAGTGAAAGTAGATAATTAAATGTCATCATATACAAGTGTTTATCAACAATCTTTCTTTCTTTAGAATAGTTCTTTTAAAACGTGCACTTACTGACTGAGTTTTGAAGTATTCCTGCTTCCATTTCAAGCATGCTCCTCATTCCTTTATGCTCTCAAACACTGACATTTTCTCATGGAAAGTCCAAGATGTAACTGCTTTCTTGGTTCCTGAAGTGCATTTTTTTATGAGAATTGTAGAATTTCAGTAGTGTAAAATAATCTTAAAAGTTATCTGGTTCCTTGGTTCTCAGAGTGTGGTCCACATATCAGCATGAAAGGCCTTACTTTGGAGCTTGTTAGAAATTCAGTCTCAGCCCCCATCCCAGAACTACTGAATCAGAATTTGTATTTTTAGTAAGTCCTTGGTGATTCATATGCAATTAAATTCTGAGAAGCATTGATCTAGTTAAGCCCCCCACCCCAATATATGACATTCCTTGGAATATTCCTGTCAAGAGCAAGGTAATTCATGGTCTCCCAAAACAGTCCTTTCTTTAGTTAGAGTTGGCTCAAGTGATTACAGAGTCCTTCCTTGTAATGACGTAAATTGTCCCTCATTACCTACTTCTGGTCAAGCATGCTAATTTTGCCCTATAGCACCACACGGATAAGTCTCAATCTCTTTTTATATATGACAGCTCTTCAGACTTTGAAGACAGGATTATTATGTCTTGCCTAACATTTTTCTACTCTAGGTTAAACATCCTCAGTCTTTTTAACGATTTTGCATCCCAGTTGGTCTTCTCTGGACAGGATCTCTTTGTATATACTTTTTGATATATGGCATGTGCACTGCAATGTAGTACTGTTGGCTAAATCCATGGCGATTATAGCAAGAATTTCGCTCTTTTTGGAAACTATCTTTCTGCCACTATAGCCTAAAAGTGAATGTGTTTTATTTTTTCTTACTGAACTTAGAGTCGACTAGGATCTTTATTCATAGTCACATATGCTGCTGAGTCACATTTTCACCAGACTTAAACAATTTTTGTGTTTTTGTTATCTGTGTGTATGGGGCAGAGGTCTAAGCGTAAGACTCTTTTCAGCCTTTCAAGACATTTTGAATCTTTTTTTTTAAGATTTTATTTATTTATTTATTTGACAGAAAGAGAGAGTACACACAAGTAGGGGGAGTAGCAGGCAGAGGGAGAGGGAGAAGCGGCTCCCCACTGAGCAGGGAGGTTAGTGTGTGGGACTCAATCCCAGGACCCTGGAATCATGACCAGAGCTGAAGGCAGATGCTTAACTGACTGAGCCACTCAGGAGCTCCAATATTTTGAATCTTGATTTCATCATCCAATTATTCTCTCCTAGCTTTATACTGTATACAGATATAGTCAGTTTTTCATGGGTGTCTTCATTCAGGCTATTAATAAAAAGATTTGCAGATAGAACAGAAGATAGAGCCACCAGAAACTTCCCTACAAGTTAACTGACTTAATAATTATTATACATTAGGGACAGTTACTAATTTACTTAATTAAAGTATCAAAAGGCTAGCAGAAAGACCTTGTCACATGACATGCTGAAGTCCAGATATATAGTGACTACAGGACTAATTCTTGTTGGCATTAGTATGACTTGCTCTATGTCATGCTAGGTGCCAGTGATCAATATTTATTCTGTGAGTCACAGAAACCAAAATTTTAATAATTTGTTCTGAAATTAAAGGTAGTCCACTGATCTAGTTCATGGAATTTTCCTTCTTTTTATTCCTGAAACTGAGACTTTTTGACCATCTCCAGTCTTTCAGTACTGATCCTTATTCTGCTTTCTAATATTCCTCAGTGATCTCTGACACCCAGCTCAGGTGCCTCCCTTTTTGAATGTATTAATTCTTTTTTTTTTAAAGATTTTATTTATTTATTTGAGAGAGAGAGAGAGAGAGAGAATGAGAGGGGAGAAGGTCAGAGGGAGAAGCAGACTTCCTGCAGAGCCCAATATGGGACTCGATCCTGGGACTCTGGGATCATGACCTGAGCTGAAGGCAGTCGCCCAACCAACTGAGCCACCCAGGCGCCCCTGAATGTATTAATTCTTTTTTTTTTTTTTTTAATTTTATTTATTTATTTGACAGAGAGGAGAGAGATCACAAGTAGACAGAGAAGCAGGCAGAGAGAGAGGGGGAAGCAGACTCCCTGCTGAGCAGAGAGCCTGATGCGGGGCTCAATCCCAGGACCCTGAGATCATGACCTGAGCCGAAGGCAGAGGCTTTAACCTACTGAGCCACCCAGGCGCCCCAGAATATATTAATTCTTGAATTGAAATTTACCCATATTACCTGCCTCCTCCTCTTGAATCACCCGCAAGTAGTAGTAGTATAACAGTATCATCTGATACATACAACATTTTCATCTATCAAAATGAAAGTCATTTTGTTGGAATCAAAATTATTTTGGTCTTAAAAGACAAAGAGGTGTATCCTAACTGAAACTAGCTTAAGCAGGAAAAAAGAGATTTATTGGTTTGTGTAATTGAAGCTTGAACAAAGAGCTGGCCAAAGAAAATATACCCAGAGACTTAAGTAGCATTAGCGAATGTCTCTCTCTCTCTCTCTCTCTCTCTCTCTCTCTTTCTTTCCTTCTTCCACTCTCTCTCTCTCTTTCTCTTTCTCGCTTCTCAGTTTCTACATCTGTGTAGCTCTCATTTCTCAGGCTCTTGCACAGGATGAATACATAACTATTGGCGCTTCTGGGATCAGGAGCTTTCCAGTTGATAATACAAGGAGAAAAAGAGGATCTCTTTTCCATGCCCAATATAAAAACCCCATAGAAAAACTCTAGGTGCTAGACTTGACCAATATGTCCACCGTGGGCCAATCACTGTAGTCACGAAGTGTTACTATTGTGATTGGCCAGATATAGGCCATGTGGTCAAGCTTGTTTTTGGAAGTGGGAGGACTGTATTAGTTTCACCAGGATTTCCAGCCACATCATGACTGGAAAAAAAAGCTTCAGTAAGAAAAGAGCAATTCCCGAAAGGAAAGGCAGGGTGGAGGTCCCTATGATAATAGAAGGATGAGTGTTGAGAATCATAAACAACAATCACCAAGCCCTTCAGCAGACATAAAGTAGGTAGAGAATAGGCAGTGACAATCCTTATGTTTCCATCCTGAATATTATTCCTCCTATAGTTCATGGATTTAAGCATCGTTCAAAATTTAAAAGTAAATACCAATATTGAATTAATTTAGATAAAATAATATAACAACAGATTTAAATCCTTTAAAATTATTTAAAGTGGACTTAAGGGTAAGGTTATGAAAAAAAGATAATTTCTTTTTATTACTTTTAATTTGAAATAATTTAAAGTTCACAAAAAGTTGCAAAAATAGTACACAGAGCTCTAATATATCCTTCATTCAGCTTTCTCAAAGGTTTGCATCTTCCCTGTGGTACAGTCCCCTAAACCAGGACCTTAATATTAGTGCAATACTATTAACTAATCTACAGCTTTCTTCAGGTTTTCTCATGACTAGATTAGAGTTATACATTTTTTAGCGAGAAGTAATGTTATGCCATTCTCACTGCCATGCACCAGGAGGTATAGATCTCCATACGTCTAATCACTCATGATGCTATCTCTGATTATTTGGTCAAGGTAGCATTGGCCAGGCTATTATCCACTATAAAATTACTATTTGAGAAAGAACATTTCAGTGCGAAAACAATTGTTGAAGTGATGATGAGAACAGCCAAAATATATTAATAATGTCCAAATTTATATTTTTAGATAAAATTAAAATAATTTCACTTCCATCGATATTTATGTTTATGATCCTAACTAGTTATTATTCTGCTCGTCAGAAGATTGCTTTTCAGTCTTGTTGATTGTATTTCTTACTTGTCATATCTTTTTTTTTTTAAGATTTTATTTATTTATTTGACAGAGAGGAGAGAGATCACAAGTAGGCTGAGAGGCAGAGAGAGAGGGAAGCAGGCTCTCTGCTGAGCAGAGAGCCAGATGTGGGGCTTGATCCCAGGACCCTGAGATCATGACCTGAGCCGAAGTCGGAGGCTTTAACCCACTGAGCCACCCAGGTGCCCCTTCCTTGTCATATCTGGGATCAAGATTGGGCCACCCTTTTAACCACAATTACAGGCAATTGTTTGAGGCCTGCTTTTCCTTGCCTGTTTACAATAGCTTCAGGGCAATCCTTCAAGGTTTGCATTTATTTAAACAATAAGTAGATTAATTCCAACTTTCACATTCACGGGAGGGAGATGAGAAGCAAAGGTAAAATGTTGGTTGGGTTCAGTCCATTGTTGCATATCTTTCAGCAGCTTGACTAAAAAGAGAGCCTAAAGATTAGTCCACTGGATGCTGGGGGAGGAGGGAATTCAGCTGCTTCTCACCCTAGCACAGGCGGCTCAGCTCATGTCTCTGCTCTCCCCTTCTGGACCTCTTTGACCACCACCTACTGGAAAGAGAAAACAAACCCACGAAAGCAGAATCAGTCCATAGCACATTACTTTAAAAATTCTAAATTGGTTTCTGACAAACTGAAGAGATGTCTCATAAAAATCTGGAAACTCTAAGTTTGAATTCCTCTACAACAGGAATCCCCATCATTCTCACACAAGGAGACAAAGTATCAATTTCTGTGGTTATGTTTACCCTCCAATTTTTTTTTTCTTATGGTCGAGTTCAGGTAGCCTTAACTCTTATCAAAAGTAGGCAAACAAAACATAGCAGAGGGAACCAAGTGTTTGAAGACAATGTCCTTTTAAGCCTGACTTACTCCATTCAGTTATGGTATCTTGTCTGTCTCCTCTGAATATTTGTGTCAGCATCCCTTTTCCCAGAGCTACCTTCAGACTCTTTCCTGTACTGTTCAGACTTGGCCATGCTGTATCCCTATCGTAGCAGGAAAGAGGCAAAAGATCAGCAGGTCCATTATCTTAAGCAAACATGAATTAACCAGGTCTGGGTTGTTACATCCAAGGGAGAAACTAACAGGTGGCCAGAGTTCATTCCCAAGCCCTGAATTTAGGAAAAAGAAGAGCCTGTGGGGGGCGGGGGTGGGGGGGGAGGGTGGAGCCTAAAGGATGTTAGCAGGACAAAGAGGTCAATTTAAGGCCATTTATACTCGTCTGACTCTGGTCCAGACTAATCAGGGATCTAGGGTGGGGCCACACCTATACTGGCAGGAATGTGGTGGTTTGACGGTGGGAAAGCTGGGGGCAAAATGAGTGAGAAAACGTTTTGTGGGGTACCCTGACTGGCGATCCATTTTCTCTTCTCCTTGTGCTCTGTTGCTGGACACAGTAGAAGCAAGGGCTTTAATTTTATTTGCAAGGTTAGTTGAGAGTTCTCTGGAAAATTGGCATCATTTGACAAACCAGGCCCAAACTCTATCTAGATGGACACTATTTCAAAAAGCAGTAAGCACAGAAATGAGAGCAGGTTGTGGAGCCAGATTGCCTGGATTTGAATCCCAGTTCTGCCATTTCACAGCTAGGGATGTTTGGAGGTGTGTGGGACCCTTCTTTGCTTTAGTTTCCTCATTTGTGAAGTGGGGCTACAATAATAACTTTCTTGATGCTGTTATTATATATAACATACCTACAACGTTTTCCAGTGCAAATAAATAACAGTTATTTTTACTGAGAAAGTAGCACCCTGAAAACGGCTGTTATAAGAGTGTTTTTTAAATGGAGAGGAGGTTGTGGGGTTGCGATGGCACATGGGATAGGGAAATGATTTCAGAACTTACGCCTGCCCAGCTCTGGCAGCCCCTTCTCATAGCTCCCTCCTCTTTTCCTACTCACTAGTTTCCGGCATGCTCCTCTTCCTCTTTTATTTCTTTCTATCACAGTCTTGCATATTCTCGGCTGATTTTTCTCACAAGCCTGCTGAGAGAAGCAGGACAGATTTGATTAGCTCCAGTTCACTGAAATGCAGAAGAGTGAAGTCATCTCCCCACAGCTTCCACAGCCGACTTTGGGTAGCAGATCCTTCCTCTTTGAACATTTGGCATTTGATTTCATGGTGGAAGATAAACAGTGACAGAGTTCAAGGTAGTGGGAAGATCTAGAGAGTTGCTCCTTCTAAACACAGTCTGTAAAAATGACACCTTAAAAAAAAACAGGATACTGTGTTGACTCAACGTTGTCAAGTATGCTGGAAAGGAATCGTGTGAATGTGTGAATCAGTGTGTCCGACATGAAGAGTGGCCATCAGACCTCAAGGCACATAAAGAAAATAGACAAATAGACAAAGGAGGCACCTTTAAAGTTTTAACCCCTTCACCTTGTCCTCCTGATATGAGAACCAGCCTGTGATTCTATCTGTGTGATTGAACACTCACACATTTCCTTAATTTTAGTTTCCTAATTTCGTGTGGGAAGGTTTAGATCTGGCTCACATGAGCCGTGATTACAGGAATATAATGATAACAGGCATTTGTATGGTTCTTGATACTTTTCACAAAGATTTCACAGCTACCTGCTTCTCACTCCATCATTATTCCCAGTCTCATTTCACAGACAAATGACCGAAGAAGTTGCAGGCCGAGAGGCCACCAGAGTTTGCATAATTCATCTGACAGAGCTGAAGCCACAGCACAGGTCTGCTGTACTCTGTCTGTTGGCACAGGGTAGTTTGACGTGTCATAGTTCCAGTGTTGGAGGGAATGAGTCCTCCGCCCCTTACTCGCATTATTAATTAGCATAATTTACTTACCCTGAAACTTCAGCGTCCTCCTCTGTGCAATTGGGAAAATATTACTGAGTCCCGTTCATGAGACCTTAAGGTGACTACCTCCTGTCTGTCACTGAGGACAGGGTTTGGCACAGGGCACGTGCTCAGTGAATGCTGACCATCATGATTACTGGTCTGTCTTCTCTTGTCACTTTATTGGCTTCACATCAAAGAGAACTGCCCACTGTCTGAGATTAATCCCAGAAGCACTATGTCCCTGGATTTATATTATCTCAAAATATGATTGCCCTTTGTTGCTTTGGAAGGCTTGAAGCTTAAAAAAATAAATGGGTTATATTGGATAGTGTCCCTGGCATTAGTACCCAGCCTATAGTCAACCAATAATTTTCAGCTTATAATGCATAAAACTCACCTGGGGAGCTTTTTTAAAATGCACATTCCGAAGCATCCCTCTTCTCATCATGATTTTGGGATAGTGTGGGCTCTAGGACTCTGCAAACTTTAGGGAATACCCCGAGAGGTCATGAAAAACAGTAGAAGGCCCTTAACTGGAGTTGGCCGGGCACTCCCCACCCCCAACTCCTCTTCCTCCTCCTTCTTTGCTGCGGTCATGGTCACGTCATCATAACCTCTTCATCCTCCTCTTCTTTCTTCCTTTTTTTTTTTTTTTTTACATTTGAAATAGACTGCCTGAGGTTATTTTCCACTATTAGGCTAGCTCTATTATTATCTCTTTAGAGAAAATGCCACTGAACCTGGGGGGAAAAATACAGAGTAATTACTCAAGGGAAAAAAATATATATATATAACTTCCCTGGTACCAATTAGAAAGACAATCATTAGGTTGAAGTGATCATTTGCTCACATTTCACTGTGGGGTTCCAGCCCTCTCCGAAGGAGAAAAATAGCCCATGTTTGTGGCCAGAGCTTACTAATGTTAGACCCAAGTGTAATGCCTGGACAATAAGTTGGAAAATCTTTCCTATAAAGATGCATAACTAGATGTAAAATCATTATTCATGCAATCAACAGAAATCTTACATATATTGATCTTCTGCTTCAAGTTAGCCGGCACTCCAAGATGTTATCAGTCCCCACTTCCTATCCAAGCCCCACCTGCTTGTACCTAAGTGCTGGGAAACTAGAGGAGAGAGCCCAGGGCCAAATATGAAACCACATAAACTAACAAAGTGTAGTCACCTATTTGGGCATTATGTCTACAACTTCCAAAAAAGTAGATATTTGGCAATAGCCAGCTTTTAAAGAAATATAAATAGCCAATGCCAAGCACAGGCTTCCAAGTGGTTTTTTTTAGCCTCAATTATAGATTCTGTTATCAGTGCTTGTCAATTCTTACTGCACATTGGAATCATTTGAAGAGCTTTTAAGCAGCACTGCTGGCACACCCAGAGATTAAGATTGAATTGGTGTGTCATGGAGCCTTCTAGGTGATTCCACTGAGCACCAGTGCATGACTGTGAATTACATGAATCAGATTTACTTGACAATTGCCTGCTCTGCACACCCCTCTGCAAGGTATAGGCACTGATTAAGACTAACAGTAAAATAAAGCAGAGAATTTTAAGAACATTTTAGTCTCCATTCCTGCATATTTTAGGGAAAGTGAAATATTAGGTTTAGGATTTCTTCCTAATTGTCTCAGTTTTCTATTTTTATTTTGCTAGTGTATACTTCATCTTGTCAAAATACTCTCAGCATCCGATAACATATAGAACCTCACAGACATTCCAAATGAATCTTGACAATATATGGAATGAAGGTAAAAAAAAAAAAAGTTAAGTCTGTTGGTGAATAATTTCTCTCAGCCAAATCACAGTAGTTATAGGAGAAGCCAGAGGCATTGAGAGTTTATTCACACACATACACACATGCACACACACCCATACCCTTTTTGGAGCTTTTAAAGACTAGCTGTGGAGATTTCCATAAAGAGGGTATTCTTTGTACTCATCTGAATTTCTGGTTTAGGTCTTTTCAGTCCTCATCAAAAATAAGGTGCATTGAAGTCATGACTTGCCAATAAGCCTTATGTAACAGATTTTTTTTTTTTTTATTTTGTTGTTGCCAGGCATAGAATTTGTTTAATTTAGAAAGATTGCTAATAGAGTTCTAGTACTTGCTTTTCTGTTTTTTAAATACCTTTTAGAAATTAAATTCTTTTCTGATTTTATCTCATGCTACAAAATCTGGTTTATATATTTAAAAAAAATTCTAATATTTTCATCAAATCATTATAGTATATAAAAATTCTCTTTTCCCCCTCTCATTTATAATCCTTTTTCTTTTGCTGTTGTTTCTGGGAAATTTTTCATAATTTATATTCCATTCATTCCACTGACTTTTTCATTTTCATTTTTATCATGATATTATTTCCAAGAGATCTTTTTTGTTTGTTTGTCTTAGGAATATTCCTTTTATTTAACTCTGTTTTTCTCTTATGGTTGCAATACTTTTTTCCATGTCTTTGGGAATATTTATACCAGGTTTTTGGGTTTTTTTTTGTTGTTTTTTTGAAGTTTTCTTCCCCCTATGCTACCCACCAAGTTATTTTTTCCTGTTTGATTTCAGCTCCTTCTGTCATAACAAAGTCATTCCTCTGATCTTTGGTAATCCTTGGATGCTGGGTCTTGTTTAAGTATTATTTAAGGGGGATGCTTGGGTGGCTCAGGCAGTTGGGTGTTGGCCTTTGGCTTGGGTCATGATCTCAGGACCCTGGGATCAAGTCCTGCATCAGGCTCCCTGCTTAACCAGGAGTCTGCTTCTCCTTCTGCCTGCCTCTCCTGCTGCTTGTGCTCTCTGTCTGTCTCTCTCTCTGATAAACAAACAAACAAATAAATAAATAAAATCTTTAAAAGGAAAGTAGGTAAGGAAAGGCCAACTAGAAATCGTGATCATTTCAATGAAGACTGACAATGGCAAGATTTGCTATAGAATGAGCGAGCCAAATAATTGAGTTGAGAGAATTTGGGAGTCAGGTCTTTAAATCATTGCTTTTGGGTCAGTAAGGTCCTGCAGAGAAGACTTGCCAACCTTCAGTCTGGAAGCAGAGGGATTGGCTGCCAGGGGGAAAAGAAGCCCAGAGAACTCAGGATTCATTAGGTTTCTCTTAGTTCCATATGAAACCTCCTTTATGAAACCTTTAACTGTGACTGTGAATCCCTGGTGAATCCCTGTTTTACTCTCCTTCTGGGGAAGAAACCTTCTATCTTTGGCTAGGGTAGCAAATGATTGATTTCCTGACAGTGGAGAGTGATGGGGGGAACCAGGGGTCTGGCTGCTTCCAAAACAGACTTTCAAATAATACTTTTCATTTTAGCATCTCTTTTTGCTTCAGCTTCCAACATGCATTAGACTGTTAGAGATACAAGTTGTTATGTATAATCTATGCAATCACAAAGTAAAAACCTATAGTAAATACACAAAAGATAAGGAGAAAGGGATATAAATATAGCACTGAAGACAGTCATCCTAGCACAAAAGAAGAGAGCTAGAGAAAAAGAAAGGAACAGAGAGGAACTACAAAAAACAGCCAGTAAACAATTAACAAAATGGCAGTAAGTATGTATCTATCATTAATTACTTTACATGTAAATAGGGCTAACTTCTCCAATCAAAAGGCACAGAGTAGCTGAATGGATTAAAGAAGATCCATCCATATGTTGCCTCTGGGAGACTTGCTTCAGGTGTAAGAACACATACAGACTGCAAGTAAAGGGATGGAAAAATATATTCCATGCAAATGGAAACCAAAAGAAAGAGTAGCCCTACTTAGACAAAATAGACTTTAATACAAAGACAGGAATAAGAGACCAAGATGGGTGTTACATAATGATAAAGGGGTCAGTCCAACAAGAGGCTGTAACATTTGTAAATATTTATACATCCACTATAGGAATGCCTAAATATATAAAGCAATATTAACAAATTAAAAAGGAGAAATAAACAGAAATACAACAGTAGTGAAGGATTTTATTATCCCCCTTACATCAATAGATAAATTCTCCCGACAGAAAATCAACAAGGAAACATCAGCCTTAAATGATACATTAGACCAGATGGACTTAGTAGATATATGTAGAACATTACTTCCCAAAACAACAGAAGACAATCTTCTCAAGTGCACATGGAACATTTTCCAGGGTAGATCACATGTTAGGCCACAAAACAAGTCTCAATAAGTTTAAGAGGACTGAAATCATATCAAGCATCTTTTCTGACCACAATTGTATGAAATCTGAAAATAATTATATGGAGGCCCCTGAGTGGCTCAGTCATTTGGGAAACCAACTCTTGATTTCAGCTCAAGTCATGATCTCAGGATTGTGGTGTTGAGCTCCACACTGAGTGTGGAGTCTGCTTGAGATTCTTTCTCTCCCTCTGCCTCTGCCTCTTCCCTGCTTGTGCACTCTCACTCTCTGTCTGTTTCTCTCAAAATAAGTAAATAAATAAAATCCTTAAAAGAAGAAATTAATTATATGAAAAAAACTGGAAAATTCACAATTATGTGAAGATTAAACATGTTACTAAGAAAACAGTGGGTCAAAGAAGAAACCAAAAGAGAAATCAAAAATATCTTCAGGGGCGCCTGGGTGGCTCAGTGGGTTAAGGCCTCTGCCTTTGGCTCGGATCATGGTCTCTGGGTCCTGGGATGGAGTCTTGCATGGGGCTCTCTGCTCGGCAGGGAGCCTGCTTCCCCCTCTCTCTGCCTGCCTCTCTGCCTGCTTGTGATCTCTCTCTGTCAA
Source organism: Nasua narica (assembly GCA_028533885.1). Classification (NCBI taxonomy): domain Eukaryota; kingdom Metazoa; phylum Chordata; class Mammalia; order Carnivora; family Procyonidae; genus Nasua; species Nasua narica. The sequence continues at coordinate 66,548,538 of CM052809.1, forward strand.
ATAAATAAATAAAAATCTTAAAAAAAAATATATCTTCATGGAAATATAACATATCAAAACTTGTGGGATGTAGGGAAAGGCAATTCTAAGAGGGAAGTTTGTAGTAATAAATGCCTACCTGAACAAACAACAAAAGTCTCAAACAACCCTATTTTATAGCTAAAGGAACTAGAAAAAGAAAAACAAAAAAAAAAAAAGAAAGCTCAAAGTTAGGAGAAAGGAAATAAAAAGATCAGAATGGAAATAAATGAAATAGACTAAAGAAAAAGATCAATGAAACTAAGAGCTGGCTCTTTGGAAAGATAAATAAAGTTGATAAATCTTTAGTCAGACTCATAAAAAGAAGACTATGATAAATGAAATCAGAACTAAAAGGGGAGACATTACAACTGACACCACAAAAATACGAAGGATCATAATACTACTATGAAAAATTATATGCCAACAAATTGCATAAACTAGAAGAAATGGATAAATTCCTGGAAACATACAATCTTCTGAGACTAAATCATAATGAAATACACAAATCTGAACAGACTGATTACTAGTAGGGAGAGTGAATCAGTAATCAAAAACCTTCTAACAAAAAAAAAGTCCAGGACCAGATGACTTCGCTGGTAAATTCTACAAAGCATTCAAAGAATAATTAATACCAGTCTTTCTTATGCTCTTCCAAACAATAGAATAGAAGAGAACTCTTTCAAACTCATTTTAGGAGACCAGCATGATCTTGATATCAATACCACATAAAGACATCATAAGAAAAGAAAATTACAGGTGAATATACATGCTGAATATAGTTGCAAAAATCCTCAACAAAAGGTTAGCAACCCATATTTAATAATACATTAAAAAGATTATATACCATGATCAAGTGGAATTTATTCCAGTGATGCAACATTTGCAAATCAGTCAATATGATATGCCCTATTAACATCATTAAGGGTAAAAATCATATGGTCATCTCAATAGATGCAGAAAAAACATATGACAAAAATCAGAATCCATTTATGATAAAAATCTCTAAACAAAGTTGGTATGGAGGGAAGTTACCTCAACATAAGAAAAAAAGCTATATATTACAAAGCCATAGCTAATATCATTCTCAATCATGAAAAGCTGGAAAGCTTTCATCTAAGATCAGGAAAAACACAAGAATACCTACTCTTACCACTTCATTTCAACATGGTATTGTTAAGTTCAAGTCAGAGCTTCCCTCTCTTAGGGAAGAAAGGTAGGAAAGAAAAAAGGAAGGAAAGGAAAGGAAGGAAAGGGAGGGAGGGAGGAAAAGAGAGAGAGGGAAGCAAAGAAGGGAAGGGAAGAGAAGGGAGGGGAAAGACAGGAAGAAAGAAAGGAAGGGAGAGAGAGAAAAGGCATTATATTGGAAAGAAATAAGTTTATTACTATTTACAGAAATCAATTATAATAATAATAATAATAATAGAAAAATCCATCAAAAGACCCTTAGGACTAATAAATGAATCCAGTAAAGTTGATACAAAATCAATACACAAAAATCTGTTACATTTCTATATACCAATAATAAACTATCAGGAAAAGAAATCAAGAAAACAATTCCACAAAGAATAAAATACTTGAGAATAAATTTATCCAAGGAGATGAAAGACTTGTCTATTGAAAACTATAAGACATTAATGAAAGAAATTGAAGAAGACTGGGGCGCCTGGGTAGCTCAGTGGGTTGAAGCCTCTGCCTTGGGCTCAGGTCATGATCTCAGGGTCCTGAAATCAAGCCCCGCATCTGGCTCTCTGCTCAGCGCGGAGCCTGCTTCCATCTCTCTCTGCCTGCCTCTCTACCTACTTGTGATCTCTCTCTCTCTCTCTCTCTGTCAAATAAATAAATAAAATCTTAAAAAAAAATTGTAGAAGACTTGAAAACGTGGAAAGATATTCCATGCTCATGGACTAAAAGAATAAATATTGTTAAAGTGTCCCTATTGCCCAAAGCAATCTATAGATTCAATGTAATCCATATCAAATTTCCAATGCAATTTTTCAAGGAAATTGAATAATCCTAAAATTTGTGTGGTACCATGAAAAAACCCAAATAGCCATAGCAATCTTGAGAAAGAAAAACAGCACTGGAGGCATCACGTGTCCTGACTTCACACTAAATTACAAAGCTATAGTAGTTAAAACAGCATGGTATTGAAATAAAAACAGACCAAAGATTAATGGAACAGAATAGAAAGCACAGGAATAAATGCATACACATATGGTAAAGTTATTTACAGTGCAGGAGTCAATATACAATGGAGAAAGGACAGTCTCTTCAATAAATGGTTTTGGAGAAACTGAACAGCCACATGCAAAAGAATGAAACTTGACCACTATCTTATACCATACACAAAAAATTAACTCAAAATGGATCCACTATAAAATTCTTCCACTATAAAATTTTTTCATTTTGTATAGTTCCTCAGAACTCTTTTCTATCTGTTAGATGAGATGCTGCTACTCAATACATGAATCATTGAATAAACCTATACCATCTTTTAAAAAATAAGGGATTAAGGACTTGACTGTAAAACCTGAAACCCTAAAATTCCTGGACAAAACATAGGCAATAACCTCCTTGACATAAATCTTAGTGAAATTTTTTGAATTTGACAGCAAAAGCGATATAAACAAAAATAAATAAGTGGGACTATATCATACAAAAATCTTCTGTGCGGCAAAGGAAACCATTAACAAAATGAAAAGGCAACTTGCAGAATGGAAGAAGATATTTGCAAATCTTATATCTGATAAAGTGCTTGTATCCAAAATATATAAAGAACTAATACCATTCAATAGTAAAACCAAACAACAATAGCAACAACCAAAACTAATCTCATTAAAAATTGGGCAGAGGATCCAAAGATGCATTTTTCCAAAGAAGACATACAGATAGACAATAGGTATATGAAAAATTGCTCAACATAATTAATCATCAAGGAAATGCAAATCAAAACCACAACGAGAGATTGCCTCACACCTGATAGGATGGCTATTATGAAACAGGCAATAAATAACAAGTATTGGCAAGAATGTGGAAAAAAGGGAACCCTCATGCACTGGAATCTAAATTGAGGCAACTACTATGAAAATAATCTCAAAAAATTAAATATAGAACCATATGATCTAGCAATTGCACTTCAGGGTATTTAAAGAAAATGAAAATACTAACTTGAAAAGATATATACATCCCCATGTTTGTTGTAACATTATTTATAAATATTTACAATTTGGAATATTGTAATAATGGGCACAATAGTCTCAGTGCCCATCAGTGGGTGAATGGATAAAGAAATTGTGGCATATTTTATATACTGTATAATATTATTTAGTCATAAAGAATAATGAAATCTTGCCATTTTGTCAACATGGATGAACCTTGAGGGCACTCTGCTAAGTAAAATAAGTCTGAGAATTAGAAGACTGGTGGGATGTACCTCCCACCCACGCCAACTCATGCTTAAATTCTCTCTCTCTCTCTCTCTCCCTCAAATAAATAAATAACATTTAAAAAAAAAGGTGATAAAAGAGCCTGGACCATCTGCTCTTGGTACCATATCAAGCAAGTATGGTCCAGTACACATGGAATAGGTACGTTTGGAACAATTGTTCAGGTGCCCAAGGTGAATTCGGAGGTGAAGAAAGTAAGGTTCAGCCAACATGTGGTCCCTTGAGTCTGAGGAGACTTCATACCCATGCTGGCTGCCTATTCTTTTTGCAACCTGACTCCTTCTTTGGGCTCTTCATTCACACTGCTTTTCCCTTATTAGCAGAAACCAGCTCTTTTAGACTATTCTTTATTTTTTTTTATAAGATTTTTGTTTTATTTTTTATTTATTTGACAGAGAGAGAGAAATCGCAAGTAGGAAGAGGCAGGCAGAGAGAGAGGGGGAAGCAGGCTTCCTACTGAGCAGGGAGCCCAATGTGGGGCTTGATCCCAGGACCCTGAGATCATGACCTGAGCCTAAGGTAGATGCCTAATCATCTGAGCCACCCAGGCACCCTAGAGCTATTCTGTAAAATAAATTCCATTTTCTTAGGTTTGCTGAACTTTTTGTTTTTCTGCTTCCACAATTTTCTTGATGTTGCTTCCACTTCTGTTCTCCCTGTGTTTGAGTTTATACTTTTAAGAAATCCCTTCACTGTAGTTTTTGAGAGCTTTTGGGAAGGAGTAAGTATAAGCATGAAAATTTAATCCGCTCACTTTACTTGGAGGTATGATAGCCAAACAAGTAGGCACAATCTAAATGACCCCCAATATTCGATTGGTTAAATAAACCAAACCATAGGGCACTCATATAATAGAAAACTTTTCAATCATTAAAAATTATGCTAATGAATACTGTTATTGACCTGGAAATATATTGATTTCCATGTAGAAAGTGGCAGGTTAGGGGCCCCTGGGTGGCGCAGTTGGTTGAGCGACTGCCTTCGGCTCAGGTCATGATCCCGGAGTCCCGGGATCGAGTCCCACGTCGGGCTCCCAGCTCCATGGGGAGTCCGCTTCTCACTCTGACCTTCTCCCTTCTCATGCTCTCTCTCACTCTCTCTCTCTTTCCAAATAAATAAATAAATAAAATCTTTAAAAAAAAAAAAAGTGGCAGGTTAATAACATCAATCATAGTAGCTAACAAAGCACTTTCTCCCTCCTCACCATTCTGCTAAGGACTGTAATTCAGTTTTCCGTGCAATTTCTCTCTCACACATACACACAAAATTCTGTAAAGAAGCTACCATTTTATCCATTTTATAGATGAGGAAACTGAGGCCCAGAGAGATTAAGAAATTTGATCAAGGTCACAACATCTTTGGTCCAGATTTGAGGAAACTAGAACTGGGCTCAAAAATGTCAGAAGTAGAACTCACAGGCACCAGTACGTTCTATTCACAAGCTATCTCACACATCAAAACAGTATGAGAACAATATTGACAAGGATCCTCTGACCAAGCATAGCTTCTGGTGTTCCTCTCCTTCCCCCAGGGACAAAACAGTGGTCAGCAGCTTGAGAAGGTGAGAAATCTGACAAGTCCGAGGGGCCCAGTGCAAAGAGTGGTCAAGTTTGGTTTCTTTCCTGCTTTTCAGGCTGTTCCATTGCCCAGAAACAATTCATTCTATCATATAAGATAAAAATGCTGTAATTTAGTAATCCTGATGTTTGGCTTTGTCCAGGTTCTGGGTCCAGAGATGCTTTTTGTGAAACACTTATGTGATTTACCTTATTCTACACCTGAATTATGGGAATCTTCCATGTACGTGCATTTAGTACATGTCACTAGCTCTCCTTGAAAGGTACTAGACATAGTATTACCAGTTTCTCTGTTCCTGTGGATTGTCCTCTCTAGTCCTGAGCTCCACAATGAACATATTAACCAATGCCCACAGATGAAGCAAATTCTCCCCTTCTTCTTTTAAGTACCACCTTGGCCATTGGCCCCTAGACTGAGCGTACATGGATTTCTGGTAGTAAATTCAGAACATGCAGAGAGAGAGGTTGGTGGAGGATTGAAAACCAGACTGGGTGTAGATGTGGGTAACTGCTTTTTCTGCTTGCCCTACAGAAGAGAACTGGCTGCCTTGCCCAGACATGCGATGGCTCCCTTTTGAATTCTTACTAGACTTCCAAAGGCTTTTTCATTGAATTCTTTCTATTTCTTCAACCTCACCTTTCCTCTCTACCTCTTACAGTCTACTCCTTTTGTAAACTCCATCTCCTCATCCATCTCCTCTTCCATTTTTCTCTCTATTTCGGGAACGTTCCATCTTCTTACTCTGGAATCCTCCCATCCTCCACATCAGTCTTTGTCTTATAAATTTCCTCAAGCTCCTGACTTTTTTTTGCAGATCTCAGGCAATCTCTTCTCTGCCTTTTTGGATCCTGGCTTCTAGGAAAGATGAGCCCAGGCCCCATTGCTGTGTGCGAAGCGAGGGTAGGGCTAAGAGTTGCTAGGATTATATTTGGAATTGCAAAATAATTTTAAGTATCCAAAAGAACACCAGAGAACTGCTGGGGATTACCTTCCTGCCAAAATCTCTCATTGGGTCTCCATAATAAACCCATCTTCCTATTGTTAACTTGATTTTATTATGGGACAAGAACTGTTTATTAATTGGCCACAGGTTGCATTACAAACTGCTCCACCATTAATCAGATTTTAAAGGGTACCATGGCCAATTGTTTCTCTGTAATTTCTGGGCTGGGTTCTGTGTTTGAAAAATGAGGGACTGGGCAGACACATCACTCTTATCGGTGTGGCAGGATGAAATTTTGAGACATTAGCCAGGATTCCCTCACTTCCTCTCCTATTTAGTGAACAGCAAGCATTGCTTCCAAGAGTATATAGGATTTTATACCAAGAATACAACACACACAAATAAGCAGTCAGTCAGTGCTCAACTTTTGAATCTTTATTTTATTTTTTTTTAAAGATTGTATTTATTTATTTGACAGAGAGAGAGATCACAAGAAGGCAGAGAGGCAGGCGGAGAGGGGGGGTGGGCAGGCTTCCTGCTGAGCAGAGAGCCCGATGTGGGGCTTGATTCCAGGACCCTGAGATCACAACCTGAGCCGAAGGCAGAGGTTTTAACCCGCTGAGCCACCCAGGACCCTGAGATCACGACCTGAGCCAAAGGCAGAGGCTTTAACCCGCTGAGCCACCCAGGTGCCCCTTTTGAATCTTTAAAAATAAAGCTTAAGGGAGGGGGCTAGATGGTTCAGTTGGTGGAATGTGCGACTCTTTATCTAGAGGTTGGAGTTTGATGTTGGGATGTTGCGTGGAGATGTTGGGCATAGAGGTTACTTAAGAAATTTTTTAAAAATTAATAAAATAAAATTTAAGCCTCACTGCAGAGAAGGTAATCTATAAAGTCAAGGGTATTGATATTCAAGATTTAGTTTCTTTTGATCTGCAGGAGGCCAAGCTCCCAAGGAAGTCAGGCCTAAAGTTTGTACCATAAGCAGTAGAATGGAAAGAGAATAGGTGAAGAGTTACAGTGTCCTATTCTGGAGACTAGGTGAAGTTTGCCTAGACTGGGGAGACCATGTCACCCTGAAGAATGAGCAACTGTGGTACATGGACGTGGGACTTCATCTCCTGTCCCCATCAGACTAACGTCCAAAGAAAAGGCTACTGAGACTTCCATTACTTTGGGGATTTGAGAGTAGAGTCAGCATTCTAAATACCTAACAATCAGAAGAGCACAAGTATTGGCCAATTAGAAGAGATGCCCAGTCAATCCAAATGATCATTCTGGTGCATGTTGGCTGAACAACAGACCTGGACAGAGACCTGGCCAGACCTGGGCATGACCGAGAGTAATGCCTGATTCCCATTTGAGAATTCAGGGTGGTGGCCCCCTTGTACAAGCATTTCACAGGACAGTGATCAGGGAAGAAGAAAATAAAATGAGCCAAGGCATAAGAAAACATGAGATAATAAAATTTAAAAATAAACAAACAAATAAATAAAACTCTAAAAAAAAGAAAAAAAACATGAGATATCTCTGAGTTTCTCTCAGACTTCCATTTAATATGATGATGGCTGAAAGTGTAGCCCCCAGAGGGTTGGAAGTAGTTGAGACACCAGAGACTCTAAGAAGCTTGAACTCCTGTTAGGACCTTATGCAGTAGAAGCAGTAGTGGGCATAAGGAGCAGCTTCCAAAAGGTAGACAAGACAATTTAAATGGCAGTTGATGCCAGCAGAGAGCAAAGAATGCCTCTTGACCATATACATTCATCACACACTCGTGCACGCGCACGCACACACACACACACACACACACACACACAGGCACAAGCCCTCTTTGAAATTTAAACGGTATTTAGGGGAGAAAATGAAGGGCAGAAACTTAAACATTGCTTGAATTTGAAATTTTAAAAAACTAAGCAATGATTTTACTGAGTTTACTTGGGAAAATGTGGTTAAATTTTCTGCTTTTAAAAAAACATGTGGGTTTATGATGGAAATTACATTATTTTTTTTGTTAAAGCATATTTTATCTATGGAGTACCTACTGAGTGTGTGTGTGTGTGTGTGTGTGTGTGTGTGTGTGTGAATGCACACATGTATATAAAACCTAGATGTCACTTGAGGGTTCTTGTCCTTTGCGATTCTAATTCCCGTGACTCATATGCTGGCCATTGTGTGCTGAGCTCCCATATCCTTTCCAATCTCTCCAAAAAATATTCAACAAGAAGTAGAATCCTGCTCTACTAGAATAGCAAATTCCTACTTCAGTGGTTTTCAAACATTTTAAGTTGTAGAGATGTTGTTTTGGATGGAACTCTCACATATTAAAAAATAAAAATAAAAACAAACAAACAAACCGAACAACCCAGGGCCATTCTGACTGATGCGGGGCCCATAATCAGCCCAGAGCAACTCTCTCAAATATTTTCGTGGAATCAGAGTGCCTTTATAAAGCAAGCCATTCTGAAAACTATTGCTCTACTTCCTGCTACATGTCTTAACTGGTGTGTGGCCTATAAATCTTAAAGGCCTAGGTTTAACTCCAAAAGGAACAGGAGAGTTTGTGCACAAAATGTTTCTAATTATTTCCCTCAGGCTTTCGACTGTATCTAAGTCCTTGCCTTACTGGATTTAAAGAAGGGCAAGCAAGTAACCAGATATTTTACTCTGACCTATGCAGACCTGTCAGCTATGCAAAAAGCAACTGGCTATAGTTCATTCATTCATTCATTCATTCATTCATTCAACAAATGTTTATCATGCTTTAATCAAGTACTGTGTGAGCTAGCATGAAAACCATTTGCCTGTCTTGTATTGACCGTTATATCTTTATATGAATTCTAGGAACTGTGGATGTTTCTGATGCACAGTCCCCTCCAGCAGGATCAACCCAGAAACTCTCAATATCTGGAGCCTGCCCCGGTTATTATATTCACATTAAGATATATTAATGTGAATAATATAATACTCATATTAAGACATAGGGACACAAAAGTCACATCACTGATCAGAAAAGGTGGGCCAGCAGAGACCTTCACAGACTTTCTCTTTGCTGCTGAATTGGATCATTAATCACTTAAAAAAATGCAACTATTAAAAAAAATAAAAAGTGCAACTATTCCCTAGACCTAGGCTCTTTAGATAAAGCATGAAGAAAAAATAGTACCTTTAAAAATATCTGATGCCTTGGGGCACCTGGGTGGCTCAGTTGGTTAAGCTACTCCTTCAGCTCAGGTCATGACTCCATGGTCCTGGGATTGAGCCCCATATCGGGCTCCCTGCGTGGCGGGAAGCCTGCTTCTCCCTCTCCCACTCCCCCTGCTTGTGTTTCCCCTCTGGCTGTCTCTTACTGTCAAATAAATGAAATCTAAAAAAATGTATCTGTTGCCTTATTTGTAGCAATTTGTATACCTAGTTAGATCTACTACTTCTGCTGGACTTATCCTGAACAGCGCTCCTCAGTCTATCCAACTTTCATCTCCTCCAAGACAACCCTTTCTACATTCTCAGATTTTAGTATTTTACCTTCATTTTATTTCCATATCTCTAAATAATAATTTCTTTTTTCTTGATGTTTTTCAGTTGTAAGCATCATCTGACCTATAAACATGTAGCTCTCCAACCACCGCTGACCCCTAGCCATGCACAGTAACTTCTGTCTGTTCATACAGTTATGTCACGATCCTATTTGAACATATAGTCATGATTACTTTGCATGATTGGACTAAGTAAAGTCTCTTTACCCCTGAGGCATGTTATCTACCATGATAATCTTTCCCTTTTTATGCACTTTGTCATGTGTGTTCTTTGCTTACTTTTCTATATATTTATCATCATTTCATCTCTAAATTCTCCTCTTGTTATGTCCAAATACACCAACTAATCCATCAGTCTTATCTTCCTGGGTCCACTCCCCCAGAGCCTTCTGGCCTGGTCTGTCTGGACAAGATTCTGTCCTTCATGCCCGGTGCACCTTTGGGTATCTTCATTATTATCAGAGACTCTCTTCACCACCTTCTTGAGTTGGAACCACTTTTCTGGATCCTGAATCTTTTGCCCTCTTGTTTTTATAGAGCACTTCTTTTAACAGAGTCTGAAAAAGTGCACCTATCTGCAAATGCCTTCAATCTACCCTCACGTTGGACTGAGAATTTAGTTCCATTTATAATTACCTTTTGGAAAAATAATTTTTGGTGGAATTTTGTAAACATTGCTCCATTGTCTTGCTGCTGTCAGAACTCTTGTTGCTGTCAGAGTCTTGTTGAGAAGTTCAAAGTTACTATGATTCCTATTTTCCTTATTTTCTTTCTGGAGGTCTTAAATTTCCTTTTTAAAATTATCCCTGGTGTTCTAAAATTTCACAATGATGTACTTCAGAGCAGATCTATTTTCATGCATTATGCTGGACATTTGGTCTATCTTTCAATCTGGAAACTTATGGGGTACCTGGGTGACTCAGTGGGTTAAAGCCTCCACCTTCAGCTCAGGTCATGATCTCAGGGTCCTGGGATAGAACCCCACATCAGGCTCTCTGCTTAGCAGAGAGCCTGCTTCCCCCTCTCTCTCTGCCTGGCTCTCTGCCTACTTATGATCTCTCTCTCGTGTCAAATAAATAAATAATCTTTTTAAAAAAAAAAAAAACACCTGGAAACTTATGTCCTTCAGGAAATCTGACGGACAGCCTAGAAACTCATTCCTGGAATGCCTGGATGGCTCAGTCAGTTAAGTGCCTGCCTTCAGCTCAGGTCATGATCCCAGGGTCCTGGGATTGAGTTCTGTGTCAGGCTCCCTGCTCAGCAGAGAGCCTGCTTCTTCCTCTGCCTGCCACTCCCCCTTCTTGTGTTCTCTCTCTCTGACAAATAATAAATAAAATCGAAAGAAAGAAAGAAAGAAAGAAAGAAAGAAAGAAAGAAAGAAAGAAAGAAAGAGAAAGAAAAAGAAAGAAAGAAAGAGAGATTCATTTGCTTTCCATGAGTATTATTTGTTCTCTTTTCATGGGACTTCTCTTATTTAGATCTGGGCCTCCTGGACTGGTCATTCTTATGGGCAGGGATTACCTCATAATCCTTTTTTTTTTTCCTATGGGAGAGCATATAGAAATACCAACTTAGAACAGCTTTATATTATATTCTTTTTAAAGTATTTTAATGTTGGGGTGCCTGGGTGGCTCAGTTGGTTAAGCAGCTGCCTTCGGCTCAGGTCATGATTCCAGGGTCCTGGGATTGAGCCCCACATCAGGTTCCCTGCTCAGCAGAGAGCTTACTTCTCTCCCTCTGCCTGCCACTCTGCTTACTCGTGCTCTCTCTCTGTCAAATAAATAAAGGACATCTTAAAAAATAAAATAATAAATTAATAAAAATTAAAATGTTTTAATGTTTATTTTTTATTAAAGTATAATTAATATACAGTGTTATGTTAGTTTCAGTGGCACAATTTGACTCAACAATTCTATACATTGCTCAGTGCCCATTACTGTGTGCTCTTAATCCCCGTTATCTATTTTATCATCCCCCTACCCACGTCATATTCATATTTTTATCTCTCTGAATCCCAGATATCTTATCCTTAGCAGTTGATCAGTCAATAATGTTGAATCCAACTAAATTGAGTGAGTTTATGTTAAGAAAATTGTCTCCTGCTGGGATGCCCTCCTTCTACACCATGTTCACTTACTGACATTCTGCCGATTCTCTAAAATCTGACCTCTTTCCTTGCCTGTGATTCTAGAAGAATCACAGGAGATAGAACTCTAGTGTATCTATCACTTCCCTCTTTGGTATGTATTTAATTGCTTTTATGAATTTTATGTAATTTTATTTTTATTTTAAAGATTTAATGTATTTATTTGAGAGAGCGAGCATAAGCAGGGGGAACAGCAGGCAGAGGGAGAAGCAGGCTCCCCACTGATCAGGGAGCCCATTATTAGGGTTCCCAGGACCCCAGGATCATGACCTGAGCCAAAGGCAGATGCTTTAACTGACTGAGCCACCCAGGCATCCCTCTCCATAATTTTATATTGTAAGCCCCTGGAAAGTAGGGATTTAGTCTTAAACATCTTTGTGTACTACCTACTATGCACGTAGTACCTCTAATAATCTAACCCAGTGCTTACCACTATCTACTTCTTAATAAATGTCTGTTGAATGAATGAATAAGTGAAAGAAAGTAAGGAAATGGATGTCTTTCTAAAAATCCTGTCAGAGAAACTCTAAGTAGCTAAGGAGTGACTTCAGCCAATGAACAAACGTGACCCTCAACAGTTGTAAAGAAAAGAAAACCTGTTTATTTCAGCTAAGGAAGAATGAATACAAAAAAATAGGTCTACAAGCTACGATGAAAAATAAGTCCTCAAAAATATTGTTTCTGAATCTCAAAACACAGCAGAAACAGCTGTTTTCAAATGCCAACTGAATACTTGCTTTTCTGTTAGTTTTCACTGCAATGTATATACACAAATCCAATTTGGAATCCTATTGGCATTGACTCAGGCAGAGTTATTGTACTTAAGGAAAATATATAAACAAGCAATTGGCCAACAAAATTATTTTCCATATTAACTTTATTTTGCCACTACCTATGTGTGATGAAGCTTAACAGAGTACTTCTAAAGAGGACTTTAAGTAAAGGAAACTGTGAATTGTAACTCTGCATCAGGGAATAAAACTTCTTTATGAAATGAAGAGTGGAACAATGTAAAAAGGAAAACGATCCTGGGTATATCAAAATAATGTACCAATGTAGCTACGGGAGATATTTTGAGCATCACCAATAAAGCGCTGTTGGAAGAGACCCACATGCAGTTTTTATATTAACAATGATGGTCTGGGCAATGTTTTAGCTGAAGTTGGCATGAGTAATTGTTTCCGGAGTGTACATGGGTTATGATTCATTGACCTTTCGGGTAACATAACTCAATCAAATGTTTGGTATATTGACATAATCGGAAGAAATGCTTTGGCATCAAGTAAAAACCTTAATCTAAAAATAATTCTTCCACATGCAAAAAATATCTTTGAAATTAGGATGAGCAAAGTGATGTGTCTGTGCTCCACACTAGTGCTATATCCATGCTGCAAAAGAAAGAATTTCAGAATTATTCAGATGAATGAAGATGAAAACAAGCCAATGAGAACTGACCTTGGTTAGTTCTAATGAGCAGGTTTTTAAATCTGGAATGCCTAAATTATTTCCTCAATATTTTTCTTTAATCTGTATCCACAGAAATGATTTTTTGACTTTGGCTAATCCTCCAAATGCATTTTTTTATTTCTCTGCCATAATACAACCTAAGACCTTAGAACTCTTGTAGCCTATCTGTGTTATCCTCAAAAATACTTCCAAATTATTGAGACCCTACTATATGATGGCCATATTGTAGATGTTACATTACTCTTGACAACATTCCTATAGGAAAGGTATTATGAGACCCACATAACAGACAAGGACACCAGATCCTTTCCTGAAAGCAAGGTTTGATGATTATTATGGGCCTATTACATGTCAGATGGGCCTTCATGTGGCACTGAAAATACATGAACAACCTAGCCAATGTCTGAAACTAGTGCGTTTACCTAAGCTTAGATTCGAACCTAGGTTTAAAGTTAATTCCCCTTTAAAAATGCTATATTGCTACTTTTAGGTAGTTATATAACACAGAAGAGATGTTGGTGATTCACTGTCAGTAGTCCCAGCACTATGATTTTATTGTCTCAGAGTTCAGCCATCTCACCGTGCCTGAATCTTTGTAATCAAAAGAACAGATTTGCAGATGTCTGCCAAAGAGGGGAAAGCAGTTGTGGTTGTTAACATCAAGCTCGCACTGATGGGCTGTCTCTCTTGTACCCAGCTCTGTGCTAAGCTTCGGGGGACCCACAAAACACTGGAAGATCTAGTCCCCCTCTTTGATAACCTAAACAGACGTTGTTTCTTTGAAAATTTCTTCCTACCTTGCAAGTGTTTCACCAGTGGCAGTTAAAAGGATTTGAGGTGGTTCACCAACCCCTGAATTAAGCAATATGGAATCTTGAACAGTGATGTATTCCCTTTTCTATCCTTCAATAACCATCAAGAAGAATGGCTCAGTTTGGTACTTGTATCCTTTTAAAAACTCCTGCTAGTCTCTTTTGCCAGTAAAGTGAAAGCAGGCAATTGGCTCAGAGGCTTTGGCAAGAGAGCATTTATTTTATTGGTATCCTCTATTTATGACAATTGATGCTAACCTTCCATTTACCATAGTGATATAAATTATCTTTTCTAAATGAGTTTAGGCTAAAGACTGAGTCATTGAAATAAAGATAATAAAAATCTAATAATACAGGCATATGTCAATGATACATGTTAACAATAATACAAGGATAGGGCAAGAAAGCTAACTCTGAAAATCAAAAGAGAATAGGAAGGGTCTTAGGTCATCCTGCGGCAGGCCGTGGGCGAGGCTCTGCCCCAACTCAGTTGCAGGGAAAAGCTGTCTCCAACTTCCTCTGTAAAAAATAAACAGAAGCAGAAAATTATTTTCTGTAGAAAAGAAATTGTACATTTAAACAATTACTCATAGAAGCCTCCTTCTCAGTAATTAGGCACAATCACAAATAGAGTGACCAATATGTGACTTTCATTGTAGACAAAGTATAAATAATCTCCGGAAATAAGATCAAGGTGTTTATAAAAAGATACAGGTAATAAACCTTGACATCATGGTTCTAGCAATTAAAAGAGTTTCATTTGAGGAAATATAACACAATTTATCTACTCCTTAGTTATAACAACTAAAGAACATCTTGCCTTCTGTAGAAAGTTTCCCCTTAGGATGCAAATCCACGCTACTCAATGAGGGCCTTCCTGCCCAACATCAACCAAGAATATATACCCCCACATAATGCTAACATCCCAGATACAAAGCTTAGTGCTTTCATCCCATTATCTGGCTTTAAACACCTTCTGTGTGCTAACACTCCTATGTCAGTTCTGTGAGGATGGAATTTGCGTCTCTTTGCTGGAACATGTGGTCAGCAGTCCTGCATATTTGCTGATTGAATTCATGAAGACTGACACTTAAGCTTCTGATTTTATATAATCATTCCAGAAAGAAATCCTTCTGTAATGTTTTTCACTCTTCCCCTACTCTCTCTATAACATGATTCGACTTTACCTCCACATGTCAGGGTTGTCACTACAGAAATTAAGTAAATACAGAATAGTTAGAAAGCACCTGATCTCCTCAGGTGCTCCAAAACTCTTGCCACTGCTTTTTACATTTTCCTTTCTCTACCATTGTTGTAAGACTGTCAGCCATCATTACTCTGCACTGTCAAAGTACCTGATTTTTGCAATTTCCTTTAAAAATTCTGGGATGGCTGCTTCTAAATCATCAAGCTTATTAGAATTCTGGGATATGTATATACACATACAAGTATATGTAAGATATATATTTATAAAGAAATCCATAAATATAATTTATAAATATATTTATAAAATATATATTTTATAAAATAAAAATTTTATAAAATGTTACAACAGTATATAGAGGTGATATACATATATTTTATAAAGAAATATATAAACATATGAATATATTTTTTCTGGGTGGAATTGAGTGCTCTGGAAAGGAAGAGGGAAGCTTTTCAATGATATGATTAGTGGAGTGCTACATAAGCTCAATACAGGGACTTTGTGACATCTGTTTTAGCTGTTGAGAACTATTTTCTTTACCTTTCTATTCCAAGTTGAGTCAATCCAGTCGAAGTTTCCACATAAATAATCTCTGAATAAGTAAGGTGCTGATGTAAATAACAAATACAGACTAATATCTTTTTTTAAAAGATTTTATTTACTTATTTGAGAGAGAGGGAGGGAGAGAGGGAGCATGTGTGGGGAAGAGGCAGGTGCAGACTCCCCACTGAGCAGGGAATCCAGTTCAGGGTTTAATCCCAGAACCCTGGGATCATGAACTGAGCCAAAGGCAGATGCTTAATGGCTGAGCCACCCAGGTGCCCACAACCTAACAATATCTTATTTTCCACAGTTTGAATTTAATCCTCTGTCAAGATATTTTCTAAGGTAGAATCTGTTTTACCCAAATATATAATTTCAGAGATAATGGGGTCTTCGTGTTCTAATTTCCATGAGTTCTGCTGATTTATTTCATTTTGCCATGTTAATACTTTCAATTAAAAGTTTTGACTCCTATTAACATAAAAATCCGCCTCCACCGAGAGAGGTAACATGGTAACTCCCACCGGTGCATTTAGTTTAACGTGAGACATTCCAGATCCTTTCCTGAAAGCAAGGTTTGATGATTATTATGGACCTATCACACATCAGATTGGCCTTCACAGAGCACCAAAAAGAAAACAGAAACTCTTCTCATACCCCACAACGTGCTGCAAGATTCATCTTGCTGCCTCTCTTCTCATCTTCCCATGCTCTCTCCTCTGGTTCAGAATCACTTGGGACCCCTTACCCCCTTTTATTAGTGCCTCAAAAACACCAAACTCCTATGCACCTCAGGACATCTGACTTGTTGTTCCCTTAACTCATAGCCATCTGCTTCCTGGCTTTTCACATGGTGAAGCTGTCACCTCTTCCAAGAAGCCTCCTTTGAACGTCTTATTTAAATTAGATCTTCCCTCCACATTATCCTCTCTTACTGAACACTCTTTTTCTCCATAGCTTTTACCAGACCTGTAATTATTCATTCATTTGTTCTTTTTTCCTCTCTCTCTTCCCTTGTGCTTCAAAGTCTGTGGTGGCAAAGCCTCTGTCTATTAAGAGACCATCATAACTCCTTCATCCAGCACAGTAGACCTTAAACAAATCTGGATGGAAAGAAGGAAGGATGGGCCACTGGGCTCCTGAAGGCTGAAGAAAGGGAGACTTTGTGGGAAAAACACTGCATAGAGAGAAGGAGCTCACTCTGAAGTCCCACTTGACAACACAAATTCCCTCTGGGTCCCAAACAGAAAGCATAAATGGGTGAAGAGGGCTGGAATGACATGACAGAAGGGAACTTCCCCTCATTCTCAGTGTTTGGAGGATACCAGGGAGTAGTGGGATGGCTGATGACTTGGGAAAAGATGACTTAGTCCCACTGCAGGTGGTGGATGGAGCTTGGCTCATCCAATACTTGCCATGAAGGAATAAGGGACCAATAAAATCAGAGCTTGATTTTTTTTCAAGAGAAGCTAGAAATGTAAAATTTCATGTGAATTCTGCTGATTTTAATGCTGGCAACTAAATTGGACATTTTAAAAATTTGGAGGGGCCAATGTCTAGTGAGCTAAACACACCTATCTAGACTGCCACCCTCACGAAAATTTTCATTCCCTTTGCAGGTTTCCTAAAGGCAAAACCTCTTTAAAGTATGTAGTGGTGTGTGATAACTCCCCAAAACTCACTCCCAGCACCTGAAAATCTAGGTGGCTTAAAAATCCAACTTTTCCAAGACAATCAAGACCGTTGTTCTGAGTTGAGAGACAAATAAAATCATCCATCTTTTCTACGTATCAGCAATAAATGGTTGCTTTCTGAAGCTGATTCGGATAGTCCAGTGTTGACAATATGAACATGGCAGAATTCCTCCTTATAATCTCTTTTTATATAATTCATTTCTCTTATGGTCTTATGACATAGATCACAAGTTCAAGAGCATTTTGCATATTATCCCTGTGGCACAAAGTCAGGTGAGGTTGCTATCATAAAGGGTAACTGAGTTTAAAAGCCTGTGACCATCTAGAAATAATATCAAGAGGAAACTTAATATAGTAGTTGAAATATATAATTTGCTGGCTTCAAGAAAAATGGAACCATGATGGCTCTTAAAAAAAAAATTAGGTAATTATAGGGTTCAACTGCTTAAGCTTTGATTCGGCATAGGACCAAAGAGCCCTCAGGACTCCTGTGGAGTTTCCTTTCTGCCTCCCTGCCAGAGCTAACCCTTCAAAGTAATTAAGAAATAATTTCATAGTAGCCACACATGTAGGCAATCAGACCCAATATAGGAAACACCTGTTTTTACTTCAATTCTGGCCTGCTTACTAATAGGGCATATTTGTCTTGGGACATTGTGTTTGCTTGTGTAATTGTGCATAGCACATTTTCAGATTTTACCACAGATGGATCCTGAAAGCAGTTCTGAGTGAGTGTGTCTGGGTAAACAAGACACAAAAAGTCTTCCTCATCTTCTGTACAAACAGACGTAAGCAGAATGAGGCCCGGCCCTACCCTCTGCCCACACTGAGTGGGGCAAACAGGAAGCAGTTGGTGAACAGCTTTGGTCTTTCTAGGCTTAGCAACCAGGTTTCTTTTGTTTGGTTAACAACGCCAGGCCCATCCAACCAAAAAGAGTGGAAACAGCCAGACAGTGAGTGGTAAGTGCTGACAAGTAGCCCTCTTGTCAGAGAAGTAGAAGCTGCTCAGTGCGAGGATATGCTTCAAGTGTTTGGGGCTTCAATGTTGTGCGTAGTAGCTGGATTTTGATGAGTGTTCTCATGACCAAGCTTGGAAGAAGGATGTTCAGAGTCACAAAAGAATGGGAAGAGTTGTTTGAGAATGTGGAGCCAGGGAGAACAATCGCAAGGCGAACGTGGATAGAGGAGATCCCAAAGTCCAAAGAACCAGGTCAGAATGAAAAGTGGCATTCGGTTGCTTTGTTTATATACACGAATGGAAATGAGGTGGAGAACAGGGGCAGTGGAATGGAAAAAGTCATGCTTGCAAAAAGTCAATGCGTATTTACGTTAAGAGTAATTTAGGCTTGAATTAGCTCACATTTTCTTCAAATTTATACTTTGTTTTGGGTGGATAGAAATATAGGAAAATATTAATATTAATATTCATGACTTCTCTATAAGTTGTGTCTTTAGACATAATTGTTTAGATTGTAGTTTTATGGATGTATAATTTGTATACTGTAAAATTTACCTTTTTAAGTATACAATTTAGTGGGGATTCTTTTCATATATTTTCAGAGTTGTGCCCCTCATTTTAGAATATTCCCTCACTGCCCCCCTCAAAAAGTCTGTGCCCATTAGCAGTCCCCTCCATTCCTCCACTCTCCCAACCTCTTCAACTCCTAATCTGCTTTCCATCTCTATGGCTTTACCTGTGGTAGACATTTAATATACAAGGAACCATACAATATGTGACCTTTTGTGGGAACTTATTTTGCTCAATAGAATGTTTTCAAGATGCGTCTGTGTTGTAGCATAAAACATTACTTCAATCCTTGTTATGCCTAAGTAATATTCCACGGTGTGGGTATCTCACATTTTGTTTATCCATTCATCAGTTGATAGGCACTTGTATTGTTTGCATTTGGGGCACTTATGAATAATGCTACCATGAACACTCATGTTCAAGTTTTTGTATGGATGTACATTTTTAATTATCTTGGGTACATAGGAGTGGAATTGTTAGATCATAGGGTAACTGTATGTTTCGCTTTTTGAGAAACTACCCAGAATTATTTTCCAAAGCAACCACCTAGAGGTCCCTGGGTGGCTCATTTGGTTAAGCGTCTGCCTTTGGCTCAGGTCATAATCCCAGGGTCCCAGGATCAAGCCCCACATTGGGCTCTCTGCTCAGCAGGGAGTCTGCTTCGCCTTCTGACCCTACCTCCTCTTGCGCTCTCATGCTCTCTCTCTCACACACACACATAAATAAGTAAAATACAAAGTGACTGCCTGATTTTCTGTTCCCTCCAGTAATGAATGAGGGTCCTAATTTCTTTGCATCCTCTCCAATGCTTGTCATTATCCACCTTTTTGAGGATAGCTTCCTTACTAAGTGGTCAATTATAATGATTCCAAGTAGCCCTCCAAAATGCCCTAACACAGGGGAAACAAGCCTGGGTCTTTCATTGGGTTTTACCATCTGATCCATATTATTTGGGAGTTGTAGACCAAATTAATTAAATTTAGAATGTATATTTTTTCCCCTATTTTAGAGCTGGTTTTACACTGTCAGTAGATATCACTTAATGTGGGTCACGTTTTAGTAATTATCATGGGTATAAGATACGTGTGCTTTTATTTGCAAAGTCAAGTTTTGGGTTAAGTGCTAATGATGTGCCCCAAGCGATGAAGCTAATACCCCCCTTGAAGTAAATAAGCACTCTGTTTGCTGGGACATGATCAACATTGGCTGTAACAGCATGCTAATCAAACAGAATAATGCAGTTAATGACCCTAGCGGTGGCTGATAAAGCCTTTTCTTAATGGAGGTACATTGAGGCAGTACGTACAGTCTAAGGTATTGAAAAGAGACCTGGCCCAGTAATCAGGGATTTGGATTTCAGTTCTGTGAATGAACTATACCCAGCCTTGCTCCCCAGCACTGTCTCTTTCCTACCAGGTTACACAGGACTGCTATTTGCTTACTATAGTCTCCCCGTACTTTGACTGAGTGCACTTAAAATGTTTTACATTATTGCTTTCTTAATTGACTACCTTCAGCCCCTCGACTGTAAGCTCTTTGAGGTCAGGGAATCCCTTGTGTTTTGTCTTCCATTTCATTTTCAGTGCTTTAACCCAGTGCCTGGCATAAAGTAGCTGTTATTAAATACTGTGAGGATCTTGTACAAGCGAATTACAACTTCAACTTGACATTAGAATAGTGTTATTTACCTAACAGTACCTCCCTCTCCAGTTTCTTACTTAAAAAGATAAACTGGGAGTATTAGTAGCACTTACCTCATTGTGTTGTTATGAGGAACATATTAAATATAAATTAAGACACTTAAACTGGTGGCACACAGTAAGCAATCAATAAAAGTGCATCAGTATCATAATTTTGATCCCTCCCCACTATCATTTTCTCAAAAATTAAAAAAGATTGAATGAGACTCCTCCTTAACATGCCTCCCATTGCTCATATCCTGGTAATACAACATTTGCTAGCATGATAATCCATTTGCATGGTATGTATGAACATTCCATTTCTGAAGCAGGTGATATGGTGTTGACATGTGGATGTAGGAACTTGTTAACAGTGAAAGTTCCTAATTTCATTCATGGAGACAAAATTACATTTGACAGCTGCTATTTTTCTCTAAAGCATTTGTGCTTTGAAACTCAGCTTTATTTTTCTCTTGTACATTGATGATATACAGTGAAGTATTAGGGTGGGTTTAGAAAAGTTTCAGAAAATGCCAAGTATCCTTTGTGTTGAAATCAAATTCTGTGGGTTGGTTGCCTTTTGATTTAGAAAGGGTCTTCATCATGAACAGTTTCAAATTTCCAAAATAACTTTAAGGGCACTGCCCTTCTCTGGGGAGCCACATAATAGGGAAAATACTAGCCCTTCTGGTTTTCTAACTATGCTCTGAAACTCTACCTTGAATTCCTTAATCTTATCCAGGAGGAAAATACAGTATTAGTTCCCGCCTTTCTGAAAGTACTTCCTTTAAAATAATAAACCTCCAGTTAGGGAAAATGGCTATTACTCAGATTCAATCCATTCATACCAAGATTGGTATATGTCAAAGGACTATCTAATTTGTTGTCAGTCATATTTGGATGAATGGAGCATAGATGTTAAACCTCTTAGGTAGATTTCATTCCCCTCAAGCTATCTTTGAGTTTTTTCTTTGTCTTCCATCTTCCCTACCCAAGACTAAACTTTCCATGTGACTTCTCTTTTATCTTTCTTGGTTTTACCTTCTATAATCACTTGATTTTTATTTCACCTCCATATTACTCTTTTTCCAACCCTCTGAGTTTTCTGAGGGCTCAAAAAGTAATAAAATAGGGAGGAAACCATAGAACATAAGAAAAATCTGAAGAAGAATGTAAAAGCAGAGATCATTGTGATTGAGCAAAATAAAATGAAAGAGAGCATAGGCTACCAAAATAGTTGAGAAACATATGGGATATGTTTCCTGGAAGACCAAGGGCTAAAAGGTTTAAAGAAAAAGCACCAATGCTAGATATCAACACACTTCCACTGACACTGAAAAAAAAAAAAAAAAACTGCAGAAAAATGCTCTGGTGAAAGGATCATGCTATTTGGCTTTTTTTTTTAAATTAACATTTAATGTATTACTTGCCCCCAGGGTACATGTCTAAGATTCCTCAGGCTTACACATTTCACAGCGCTTACCATAGCAATACTCTCCCCAATGTCCATAACCCAGCCACCCTATCCCTACCTCCCCTACCCCCCGCCATCCTCACTTTGTTTTGTGAGTTTAGGCATCTCTTCTGGTTTGTCTCCTTCCTGATCCCATCTTGTTTCATTTCCCTCCTCCACCCCCCTATGACCCCCTTCCCTGGCTCTCAAATTATTCATATGAGAGAGAGATCATGTGATAATTGTCTTTCTCTGACTAACTTATTTCACTTAGCATAAAACACTCTAGTTCCGTCCACATCATTGCAAATGGCAAGATTTTGTTTCTCTTGATGGCTGCATACTATTCCATTGTATATATATTCATCACTTCTTCTTTATCCATTCATCTGTTGATGGACATCTAGTTTCTTTCCATAGTTTGGCTATTGTGGACATTGCTGCTATAAACATTCATGTGCATGTGCCCCTTCAGATCATTACATTTGTATCTTTAGGGTAAATACCCAGTAGTGCAATTGTAGGATAGCTCTATTTTCAACTTTTTGAGGAACATCCATACTGTTTTCCAGAGTGGCTATACCAGCTTGCATTCCTGCCAACAGTGTAGGAAGGTTCCCCTTTCTCTGCATCCTCGCCAACATCTGTTGTTTCCTGACTTGCTAATTTTAGCCATTCTGACTGGTGTGAGGTAATATCTCACTGTGGTTTTGATTTGTATTTCTCTGATGCCGAGTGATGTTGAGCATTTTTTCATGTGTCTGTTGGCCATTTGGATGTCCTCTTTGCAGAAATGTCTGTTCATATCTTCTGCCCATTTCTTGATCAGATTATTTGTTCTTTGGGTGTTGAGTTTGAGAAGTTCTTTATAGATTTTGGATACAATTTTAGGATAGCCCTTTATCTGATATGTCATTTGCGAATAACTTCTTCCATTCTGTCAGTTGTCTTTTGGTTTTGTTGACTGTTTCCTTTGCTGTGCAAAAGCTTTCAATCTTGATGAAGTCCTAATAGTTCATTTTTGCCCTTGCTTCTCTTGCCTTTGGAGATGTTTATAGGAAGAAGTTGCTGCAGCTGAGGTCGAAAAGGTTGCTCCCTGTGTTCTCCTACAGGATTTTGACAAAGTCCTGTCTCACATTGAGGTCTTTGATCCATTTTGAGTCTCTTTTTGTGTGTGGTATAAGGAAATAGTCCAGTTTCATTCTTCTGCACGTAGCTATCGAGTTTTCCCAACACCATTTGTTGAAGAGACTTTTTTTCCATTGGATATTCTCTTCTGCCTTGTTGAAGATCAGTTGACCATAGAGGTGAGGGTCCATTTCTGGGCTTTCTATTCTATTCCACTGTTCTGTGTGTCTGTTTTTATGCCAGTACCACACTGTCTTGATGATTACAGCTTTGTAATAGAGCTTGAAGTCTGGAATTGTGATGCCGCCGACTTTGGTTTTCTTTTTCAACATTCCTCTGGCTATTCGTGGTCTTTTCTGGTTCCATATAAATTTTAGGATTATTTGTTCCATTTCTTTGAAATAAATTGATGGTATTTTGATAGGGATTGCATTAA
>CM052809.1:66572651-66665297 GCA_028533885.1 Nasua narica
AAAAAAAAAAAACAAAAACAAAAAGGAATCGATGAATGAGAGAGCAAAATACTAAAAGTGTAGCAAGGACCCCAGAAAAATCAGAAGAGAGCTGAAACCAGGGTTTGAAAAAAAAGGGGGGTGGGGGTGGGAGAAAAAAATAAAATAAAAGAGAAAGAAAATTATATATGTGTGTGTTGTGTATATATATATATATATATATATATATATATATATATATTTTTTTTTTTTAGACTTGTGATTTGAACGGAGTCCCACACCTGATTTTGGGTGTTTTTGGTCTTTTAGAAGAAACTACTTCCCAAAATTTTAAAGAAAGAAAAAACTTATAAATATACTAAAATAAGGGTAAACACTATGAAGAGATGGAATATGAGTGTAAAGATGAAAATTTTAAAAAATTCTAAAAAAAGGATTGTTAAGAGAGTTGGTTGAAAAAAGAGAGGAAAATAAAAAGGAATAAAAGAGGAAAGAATGTGATCAGGCTGGAGACTGAATCCAAGCCATGTTCTAGATTTAGGGTATATTTTGATCTATTAGAAGAAATTATATCCCAAAATTTTAAAGAAAAAACCCATATATATATATATATATATATATATATATATATATATATATATACACAAAAAATAAGGTTAAATACAATGAGGGGATAAAATGTGGATGTAACAGTGAAAATTAGAAAAGATTTTTTAAAGGGTATTGATAGGATACTAGTTAAAAAAAAAAAAAAAGCCAGAATAGGAAAGAGGAAAAATAAAAAAAATAAAATAAAACAAGGAAAAAAATTTAAAAAAATTCAACTCTGAAAGACTAAAGGATCGTGGTGAAAAAAGCCTTGAATTCTATGTGTTGTTTTGTGTTGTTGGTTGTTTTTTTTCCCTAACTATGGAATTCCGCAGTTTTCACTGATTGATGAACTCGGTCTTGGCTGGATAGTCTTGCTGATCTTCCCGTGGGGGTGGGGCGAAGGGTAGGGGGCATTGCCATGATTCTCAAATGTCTTTGCCTGAGACGGAGTTGCACCGCCCTTGCCAGAGGCTAGTCTAAGCAATTTGCTCGGTTTCGCTCTTGGGAGCCTTTGTTCCCTGAATGCTTTCTGTACAGCCCTGGAGGCCAGGAATGAAAATGGCAGCCTCCCAGTCTCCAGCCCGGAGGAGCCGAGCACTCGGGGTCCCACTCCCCAGTGAGCCCTCAAAGAAAAGCAGTCAGTCACTCCCATCTCCCTGGTCTCTAGCCGCACTCCCAACTCACCAGGCCTGTGACTGAGTCTTTCTGTCTCTGGTGCAGGGCCCTGTCTGGAGTCTCCAAACGCAGCAGGTTCCTACCACACGCCTGCCACGTGCTCCCACGCCACTCCTCCCAGAGGGGAAAGGAAGGGGTCTCTCCAGAGCTGCTCCTTGTGGAGTCCTTGCTCAAAGAGCAGTGACCTGACTGTGCCTTGGATCATGGTCTAAGGTAAGCCCAAGCTGATAGCCCACTGCATGGTTCCGTCTCTGCCCTTGGCTTCCCCGGTCCAACACCCAAGGGCTCAGCCACTCTCAGACACCCCCAGTCCCTCCGTGACCCTATGGGTCGTAAACCACATTGTCCCTGCGAGGGCTCCTCCCCCTACTTAGCCTCTGGAGCGATGTCCCTCAGTGAAGCAGACTCTAAAAGTTCCAATTTTGTGCTCTGCTGCTCTGCAGCTGCCGGGACCCACCTCCCCCCCCCCCCCACAGCCTCTCTTCCCGTGGCTTTGGATTCAATTTTTCCACATGTCCTACCTTCCAGAAAGTGATCAGTTTTCTGCTCCTAGAATTGCTGTTCTTCCTCTTTTCTCTGTCCTGTTGAGTTTTCAGGCTTTTAGAATGGTTTGATAACTATCTAGCTGAACTTCTGGGATCTGAGGCTATCTCAGCCTCCTATTCCTCCACCATCTTGTTCCTCCTCCAGGATCATGCTATTTGGCTTTTTAATAAACCTACTTCCTCTTTAAAATAGACAATTATAGACAAAGTATTTTTCTAGATTGTTTCTTTTCCACTATTAGTTGGGAATTCTTTTGTCCAGCCAAAAATGACATTATTTACTACCTCTGATATGTTTTAATAGGCTTTCTGTTAAAGAGTAGTTATTTAATTGAATTCAAGGACCAGGCCCAATCTGTATATAAAAGAGAGATCTTAGTAAAAGTCCTAGTTTTTACATAGTCTATTCTTACATGATAATGTCTCTGTCCCTAAGATTGCTATACCTAATTCTACTCAAGTCAAGGAGAATTTAGCCAAAATACCACTGAGCAAATCACATATTACATGGCTTTCAGACATTTGCAGTCCAAATACTTAATACCCATGAATAAATCTTGGTTGGAATAATAGAATGCCAAAAAATGGGAACTTTCTTTTTTAATCCCCTTGTTCAGATATCCCTTTTACTGTGAAATGGAACTCAGGAGAAAGTGTTCCAAAATAAAGTGAGTAAACCTAAATGAATAGGGTAATATATATTTTAAGTACTCATGTAGTCATTATATATAGGTCAAGAAATGCAACATTATGAGCTATAGATTTATAGAAATCTTGACATTTGGTATGGTCTTAATGTTTCTGTTTCCCCTTTCTCCCCTTCCCCCCTGCCTCACAAATTCATATCCTAATCCCCAATGTGATGGTATTACTAGGTGGAGCCTCTGAGAGGTGATTAGGTCATGAGACTGGAGCACTCATGAACAGATTAGTGTTCTTATATAAGATCCCACAGAGCTCCCCAGCTCAGTATCTTGTAGCTTTATATGAGGATACAACAATTAGTCTACAACCTGAAAGAGGGCCCTCGCCCAACCATGCTGGCCTATTCATCTCATCTGTCAGTCTCCAGAATTGTGAGAAATATATTTCTGTTCTTTATAAGCTCTCCTGTCTGTGGTGTTCTGTTAACAGCAGCCCAAAGTGACTAAGACAACATCCAATAGACCAAGTGCTCCCAGCTTGTCCTTCAGGAAGGGCTTAGCTCTTCACCTATTGTTGTGTTTACATTTTAGAAATAGATTTTCGAGCTCTAACAAAAATTCTGCTGGGATTTTCATGAGCATTGCATTGGATTTCTAGATTAATATAGAAAACAGTATATTTATTAATTATTTAGATCTCATTTTTTAACAAGTTTTATAATCTTCTCTATGAAAGTCTGGTATATGCTTTGTCAGATTTATTTCTAAGTATTGATTTTATAAGGATTATCTCAGAAAACTTTGAAATTATATGTGCATATATCATATTATATGTGATATATGTGTTATATATCAAAACTCAGATGTTTTGAGCATACTTTGATGGATTTTTTCCCTAGATATTTGAATTTATAATATTGTAAATGCTTTCTCTATTTAAATCTTACTCTTTTAATATTTTGTCATTTAGAAAGAAAATTAATTTGTATATATTTCCTTTCTATCCTGCAACCTTGCCCAGCTGTCTTTTTAATTCTAAGAATGTAACTGTAGATTCCTTTAGGATTTTTTTTTTTCATTGATTTCTAATTTCATATATTTGTAGTGAGAAAAGATGCTTGGTATGATTTCGATCTTCTTAAATTTACTGAGACTTGTTTTGTGGTCTAACATGTGATTTATCTTGGAAAATGTTTCATGTGCATTTGAAAAGAATCTGTTGGGTTTGAATGGAATGTTCTGTACATATCTGTTAGGTCCATCTGGTCTAATGTGTCATTCAAAGCTGCTATTTCCTTGTTGATTTTGTGTCTAGATGATTTATCCATTGATGTCCTTTGAAGTCTTGATGCCAGACGTTCTTTCTTGAAAGAGAAACTTTCATTATTTTAACCATTAGGAATAATGTATGTTATAGGTGTTCATAGGTAATCTTTGTCCAGTTAAGGACATATTTTTTCCTCAATTTGCTATGAGAATTTATTTTTAATCATGATGGATATTGAACTTTGTCAAGATCTAGGTACTCATTGTTAGGAATCTCATTGCTTCTAGAACTCTTTAGTGAGCTAATAAATATATGTACAGATACAATCACACATATGCACAAATCTGTATTTTGATATCCATTTATGTGTGTGTGTTTGTACCCATAAGTTTACAAATGATACCTCATCCAATTCCAATCCAACACCACAGGGTTTATTCTAGCCTTCCTCCTTTCCTTCTTTGCAATTCCTTTCTCCATTTAGAGAAACCCAGATTTCATTATCCAGAATATATTGATGTATTTATGTATTTTCTCAGTCCTAAAATACATACAGTTTTAGAATTTCTTTCTTCTTTTTTCTTCTCCCTCTTTTTTTTGTTTGTTTTGTTTGTTTTTTTGTTTTTAGAGAGAGAGAGGGTATGTGAGAAAGCAAGAATGTAGGGGCAGAAACAGAGGGAGAGAGGGAATCCCAAGCAAGCTTCACACTCAACACAGAGCCCAGTGCAGGGCTTGATCCCACAACCCTGAGATCATGACCTGAGCCAAAATCAAGAGTCAGATGACTAACTGGCTGAGCCACCCAGGTGCGCCTAGTTTTAGGATTTCTTTTTTTTTTTTTTTAAGATTTTATTTATTTATTTAACAGAGAGAGAACACAAGCAGGCAGAGAAGCAGGCAGAGGCAGAGAGAGGAGCAGGCTCCCTGCGGAGCAAGGAGCCCGATGCGGGACTTGATCCCAAGATGCTGGGATCATGACCTGAGCCAAAGGCAGTTGCCCAACCAACTGAGCCACCCAGGCGTCCCTAGTTTTAGGATTTCTAACCCATAATCCTGTGAAAAAAAATTGTTAACTAGAGTACTGTATTTGTATAGTTCCTTTTGTCCTTAGCCTTAGAATTACTGTGAAAATACTGTTTTACAGTTACTTAGGTCCCTATCCCCCACTCCTTTTACAGGATTATGGTGTTGATTTGTATTGCAGTTGGATATATTTGTTACTGCAGTTGGGGTTGCTTTCACAATATAGGTGAATTTATTTTTTTATTTTGAAATAAAATTAAAATAAATTAAAATTTATTTTATTTTATTTTTAGATATTTTTAGAAACATTAGAAATATTTTTAGAAACATTACCATGGTTCTAAAAGTCAGAAGTTTATGAAAGGGTACACTCAGAGCCTTGTCACTCTGATCATCCCTCTTTCCTGTTTCACTTCTCTCACCCTTTCTACCCTATTCCCACCCACCCTTTGTAGGTAACCTGTCTCATTAGTTTTTGTTTTATCCTTCCTGTATTTGTTTTGCATAGATGAACAGATAAATATATTTTGTCTCATACCCCATTTCTTGTACAAGATAGCATTGCATAGATATTCTTGCATTTTGCTTTTTTATATTTAATGTTATATTTTAGAAATGATTCCATTTCAGTTCATAAATAATTCTTTCATCCTTTTCATTACAGCTGCGTGGTACCCTATGATTTATTGAGCCACTCTCCTTTAGGTAGAGATTTTTCATGTCTCCAACATTATGCAATGCAAACAATGCAGCAATGACTCACTCTGTACATTTTTGTGTTATTAGAGGTGTCAATTCCTAAACATAGGATCACTTGGTCAAAGGCAAATGCATGTGTAACTTTGCTAGAAATTGCCAAATTCTTCTAGAGTGGTTGTACCAGCTTGCATTTGCATCAGCAGTGTATGAGTTTTTCCTCCAGCCTCGCCACATGAGTGTGTTGCATATGTTCTAATAATTGCTGATCTGATGGGCAAGAAATATTATCTCAGTATTTTAACTTTTGTTTATTTTTTAGTGATTTCGAACATCTTTTGATATGCTTAAGGACCATTTTATGCCCTTTCTTTTCTGTAAACTGTCTTCTATATTTTTTTTCCATTTTCCTGTTGGTTTTCATTTTTTTGTCCTTCACATTTTAAGAGTTCTTTGTACATTGCAGATGTTAGTTGTTGGTCTGTGATATTTGTTGAAAACATTTTCTCTTAGTGTATCATCAGTTCTCTTTTGACTTGGATTATGATGCGTTTTTTTTTTCCCTGCACAAGTATTTGTTATTGTTGTGTAATTTATTACTTGTTTCTTTTATTCCCTTGAGATTTGAAGGCATAATTAGAAAGACTTCTACAATAAGATTATAGGGATATTTGGTCACATTTTTCTTCTAGTATTTGTGTAGTCTCATTTTCTATATTAGGTCTGTAATTTTCTTAGAGTTCACTCATGTGTGGATCAAATTTTATATTTTTCCAAATGGCTGCTCAATTTCTCAGCACTATTTATTAATAAGTTCATCTTTCTAAATGCATTAGTGTCTGAGGCTCCATGTTCTCTTTGGTAAAATGTGGATAGTATCTCTTGCAAATACTGGTGTGCAACATACATGATGTAACCTGCACTCTATGGAAGACAATAGGTGCTGGTTGCTTTTCTATTAAACAACTTACTCTCTGTTGGTTTGATTCATCAAGATGAAACCTGCATCTGTCTAGAGCAGCAGCTCTCAAATAGTAATGGTCATAAAAATCATCTTGGATGCTGGCTATAATGCACATGACCTGGCCCTGTCCTTTAGATAGTCTAACTCAGTGGGTCTGGTGTGGTTCAGGAATCTGCCTTATAACCAGACCCATAGGTGATTTTGAGACCAAATCCCAAGAAGCATTGGCTTGAGGGATGTCCCGATGTCATCTGATTCTATAGTAATGATTACAAATATATGAAATTTATAAACCAGCCAGGGTAATAAACCCGTATATTCATAAAAGTATTTTATATCAGTTACAGAGCAATGTGTGGTAAAAATACTGAAGATTTCAAAAGTAAAAGTGTGATTGGGGTTGATTTTAGTTCATTTAAAATAAGTAATTTTTGGAGACAGTTCATGAAGAAAATTAGGAATGCGGATATAAAGGGAGCAATTGCGTTGTGTGTTTAGTAACTCTTGGGTGTGTTAGCATGCTGTCTGCATCGAAGCATCCTCCCTTAGAATCTGACAACATGGAGGAAAAAAAAGATGGAAAGGTTTATTTTTGTATTGGCATTTCAAAACTAATTAGAGAAAATAAAAGATAAAGGGAATCTCTTCTAGAGCAGATATCTTTTTTAGTTCCAGTTAAACTAAAAATAATGTGTGCTTGACTTACACATGAACTTACATTTTATGCCAGAAA
This sequence comes from Nasua narica, assembly GCA_028533885.1. NCBI lineage: Eukaryota > Metazoa > Chordata > Mammalia > Carnivora > Procyonidae > Nasua > Nasua narica. The sequence goes on from CM052809.1 coordinate 66,579,769, forward strand.
AATCTCTCCCTAGCTACTTACTTCAATAAATAGATTGATGCTAAAAGTGCATTTACTGTTTAGAACCCATTACAGTGGAATGCTGTCGCTGTGTCTCTTACTCCATTACTGATATATGTAGCAGGTGACAGGGAGACCATAGCTGTGATTCATTTACGAGTATTGTGTCTAAAAGTAATTTTTGTGGCAGCTCAACCACTGAGTGATTTCAGATTTCTAAATAGATGGTAAAGTACATCAGCGTGATGAAACGCACTCCCACAAGAACAAGTGTTTGTTCTCAATATCATCATGTAGCCTGTACAACTCTAATTTGAGAGTCTAGATGTTCAAAAACACCTGTCACAGTACATTGTACATGATTATGTTTTGTGTGGTGGGATGATGTGTGACAAGCTGAGTCTCTTGACTGAAAAGTAAAACATGAAGTGGCCTCCTTCCCCCAATAAGGATTCAACTACCAAAGGGATTTTTTTTCTATTGTCAAGGAATTTTTAAAGATTAGGTACCAACTTTGCATATTCAGAAAACTTGGCCTTTTTTTTTTCCAGTTGGATGATTTGTCGGGCAGGTGACTTTGAGGGTCAAAAATAATTGAGATGAGGACTCTCCTTGTCTCATTCTAATGGGGCAAATAGGATGCACTGAAAATAACTGAAGATACTGTAAAAATAATACACTTATGTTTATGCATATGATTTACATCAGGTACTATTTTTCTCATTGGGCAATCGTATTGTGGTTTTTTGAAAAATATCTCTGTAAAGGAGCATACCTCACATAATAGAAGGGAAGAAGAGGGTAAACAAATAGTTTGTCGAAATTTTCTAAGGAAGATAATGTTGAAGTGATTTTAACATTATTATAAAGATGGTGTGACTTAAAATATCAAACATGAGTATAATTTTTTTATGAATCTACATTCTATCTACCTTGTTCTGTTTCATTATATGCAAGTCTGTACCATTACATCTCAGACTTCAGTGTGTCCTTCTTTGGCCGGACCCAAAATCCCATACCATGACCAGCACCCCACCTATTTTCCATTCCCCAAAGTAGAAAAGAACTAGGTTAAGACAAGGAAGTACTACTATATAAGTAAGTCCACAAATACACACACACACACACACACACACACACACGTGCAAATACCAGAGACACATGGAGAGAGAGAGGTTGCACTCTGATTTTAGAGGTGTTAGAATGGATGCTTCATACTGAAACCACGTAACAGGCACCTACAGTCTAGTATTACAGAAATTGTGGGTCACAGGCCAAAAATACTATTGTTGCCCATATGCATCACCACGCACTGTATACAGCATTTACCACATGACCACGATAATTAGACAGATAATAGTGTAGCTAAAATAATAATTTAGAATGGAAAGACAAAATGAACAACATCTAAAAATGAAGTCTATTTTAACACAGCATTATATCAGTTCCTGAGTTCTGGCATTCAAATTATGTGTATGAATGAAATAATCGAAATCTACCATGTTTGACAGCATAGCATGTCAGCTGGTCTTCAGAGTAGGATACTGAATTTAAGTGCTCAGTATGCTCAGTTATCACCAAATTATCCTGGAAATACCAAACTTAAATACCTCTAATGGCTTACCCAGTAATTTAGTCATAAATAACTTAAAGTTCTAAGTGAAAATAAGAGTCTGTGGATTTACATTTCCCTTCATACAAGAACCGAGAAGGGACTTGCATTTTGATAGAATTGGGAAGTATGTTGGTAGCTTGCCTTGGAGCTTACCTTAGGAGCCATTAGTTACATGGCCAAAGGGAAGGTGCTTACTTTTTTTTAAATAGCCATAAATTAGTATATGCAGATGTCACCAAGTGTTTGACTGGACAGTTTCACACTCTAAGATCTTAATGAGAGTCAGTCAATGGTTAGACTGACCTCAGGACCTGTTTGCACAAAAACACATTATAAAGTTGAGAAGGGCTTTCAGGTCACCTGGAGGCAACTTTCCTCCCAGTAACTCTGCAGTGGGATTAAACACACTTGGAGGTCATTGTAACTGTCTTAGTACCGGAGGGTTTCAGTACCTCTAAATGACCTGACTGATGTCACGAGCCAGACAGGTCAAATTTTCGCAGTTCTGTAATTTCCAAATATTGAATCAATAACTTCCGGATTCATATTCCTCAGATTACCACCTGACGGAGAATAGAATATTTGCCAAAAAATATTTATTGGGAAATTCACACTGAAGCCATACCTTACCTTGAACCTAAGTATCCTGCTGAAACTACTATAATAACCCCAGATTTCCTCAGTCTCCAGCCCAAATTACGATCCATTTCCTCTTTTTGCAATTGAGTTACAGTGAAGAAAATGAGTTTTTTTTTAAGTAACTGAAAAGAGACCTCAGGTATGATCAGAGGATGTGGTGTAACGTGAACTGAGATGTCTGGCATGTTGATATAAAAATGGCTGTTCTACACAGCTTGGAGATTTAAGATTGTCACAGACAATGAAATTTTATTAATCTGGAAAACAGATTGGCTAGAGAGCATCTGCTTCCAGTCCATTCCTGAGTCTCACCAAATTTTAGAACTGGCTTGATTGGGATCAAGGGAGCACTTAAAGTTAATCTTTCAAATTGAGGGTGTGTGTGTGTGTGTGTGTGTGTGTGTGTAAGAGAGAGAGAGACAGAGACAGAGAGAGACAGAGAGACAGAGAGATTTGTATTTGCATATTGGAGTGGTTAAGTCTTTAAATTTAGCTTACGTTTTTTTCTACTATCTCTCAGAAGTTTAGCTAAAGACACTTTCAACCCTATACCAGCTTTATTCGGGACAAACTGTCCTCAGCTATTGTATTACTTGTCTGTAACATCCCCCAACATCTAGCTTTACTGTCTAATGAAGAATAAAGTTCTTTCCTTACTGATGTACACTCAGAATATCTTCAAACTCTGATTCAGGCAGGAGAATGTCTTTAACTCTTCCCCTGAGCTTTAGCAGTCTGTTTGGTCTACCAGTGAAACTTACTCAGCTCCCCCCTTACCAAACGGGTCTGGCACTACTGTGTTCTTTCAACATCGTAATAAGAAAGAGCTGCCAATAGACATGAGTGGAATGAGTTGTTTATATGAGTTCCAAAGAAGAGATACATAATATTGTGGAACTGCCAAAAAACCCAATGCTATAATCAGATCCAATCTGGAAGGGTAGCAGATATAAGAGAACCTGCCTCAATTCCTCCCTCCCCTGTTTATGGATGACATCTTTAATTCATCACAGCTCTCTTTCCATTGCCAATTCTTTGGAGACAGGGATGGATTGATTGATTTTGCTCTTTTGTGTTTAGTGGGTTTCTAGGACCCAGAATATTACCTGATGTATTCACATAACAGGCATTCTATAAATAATTGTTGAATAAATGGCATGAATGGCTCAGAAGCATCTTCAGAATCTTATGCAACATGATACTCTAGACAGTCAAAATGAACTCTGTCTGCCATCATTGGATTCTGGGTTCTTGTATGCTGATTTCATTATGAATATGCCAGGACATGGAATATGGAAACAGTAATTGTTAGTTCACAAAGCAGGTATCTCTAATACCCCTTGTGGCTCTGATCTATCCCATATTATGGCTCTAGGGAAATACTAAGGTTGGTGACTTTAACATAAGACAGAATTTTTTAAGTCTAAGCAATGCAGGCATGGTCACTATGTCAGATTCTTAGAATTTCCATAACAAGTTTCCAGCAACAGCTGATGGTTTAAAAGAATAGAAATGTATATACTGTCATATCTGGAGGTTATTAGACCTCTGAAATCAAGGTGTCTACAGTACCATTCTATCTGTGAAGGCTCTAAGAGAGAATGCTTCCTCGCCTCTTAAGACTTCATCTTAACTTGATTATGTCTACAAAAACCCTATTTCCCATTGGGAAATAAGGTCACATTCAAGGGTACAAGTGATGAAGTTTTAGAATATCAGTGAGGTTTGGTGGGGTGAGGTCTGGAGCTGATGACAAAGAAAGGATTATTGAGACATCTTTGGTGCAAAATGGTGGTTTATTAAAGCATAGGGTTCCTGTGGGCAGAAAGAGCTGCTGCCCCAGGGTTGTGAGGGGTGGCTGATTATATACTATGGGGTTAGGGGAGGTAAGGAAAAAGAGAAGTTTCAATAGAACTTTTATATGCTAAAGAAGACCTACAAGATACCGGATATCAGAGGCCTTGACATTGTCAAGTTAAGGTTGTTTTCCCCCTCTAGCAAAGTATTAACATAAGATGGGAGATTCCTGGAAGAATGTCACACATGTTCCACCTAGGAGTGGGGGGTAGGGGGAATGGTTTCAGGGTGTCAGCTTGTGCTTGTCCTCAGCTAGCCTTCTGTTCCCTCATCACTAGGTGTTATGATTAGAACATAACTTTTGGAGAACACAGTTCATCCTATTCTAGTCACTGTGTTCATGGAGCTCACAATTGAGAGTAAAGTTACAGATAAGTAGACAGGAAAGTACAACTATGTGATGTGTTTTCATAGAGAAAGTAAAGGATGTTATGAGGGCACCTAAGAGAAGTGCTTGGACAGTTTGCCTAAGGGGCTCTGAATTGCACACAATAGCACATAACAGAAATCTGATTGCAGTGGCTTAACTAAATAGAAAGTGATCAATATTATAGAACAAGAAATTGGAAATAGGCAATTCACATCCAATGCCACTGTTCAGGAAGTCCTTGAGAACCCAGGTTCCCTCTGGTTTCCTTTCCTTCCATTGTGGCTTTTGTTCTCATAGCTACATAATGTTGGCTTCAGTGGCAGACATGAGGTCTGCATTACAGGTAAAAAGGGGAGGAGAAGGGGAAGACTCACTGGTGGACTGAGTCTGACTCTTTACATCCTGGAGGCCCCACCTGGTAAACTTCTACTTGTAATTCATTGGCCAGGACTGAGTCACATAGCCATTCATACTTTCAGAGAGACTAGGGAAGTGAGTATTACTAACTGACAACACACTGGTCTTTTGCAAAATTGCAAAATTAGTGATGTACAAAAGAGGAGGGCAACTAGTAGATTCTGCCAAAGAAGCTATCCCAATGACAGAGAAATGCCAAACCGAGACTTGAAGATAAATAAGTCTATCTTGGGGCCGAGGGCTGGAGGGGTTTTCCAGACAGAAGGCAGAAGTGAGAAATGCCAAGAAATAAAACATTAAAAACTTTAAATATATCTGAATTGCAGGAAGTGAGATAGGAAGTCACACTAAGAGCTGAGTCTAGGGAGGAAAGTAGTGGTCAAATCATAAAAGGACTTGTAACCCATATGTATCACGTAAGGCTTTTGGATACAATTAAAAACCAACTTTGGCAGAAGTTTTAGGCATAAAATGAAAGTATTAAAATGTTCTTGGGTAGCTTACAGAATTTTCCAGAACTGAAGGACCATATAGTGCTACACTGTCAGGAAGAAAGTCCAAATTGTGATGCAGAACTGATTATTGATGCTATCACGGCCATCACTCTAAGCATTGACCCAATTGGACTCAGGATACTGCCAACAAAACCCCTGCTTCTGGGGCTTGAGAACTGCAATGCCCCCCCCCCCCAACTTCCTTGTTATCCTCAATCATGTCACCTCTCAACCCTAACTCTTTGAAAGAGATCTTGATGGATGAGGCTGTCATGTGCCTAAATTCTAGCTTGCAAGGAAGCTAAATACTTGGCATGTTTTACCTCTGACACAGAAAATACCTCTTTCTCTCACCAAGAAACTCCCCCAAATGGGGTAGAAGCTTCTGATGCTGGGCAACTAAAATGGTCAGGGGACTCTATGAAGCAACAAAGTACAGGGAGTATGTGAGAGAAAGGAAGAAGACTGTGGTCAAGAAGGGGGACATTTGAATTTAAGATGAGGAACCAGACTGGTCCTGAGGCATGGCTGGGACCTTGCTCTCAGGGAACGTCTTTTAACAGAGCTGGTGTCAGTAATGAGACCAGAAACTGGGTGGTGTTCTTGATGATGCCAGACTGCCTCATGGAATGAGACAAATAACCGTGCTACTTTGACTTTTTGTGCCTGATTAACAAGCAACAAGAAGAAAACCTGTGTTGTTGGGTGAGAAGAAGAGAAGGAGTGAGCAGCACACATTGACTCCCCCTGGCAGGACAGAAGATCAATACTTCATCTCTGTCCCTGTCCCCAGAGTTGTCAGAAATACAACCGACCAGTGGGTAAATAGAGGAGTAGGACTGAATGAGTAGCTGGGGACATGACCCACATCACACCTCCCCAGCTTTTCTCTCAAAGTAGCATCCATATCTCACATGAGTTTATGAGGATTTATTACCATCGTACTTTCCTCCCTCTGCCCCTAAGGAACTAAATCCCACTAAGATTAAGCCCCAGCTCTAGTTGCAGGAAGACATAAATAGTGAAAATCTCTAGATCTTCTCCTTTCCATCTTCCACCAAATCATAAGAAAGTGAACTGGATATTAATTTTCAGGCCCAGTAGCTTTTCCTGTTTAACAGTAAGCAATTGATACAAAGCAAGTCAGAGGGGCCCAGGGCTCCAGGGTTGCCCAGTGGAGGAGCACCTGCAGAAGAGGTCAAGGGGTTGCCCGATTAACCACACAGATTGTCTTGGCACATTCACTTGGCCCCTGTGTGACACACAGGAGGCCTGAAAGTCCCTGCACCCTCCAGGACAGGCAGATGGACAGGCAAAGGTTTGGGGCTCAAATAAGAGGCTCCTGCAAGAGGAACTGTGCAATTGTCTGAAACTGTGAACTGTGAAAAGATCCTGTGCCTAGGACTACGACTCCAAGAGTAGGAAGGGGGGAGCTCACCTTCCTGAATGGCCAAACTGAACCAGTTGCAGCGCAAAGGTCACTGGTGCAGGGAAAGAACAGAACAGTGACACAGCAGAAAGAAGGAAGGATCCAGTGGGCAGCCAGTGGATCTAAGACTCCAGCTACCCCTGCCATAAGGACACAGTTTCCCTTCGGATACCAGAACCCCATTGTGTCATCTTGGACGAGAAAAGCAAGTCATCCAGAAGAGGCCATTTTTTTTAAAGCCCTTCTTTCTGTGCTATTGAACATTATGAAAAAAGACCTTTTAAACTGAAGGAAACTAAAATACTAATGACAAGCAAGTGTGTTTTCCCAGGTTGTGGGGACCTCATAAGGAAAATCAGTTCAGCCATAGGAAATAGGCTGCACATTTAAAGTGCACATTTTTGGTGCACATTTAAGTAAATTTAAGATGCAAAAAAATTTTGCATTAAAAATTATTTGTGTTGATTTATTTTGTGCTTAGTGCTTTTGGTTTTTATTTGTAGATGGCACCAAATTTATTTTTCTCCATGTTTATGCTTATTTGTGTAACTTGATTATCTCTTAACGATGTTAACTTGAGAAAGTATCAGTTATATGATGTCAAGCTGACCACTTACCATCACTCCCAGCAACGTTTCTAAAGCGATGCTAGAAAATATCCAGAAAGATATTTTAGCCCAAGCCATGGTCAGGAATTCCTAAAGCCAGAGACAGAACAGTATCACTCTTTGCCTCCTCATTTCTCATTCTTCACTGCTGTTCCCAAACACTTGAAACAGTTTTAAATCGAAGCTCCAAGGAAAATTATAAACACATTTCAAAACTATCATTTCCTTGGCTCGCTCCTTTTCTATACTTGTCTGAAAGACTGCCCATATGGGTATCCCTTGAGACAGTCTTCATATCCGTGGCAAATTCGTCCACCTTCCAATAGACAAGAAGATAATTATGCAATCTGATACCATTCTCCTTTCTTATTCTGTCAAGCACGCACACACACTCTGACAACATCTCCTCCTGCGTGTACGCTTCACAGTTGTCTCAAAATAATTGGACAGCACTTGTCTTAATGTAGAAAGACACATTTTTGATGCCAGTCGTGATGTGGACAGCTAAAAAAAAAGTCTATTCTCAGGGTCCTTTTAATTATGTCCAAAGAGCTCAGCTAGACTTCAGTTCTATATTTCCTTCAGAGTTGTTGATCCAGTAACTGGAAAATCAATGTGTCAAAAAACCAGAAGTTTTCAGTCTTAGCAAACTCAAAAGACTACTCTCTATGTTTAATAAGGCAAACAAGCACAAAGTCAGCTAGTAATTTCCAGGACTTCTTTAATCTAGGTGGGACACTTATTTTATCAGTTTAATGAGGCTTTTGTTTTTTGTGGCTTTTTTTTTTTAGCATACATCAGATATAGAGACAGAGATGGAGAAGGAGATAAAGATGGAGATAGACACACAGAGACACGATTTGAGGACCTCTAGACTGTGCTCTGTGTGTGTGTGTGTGTGTGTGTGTGTGTGTGTGTGTAGCCCATTCATTTTTCCTTTTTACTTTCTTAATTGATTAACCAACCTAGGTTAAGTAGTGCCTCTTTATAATATAGTTACTTCTTGGGATCATTCAGCAGCCACCTTCACAATTTGCTTTCACAGATATCATCAGCAACTACTCTCACAGTAGTCACCATTATATTTTGATCTACAGTGCTTGCACATCCAATGATGGTGTTTAGTGTTTCTAGACTGATGGTACAGGCTGTCTATGCTCTCAGTGCCACCTCTGAGCTATTTTAAGAGATGTTCACGCAAAAATCTGCGTGTCCTTTTATCCTAGTCAACGTTCTCTGATAATTTCTTTCGTAGGTAAGAATGTTCATTTTCTCTCACCAATTTCATTCATTCACTTATCCAGGTGGCAAGTACCAGATTGGAATATGTAATCAAGGGTTCTAAAATGAGTAGAAAGGGCATCAGAGAAGATGAGAGGGTGGGAGGGGAGAAGGGCTTGTTGATTTTTCTCATCAAGCAAATCTTGTAAGGTGGCACCTTTAGACACAAAATTGGAAGTAATAACTAGGCTAGAAGACAGTAGGATCTAAAGAACTCATGCTCCCCAGGGATACAAACCAAATGTTTAAGTGTTTATTTCCATGCCCCTGAATCACACTACTCTTTTAAGCATTTCTTTTTAAGCAGTTATATATGTTTTCCAGATAACTGCTTACTTTAGGCAGTCAGGTATCTCATTTTTCCTTTTTTTCTTTTAAAGATTATTTATTTATTTATTTATTATTTATTTATTTATATTTCTTTATTTATTTGAAAGAGCACAAGCAGGGGGAAGGAGCAAAGGGAGAGGGAGACGCAGGCTCCCCACTGAATATGGAGCCCAATGTGGGGCTCTATCCCAGGACCCTGGGATCATGACCTGAGCCAAATGCAGATGCTTAACTGACTGAGCCACCTAGGTGCCCCTCTCACTTTTTTCTTAATAAAGTTAAATCATTAATATTTTCTAAAAGTTCATCATTTTTATGACTTACTGCAATTTGCCTTATCAAAATAAAGTCATTATTCCCTGTTTCATCCTCCTACCTCTAAATAAAGGATTATATTATTTATCCTAAAAATGGCCTAATAGGAATCAACAGAATAAATATTTGTTAGATTCTCTGCTGTGAAAAACTAATAGGATAAAAAAAGTACATTTTATGCCTATTTTACCTTACTAAATTTATGTATCTTAAATATTACACCTCAATTGAAATGAAGCGAATTTGATACAAAATGCATACTGGCCAAATTATAGGATTGAAATACAAAATTAAAATTATCCAGTTATTTGTTTCTAGTCTTCTTGTCACACTCAGTTCTTGATTTTCTGCATTATCATTTTTCTGGAATATCAGTGGTTCCTATTATTGGTCAAGGTAAACTTCACATCCTTTCATTCTTTGCTGTTTTAGCTGGTTCATTATTTGAATGTGGTTGCAGATAGTGCTTAATATACCTATACATAGTCATTAAGAAACTGCAGTAAAATAGTTAACATCAAGTAGAAGAAATATTCTGTCTTGTTTCTAACATCCTAATTTATCCACTAAGAAGGTACTCACTGAATACTTACTGCATGTCATGAGCATGACAGGTGACAATGATGTATTAGGAAGTTGTCTTCACACTCCAGAAACCATAAAATAAATACTGACATTGGCGTTAAAGCCCAAGTTAGCCACTGAATAGCTAGATGTTCACAGAAAAGCTTCAATTCCTTCCTTATTAAACGAGGGGAGTAACAATTACTTCACAGGATTGTTGGTAGAACCAACTGAACACTTGAAGTAGTACATTAGGCATGATTGGTGGTGATAATAAAGGAGGTAAGAAGTGAAATAAGGTGCTAGTTGGTTGTAACTATGGAAGCAGAACGGTAGTAGAAAACAAAGAAGTAAAAGTGAGCACTGGGAAGGATCCACACGCAGCTGGATATCTGTCTACAAAACCCAAGCTAAATTCCCAAGTCACCTGAGAGGAGACTACATTTAGAAGCCTACATCCTGACATCTGCCTATTGTAGTCTTCCCGCAAGTGACATGGAGACCTCATATTGATAGTAGATAGAAAGCTCAGAGAGTTCAGTGTTGACCAAAGAACTCAAATTGTTGGTGGCTGCTTCTGGATTTGATTGTCTATTGTATTAAATGACCAGCCAATCAACTAACTACGGTGGTTCAACAGAGGTCCTTGAAAGTCAATGTGATTTCATTTTAATCACAGTATAGTTAACATTATATTCGTTTCAGCTTTGCAATATGGTAATTCAACAGTTCTATATATTGCTCAGTGTTCATCAGAAGTTTATTCTTTAATCCCCATCATCTATTTTCCCCATCTCCCCACTCGCCTCTTCTCTAGTAACCATCATAGTTTGTTCTCTATAGTCAAGAGTCTGTTTCTTGGTTTGTCTCACTTTTTCCCTCTTTTGTTCACTTGTTTTGTTTCTTTTTTTTTTAAGATTTTATTTATTTATTAGACAGAGGGAGAGATCACAAGTAGGCAGAGAGGCAGGCAGAGAGAGAGGAGGAAGCAGGCTCCCCGCTGAGCAGAGAGCCCAATGCAGGGTTCGATCCCAGGACCCTGAGATCATGATCTGAGCCAAAGGCAGAGGCTTTAACCCACTGAGCCACCCAGGCACCCCATACTTGTTTTGTTTCTTAAATTCCACATATGAGTCAAGATATTTTTGGAGAAAGTTGCTGTGAAGTTAGTCTTTGAATTTATTTGATCATTGGAAGAAGATTGTTGAGTAACTACCATTTGCAGAAACCTTTATGTACTATGGAGGTAGAGGAAAATTATAATAAATTATAAGAGGAAAAATACAGCTGAGCCCTAAAAGAATAACAGCTTATGAGGCAAAGATGGAGGCAAGTGCACTTCAGGCAGAAGCGCCTGCAATATAGCTAAGTTTATATGTCTTACAAACCAATATATCAGGTGGATCTGGTTCTCCAATAAGTAAGCTGAACTGGAGATAAAAATACGAAATTATTGACATTAGTGGGAGTTGAAGTTATGTGGATCAATGAGATCATCCAGGGAAAGTGAGAGAATATCCTGGGAATGAACGTTGAGCGATAATTATGTGTGTGAAATGAGCAGATGTGAAGAATTACACAGAGAAGACAAAGAAATTGTTAAAGAGGTAGAAAGAAAAATAGATATTGTGGTGCCACAGAAACCAGGAGAAGAGGGTATTTTAGAAAGGACAGGGTGGTCTACACAGTCAAGTTAACAGACAAGTGATCATTGACCTTTTGAAAGCAGTTTGCGTGAAATGGAACAGGCATAAGCCAAACTAGAGGAGAGCAGATTAGAGAGGATGCCGAGCAAATGAAGGTGGTGGGAATACCTCTTTGAAGAGCTTCGGCCATGGAATAGAAACATTAGTTAGGGCAGTAGTGTTGGGGGGGGGCAGATTTAGACCACAGATAGCTGCCCAAAGGACAAGCCTGCCACTTCAGCTGAATTTATTGGAGCTAATGGACAATTTTCAGTCTTTCTAGGAGAGAGGCTACAGTGACATTGGCATGTGGAGAGAAAGCTCTCAGCCAGAAAAAAGGATCATAGATGGAAGCAGCAGTGGAAGGATGTTGGGATCATTCACATCATTTTTTTAATAAGTCAAAAAGGGCAAATTAACTTACATTTTGATTAGTGCCCCCTCTCTCTGGCTCTCTCTGGCTCTCTTCTCTGTCTGTCTCTCTCCCTTTCCCTCCCTTTCTATTCCTTTCCTATATATTGTATTTAAGAAGCCTCATTAGTCTAGCAAAAAAGGAACTCATCAGAAGAAATCCTCAGCAATCGTCATGAACCATAGCACTGTCCTGTTTCTACAGTCTTGATATCCAATTCTCATTTGTCACATTCTGCACAATGGCTTCTCTCTTTGTTAGATAAAGCAGACGTACAGTGAATCTACAAAAACCATAGAGCCAAATGACAGGTAGTTCTAATTGAGCTAAAGCACTTTCCTTCAGATCCTTTAAATGCAGCTTTCAGAATACTTTCAAACATTTTAAATAAATATGCTGATATCTGATTTTTAGCCCTCCCCCCCCCAAAAAAAACAGTTTAGAATTCTCTATTGCCCACGCACGTAGTCTAAAAAGGGAGGTTGGGTTCAGTCATCAATGGAGCTGGTTATTGCTCTCTTAGAGGCTAAGAAGAAACAGTATATTGTGAGTGAGACTGTTCGCATTCATTCAAACAGCAGCAATATTTCACCCTCATCATAGTCCTAGAACTTCAGGAACAGCCCTTTGCCCTTAACATCCGCTTGTCCTTGGAACAAAGCATTTTTTCTTTTAAGGAAATATGTGTGAGGTATCTGTTTTCGAAATGAACTCAAGCAATTTTCTCGTCTGGAGAATACATGAAAAGGTAAATAAGTGGGGAAAAAATGTTTAAGAACTTCCGGTGGAGGCACATATCTTCTGGAAGTTATGGAAAAGACTTAAGTTAATGGTTAAAAACTGCCTGCTCATGTCTGAAGGGGAAGTAATAAAATATCGTACCAATAAAAAGTAATAATCGCAGTCACTGTGGATCTACAAAATCTTATTAAATATCCCTTGACAACAATTTTGAAAAAACTCGAAGTAATTATCAAGCCTCATTTTAAATTAAAACCTGGCCCTGGTGCCCCACGTCACTCTTGCGCACACATGGTAACAAAAGAGACTTATGATGGCTTTGTGTATATTGCGGCAGTGTTAGCTGGCTGGCCACCCTTATGATATAATCTCCTTCCACTGCAATTTAATTAAAACAGTGAAAGATCTGACCTTTGCTGGAGATTTTCTTATCCACAACACTAAAAATATCCCCTAGAAGCAATCTGTCAATATGATCTTTCAAGCACAAGATAGTACTGGGGAAGAAGAGAAAGGAAATGAGAAAAACCAGAGCCCACACAGGTTAGCACATAGTTAGTTGTCATGAAACCAGAGTCAAGGTCAAACTTTCTATAGTCAAGGTTTCTTTAAGGAGAGTAACCACCTAATTACCTGAAGCCAGGAGTGAAAGGCTCCCATCTGGTGTCCACATATAATAACGGCATGATCAATGAGAATTGCCTACCATCCCCACTCCCCGCTTCTGGGAATCATCCTTGTGTCTGTTTTAGTTTGGATAACGCTTAGACACTTCCTGTCCCATAACCCCTAGAATTCTGTGCCTTCTGTAGCAAAAGATTGTGCGAGGAAGAAGGAATCCCTCTTTATTGATGGTAACAGGAGATCCCCACACACTCTGTTCTGATATTGAAATGTTTCCACCTGGTCAGAGGATAAATACCATTTATCTTCATTGCTATCTTGAGAAAGGACATTTTCTCCTTTTCACAGTAGGAATGTGGGCTTCCAGTTTGAAATATAACCTGAAGGATAAGGAATGGAAATACTGGAGAGCAGTAGGGTATAACTCAAGGAAAAATGGAGTTCATGATGAGCAGGTCTTCCTGCTCATTTAGTAGAGAATGGTGAAAAAAAAAAAAAAGAAGTCCAGATTTGAGGTCAGACAGACCTGGCTGGAGTCAACTTCTTCACTACTCCCTGGTCATCACGTAACACATCAAAATTCCTAGCTTAGCCTATAAAATGGCAACAATATTGATTTTTACAGACTTGTCAGGATAATAGGGGTAACTTTTGTGATTCATATGATACATATTAGCTGTTTAATAATAAGTAGAAGCTATTATCAACAGTCAGAAAAATAAAACATATCATTAAAGAAATTGTGGTTCGATGGGGCACCTAGGTGGCTCAGTTGATTAAGCATCTGCCTTTGGCTTGGGTCATGATCCCACGGTCCTGAGATCAAGCCCCACATTGGGCTCCTCATTTAATGGGGAGCCTGCTTCTCCCTCTCTCTCTGCTGCTCCCCTCTCTGCTTGTGTGCCCCCCTCAAATAAATAAATAATCTTAAACAGAAAAAAAGAAATTATGGATCAAGATAGGAAGCCGCAGGGTCACCTGGGTGGCTTAGTTCGTTGAGCGTCTGCCTTCGGCTCGGGTCATGATCCTAGGGTCTTGGGATCGAACCCTGTGCCAGGTTCCCTGCTCAGCAGGAATCCTGCTTCTGCCTCTCCCACTCCCCCAGGGGAATGTTCCCTCTCTTGCTGTGTCTCTCTCTGTCAAATAAATAAAATCTTAAAAAAGATAGGAAGCCACAGATTTCCCATTTAAATGTAAACTTAAGTTAGAGTCTAATGGCCAAACTCCTCTATTGTCAACCAAATGAATCAGACAGTCAGTATACGTTAGTCAATAAAACTACCTAGTGCTTTAACTATCCATGCTTTCCTGTGTCAACTATGTATTTGGAAAACTGAGATGAATCTCAGGCATGGGCAAAGTCTAAGAGAAACTGTTTTATTCATATCTGTATCCAGAGGTGATCTTCAAATCTTTAACAATCAATATTGACAAGTCTCAACCAATAAGAATGGGTGTTGACTATAGATAAGGGAGAGAGCCGTGTCAGTGCATGCTGAGTGATTATCAATCCTGTACTTCTCTAAAAGGTCTAGCATTAACCTTTGTATATAGTAAGCACTCAGTATTTACTGAATTGAATTTGCACTGTATTAACCTGGTCACTCAAAAGTGTTGGTAAGTAGGGGAAAAAGTTGAATTAACAATGATCAATTTGGGGCGCCTGGGTGGCTCAGTGAGTTCAAGCATCTGCCTTCTGCTCAGGTCATGATCTCAGGGTCCTGGGATCAAGCCCCGCATTGGGCTCTCTGCTCAGTGGGGAGTCTACTTCCCCCCTCTCTCTCTGCCTGCCTCTCTGCCTACTTGTAATCTCTCTGTCAAATAAATAAATAAAATCTTTAAAAAAAAAAGAACATTAACATTCGTCCCTCTAATTTAAAAAAAAAAAAAAACAACAATGATCAATTTGAGGATGGGTAGAAGAATCATCCTGACTTTTTCCCCATGAAAATTTCTCAATTTTTGTGGATCAGCTTGGGTACATGTTGTCTGACTTAAAGCTGATTTTTTGTTGCTTTTCTTTAAATATAAAAAAAAACATTTAGATACTTTAAATAATAAACATCTTTAGCGACTGATTATTAAAATCCATTTGTTTCTGGATTCATTCCAAAAGAATGAATGAAGTTCTATCTTGATTTTTAGTTTACAAGGAGCTTTATCAGGCTTCTTGGGGTGAACTTGATAAATGAACAGACAAGTCCAAAATCAGACAACTGGCAGACTCAAGACTCAGACGTAAATGCTGTGATTTCAAGTCCAGTACTATGCTCTCTGTGCACCATGCAGACTCTTGGCTGCCTACTTGAAAGCAATACCAGACTTTATTTGGGGCAAACTCAAATCTTAATAACAACTAATTCTCTTAGTGCTGCATCTATCTGCTTATGCTCCAAACTTCAGCCACTGGGGTAGCACCTGTCTACATGCATGCTTAATAAGTCAGGATATGTGATTGTGAGAACTCTTGTCAGTTGTTTTGTTTTGTTTTGTTTTGTTTTGTTTTACATTACTAGCAGTCTCTGGTTCCTAAAAGAGGCTGGAATTCCTTTTCCTCTCTTAGGTCTTTGGTCACCATTACAAGTAGCTATGTTCACCAAGACTAATAGTTGTGTTCACCATCACAACTGCTCGTTTCCTCAACACATACTCATTGTCACTCTTAAGCACACCTTCAGCCCAGCTTAATGATTTAGTGAGAATAGATTGGTGTTGTCAGAAAAGTGAAAGCCATCACAATTTCAGTGGTGATGAAACATATAAACTTTGCTCTTCTACATCTGTTTTGAAATCAAGTAAAAACTTTAATAATTATGTTCAGCAGAGGCATCTGGAAGATATGTTGATACTTGTTGGCAGCAGATGGGTTATTCAATCTGGAACAGATGGTAAATTGATATTAAATAATGATAAGCCTGGACTTTTCCACCATTCATGATTCTCATTTTCTATTGGTAAGTTTACCATTTTGGTTTAACTCAGCTTTCTAAATTCCTCTTTCTAATCCATATGGTTTTAAGAGGAAAAGAGGAGACATTTTCTCTTTTATCAGAGAATATCTCAAGCCCTCAAGATTCCCTGGAGTTGAAAAATGAACTCCAATGAGGTCATGATATTATGGTAGAGCTAAGAGGTTCATCATTTTTTATGGCCACAGATCTAGGATTTTTCTATCTCTACTCTGTTAATTAGTGTTACCTTCTTATCTCCCTTTATATCCCCCCCATTCTGTACTGTCAACTAAATTCCTTGGGAAACTCTTTGCAAAGGAAAACTGACAAATGGTAATAAAGTAAACTTTTATTAAAAGCTGCATAAATATCCAATATCCAAATGTGGCTCTCTCTGAAGGCAGGGCGTAAGTAAACAAGTTAGAGTTAAGTCCTGAATGGGAGTGATATTCCAGGGTTCTAGGAACTTACTATCACATCCATAATTCTTACTTAACTCCCTAATGCCTAGAATTCTACTAACATAATATGTTCAGCATTTTATTTTAGATATTTTATACATAATAAAATATCATTTAAAAATGGTCAAAGGTGATTTGGTGCCCTAAAAAAGAATATTAAGGAGAAAATGGGTACTAAAAGTGGAGGCATGGGGGAGTAGGGGAGAAGAGACATCCAAGTCTAAACAGTTCAAAACTAAGATCATTGAAAAGGATCATGTATCGCTTTGGGCTGGCCTTAGAAGTCAGAGAGGTATAGCAGAATCTCCTTAGTAATTATCTTACTAGCTGTTTAACTTCATTGACTATGCAAAGCAGAATGAGGTAGTAAATGAAGTGAACTTGTTTCATGGAGGCAGGGAGTGAGCTCAGAGAGAGTGTGCATCTTCTCTCCTTTCTGTATTTAAAATAGACCACTGAGGACTGATGAAGAATCCTAATTTAAGAACTCTCCATCTTACTGATCACTGGGGCTAAGCCAAGAGTATACTACAACTAAAAGTTAAGATTTCCTTTTGATGTCTTACATTCTCTTGCATTTTTTCCCTCTAATTTTGCCTAGAGACAAGTACAGAAGTTAGATGGGTGGTTCCTAAGACCACTGTGGAGCACCTCTAGACTTCTAGAGAAGTCTAAAATACATAATATTTATGAAATTAAACAAGAAAAATCAAGGCAGGTGTTATAAAAAGATCAAAGCAGAGGTATAAAAAGTCATCACAAAAATAGATAATATCTCCGAAGATAGGAGAGAGATAACTAAAGATGCCATTATGTCTTCTGTCAAAGTCAAGGAAGGATGGGATCCAAGTGCCAGTGGGAATCCAGGGTCTTGCGATGGTGATCTACAGTCCCAAAAGTATGGTCTCAGGAAGGGAGGAGCACGCCTTCTCAATGCAGGAGTAACCCGTGCTCCTGGGAGAAAGGTGGCCAGCTCTCTGAATTCCCAGTTCAAAGAACAATTGTCATCTGCTATTGCAGACTCCTGAGAATACACTCCAGACAGAGACACTATTGTAAGGTAGGATTTGGGTTCAAATCCTACTGTCCGTCTTAATGAGTAGAACCATACCATGCAGGGGCGTGGACAAATAAGACTTTTCAAATTGTATTCCTGGGGTTTTGCATAGTTATCTCACGGGCTGCCTCAGGCAGTGTAAGAAAGTTGAGCAGGCAGAGTTTCCCCCTCTACCCCATCAAATTCCTATCAGAGTAGCTCACTTTCATCTGTATGTTGCTCTGGAGTTAGGATCTCTTAGAGACAGATTATGCCACTAAAAAAATGTAAAAAACTCATTGACATATTGACATTGATAAAGTCAACCTTACAGTCTGCTCCTTGGATTCTTCCCTAGGGCTCTATCTTGGTTCCCAGGTGGCCTCCAGGGGCAGTTCCTTGGTATCTTATAGCTATGCCATGGACCTCTAAGAGATTCCCCAAGGAAAGAAAAGCACAAGGCTATAAAATCTCAGAAATTAGCCGATCAAAAAGTAGACATATCGTGCAGAAGGTAGAGGATTTTTACTTCTTGACCCTTTCCATTGAAGATCAACCTATAGATCTTGACTAGGAATGCACCCATTCCTCCAATGGAGCATTGGAAAGTATGCAAGGCTGCTTTCAGCTGTTATAATGATTGTGGTGTATCATTGTAATCCTTGGTAGGGGCCAGAAATACTAAACTTCTTTAATATGTGGGACAGTTCTGTACAATGAAGTTGTATCTTTCCACCCGAATGCCGGTACCCATGACATACTCTCCAACATAGCAAAATCACAAAGAATGCCTAGAATTCTTCCTATAGGTTACAGATTATAGATATTTGTCTTGTATATAAATGGGTACATCATGCTGTCAATGCATAAGAACATTAAACATATAATTGGTCACCATTTCCCAATTCCATATTTTCTGAGTATCATTGAGAAACCCGTATGATCTGCTGATGACTGTTCCATTCCCCACATCAGTTTTTGTCTCACTGTAAATTAATACATTAGCCATCTGGTTCTTAGATATTGGTATATCACAAACTTGGGTTAATATGAGTTGGTCCGTGAGACAAATCTATTCTCAAATACTAGTGAAATCAGAATTTGGAACCTGTAGAACAAGGGGCTCTAAGGTCACAGATAACTCAAAGTCTGAGCCATGTTGGGGTGCTCTGGATACCCTGCTGGCCTCTCCTTCTGACACTGTTGCCTGAACATGAATCTCCTTTCAAACTATAGTATAAACATTTCTCATAAAGGAAGTACTTAGACAAGAGCAGATTCAAAATTTAACTCTGGAGTATGACTTTTGAAAGCATGTGAATGACACTCAATTTATATTCTGTCGTTGTTGTGAATCAGGATGGCATCAGGATATAGGAGTGATCACATAATGTTAAAGGGAGGATTGAGTTGTATGACATCATACATTAGGAACAGAAATGCAAATAGGTTTATGGAAGATTTTTTCTCTAGCTTTCCACTAACCATTAATAACCTCCTCCTTTTTGCTTTTATATAACTTATGAGCATTTTATAAAATATGAGTAACTCATAAAATTCTAATAAAATTGGACGCATGGCTAAAAATATCACCTGTTACTGTAATTATAAAAGCAACTTTATGCTTCAGAGTTGAGCCATGCGGGATAAGAAAAACAGTCTCTTGGAGAAAAGTTGTCTGTTTGCTAATTTAGTGTGTTATGGGAAGGATTGCCCTTAATTCAACAGCCTAACCCAGGGTTGAAGTGAGCATAAAAGAGTCCCTTTTCCTGGGAATTCAGTGTCCTGTGCCACATAAAACTTAGATAGTTCTTCCTGAATGGTAAGAAGTCATTACCAGCATTTAATGTTATCCAGAATAAAAAAGCAACAGTCAAAAAACAGTATTTGCAAACTGTACACTGATGAACTATACTTCTCCTATTTTCTTATTTTTATTACACCCTGCAACATATTTCCAATGTGAAAAAAATGCAAGACCCAAAAATAACAACTTAATAATGACTGCCATTTTTGAATGTTGGATGTGAACTTGGCACTTTTGTCAAATGCTTTACAGATTTCAGACTGCCTGGTGAGATGTAATAGTTCTTTTAATCCAGAGAAGCCTGCAAAGAGGTGTTTCCAGATGGAGGCAGCAGGTTCCTTAGAGTAGATTTTTGTTGGAGAAGGCTCCAGTTCCTAGATTTTTGAAGTTATGCAAATGTATGGTGAGTGAATGGTAACCATTTGTTTGTAGGAAGGATGCAACAGAGCCTTCTGTGACCTGACAAAGGCTTTTGCCCCATTCCTGACGCTAGGAAAAGTTTAGTAAACTTACCTAGAAAATAATGTTTTTTGGGGGGAGAAATAAGAACAAGACCCCAAACTTTCTCCTTTTGAGGTTTAATTCTATATGAACTTCTGTAGTGAATGGAAATGATACAAACTGAGATTTTTCAGGTAGGAAAAGACACCAAGGACCCCAAATAGCAGTTTGGCTTGAAAGAAGGGGGCATAGAATGGCAGCCTGGACTCACTGTCAGACCTGGCCACTTGACCTCAGAAGAACTTAACCGTGCCTAATAATTGGATTCAGAAAGGTCCTGGAAAGCCCCTTTGGTTTATATGGTACATGCTCAGCTCTCCAAAGCCCTTTGTACGGATTGAGTAAGGCAATGAGAGGTTTTGAGAGGATAATTACAAACACTTGTCCTGCCTTTGCAAATATTGATCTAGGTTTCAACTTAGACTCAGAGGCACAATAATTTCTGTCCTGTTTTAAGCCAGATTGAAGCAGATCTAAGGGTGACTGAGGAGTAATTTGGGCTCACTTTTATTGAGGTCAAGCCCCTCTCCTTCCATGAATAAATAAACTCATAGGGGCACCTGGGTGGCTCAGTTGTTAAGCATCTGCCTTCAGCTCCAGTCAGGATCCCAGGGTCATGGGACGGAGCCTCCCATCAGGTTCTCAGCTCAGCAGGAAGCCTGCTTCTCCCTCTCCCACTCCCCCTGCTAGTGTTCCCTCTCTAGCTGTCTCTCTCTCTGTCAATTAAATAAATAAAACCTTTAAAAAAAATTTTAAAAAAAGAACTCATAATGGTACCAAGGTTACCATTGGCACATGTCCAGTTTGGGTGGTTCTCAACACTCCAGAGAATAATGTCTTTATTGATTACAAAGGGAATGGCTCTGCTGATGATGCAAAATGTGTGTAATTCACTAAATTTCCAAAATTATATAATATTATATAGGCACACACCATAGAGATCTACAGTAAGAAAAAGAGTAATAATTACTTCTGGGTTTCCTGGAGGCCCATGTGTTAGGTCAGCATGATCATGAGTGAGTGAGTCATGGTTGGTAGTGGACATCAGATATGGAATTCAATTTGCATGCTTTCCTTCTCCCCTTCCTGTCCTTCTAACCTGCTCCCCTTCCCTAAGCCTATCAACAACAATAGTGTCTCGGGAACATGGGCCCTCCTGTCTGCTGACAGTTTGTGATATCGCTGAGATAATAGGCCCCAACAGCTTGTAGGGATGCTCCCCTCTCTTCACACAGCTGGGCTTTGAGGTGGCATTTCTATCACAAAGAGACAGGCGGTGAAACTGACAGTGGATTATTAGTGCCACTTAATTCAGGAACAATGAATTTGAAGCCCTGAATAAGAGAGAATCTACTTCTTTGGGATGGACTTGATGACCTCCAGAGGTCACTTCTATGTCACTTCAGACAGTAATGAAGAAGAAAACACAGCTGCAGATCAGACTGCATGAGATATGACGTCTGAACGTGTGTGTTCTCTGGTGCTTTAGCCATGCACAAGACAGAGCTGAGTCCTCACATGAGCCCAGCACTGGTGAGGGCCTGATAAGTATCACCAAATGATTATTAACTCCCCCTACAATGGTTTTTCATTGCTCTTGGGACAAAGCTCAAATTACCTAACATGATCTATTATGCTCTGTCTTATCTCGGCCCATTCACCATTTTGGCCTTCTGTCTTCCCATCCTCCCACCTGCTACACATAGAGATCTTAACAGGCAACTATCTGAATGATTCAAATGTTCAGTAAATCTCAACTGAAATGTTAGCAGAGGTGTGTGTGTCCCGGCATGTGTCCTCGTGCATGTGTGAATTGACAATTGACATGCTGATCCAAAATGCATATGGAATGTAAAAGACCGGAAAGAGCAAGTTGGAGAAGTTGGAGTCAGTCTTGTTAAAGCAACAGTCAGTATCGACCCACTATCAGGACATATTATAAAGTGATAGCAACAGTGTGGCACTGGTAAAATCATATACAAATAGGCTAATGGGACAGAAATAGAGAGACCCACATACGTATGGATACAAATGATGACAAAATCATGCTGCAGGGCAGTGGGGGAAGTGTTGGTAAGTTAGTTGCATAGCCATACGGGACAACCATAATTGATAATACAACACACCATACAAAAACCAATTTCCAGAGGAACTGTAGATCCAAATCTGAAGTGAAAAACAGTAAAAACTTTTAGAGGAAAACATGGGAGATTATTTTGTGGTAAACAAAAATTCCTTAAATAAGACACAAAAAGTGCTAGATACTAAAAAAACAAAACCAAAACACTACTGTTTATCAAAGAACACCATTCAGGTGAAAAGGCAAACCACTCAGTGGGAAAAACTTGCAATACAAACTCCTGAACAAAGATTCATATGTATCAGGAATATATGACTTCTCTAATTCAATAAGGAAAAGATACACAGAACAATAGAAAAATGAATAAGAGATTCAGACATTTTAAAAAGAGAATATGGAAACATATGAAGAGGTACTCAACCTTCATAGTCATCAGAGATATGCAAATTAAAATTATAATGCGATGTCTCTACACACTATCCAGAATGGCTAAAATTAAAAAGACTTATGATACCAAATCCTGGTGAGAATGTGGCACAACTTGAACTTTTCTGTATTGTAGGTGAGAGTGTAGATAGGAACAACCAGGTTGGGAACTGTTGGGCCATATTTATTTAAATATTTGAATTTAAACTGATTATATGCAAGACTCATGACATTGCAATTACATTCCTAGGTAGATACTCGACAGGAATATATATGTAGGAAATGTGCATAAGAATATTCCCAGCTGCACCAAATCATCACAAATTGAAAACAATCCAAATGTCTATCAACAGGAGAGTGGATAAATAGTGTTATAATCATACAATGGAACAAGATACACAACAAAGATGAATAAACTACAGCTACATAAAACAAAGTGAATGAACCTTATGGTGTTGAGAGAGAGAACCCAGATACAGAATAGTACATACTATACAATGTAATCATTATAAAGTTCTGAAACAGGCAAAACTAATGTATTAGGACTGAGTCCATGGAGTACCTCCAGAGGGGCTAGAAACTCAGAGTAGGCACAGGGCTGTCTGGGAGGTGGGTAATATTCTGTGCCTTCACCTAACTGTTGGTTACACAGGTGTGTCCAGTTTATAAAAAAATCACTGAGTTATACATTTGATTTGTGCACTTTTCTTTATATAATGTCTGAATAAAATAATTCACTTTTTAAAAAGTCGATTTGAGAAGGAATCTTCAACGCTGCTCCTCATTCTTGTTTGAGGAAAGCCCCTACTCTTAAAGTACAGCCAAGGGAAGCTGCAGGAAAGCCCTATTTAAAAGGAAAAAAAAAAAGTGACCCCTGGAGAGTGATAATTGTTAAAGTTGGGTCATGGGTGCATGTGATTTCATTATATTATTCTATTTTGGTATGTGTTTTAGATTTCCATAATACGTGCAATTTTTCTAAAAATCTACAGAATGTAAATCCTGATTTGCATCCAGATCAAATCAGCAACCACTGCAGTCTCTCCCTCCTCTAATATGTTAGTTAGCTCCCTACGGAAACAGAGTCACCAAAGCTTTGTACTCGGCAGGAAGGCTCCCCTCCTGGTCACTCGAATCTTTGGAGAGTTCACTCATGTGTATTCTGTTTTTCTCTCCTTGGAAATAAAGATGTTCACTGTTTTCTCTTGTCAAGATACCCACCAGCCAATTATGTTCTTTTCCATCCTAGTGTCACTACCTAACGAATGACTGAATGACGAATATAAACTTCAGTGGAGAGCACGTAGAGAAGGAGATAACTAAGGAATATGAGCCCAGAAGGGGAGACTAGATGTCTGGCTAATGAGAAGCCCTAAGCCAAATCAACCAAAAAGGAAATGATTAATTATGGGAGCATAGCAGTAGAGATGCCCTCGAGCAGTTCAGTGAAGTGGAATGACGTAGGTTAGAGAACAAAATAACAGGCCAATTGATTCAGGACTAGGGAAAGATATATTTTTAAATGTGTATCTCACATACAGATGGCCCTCTTTTTACCAATAAATAAATAAATAATGCTTTAAAAGGTCAATAAAACTGATGTCATGAACCACCCAGATTCTTTCCACCTTAGATAAAAGCTACAGAAAATTTTGTTTTCTATATACCCAAATATCCATCCTAAATTAGGGGGTAGAAACAGAGCTTTACAAAACCTGATTGATTTTTAAAAAACATGGAGAAAATAGTCACCATTCAAGAAGTCACACACCCCTATATGTAAAAAATACCTAACTCTGAGTTGGTTTAAATTTGAAATTACCACTTTTAGATACCTTTTATATACCATTTTTACTTATCTTCAGGGTTGAACTTCAGTTTTTCTCCTCTTCAGCCTGAAGAAAGTACTCTGCCCTTCCAGGTATGAAACAAAGTGAAGTTTTCCTTTGTCTTGCAATATAATTCTACTCCCCATCTTGCCTCTTCATCAGTGAGAGAATAAGGAAAAGTGGGCTTAATGTCCTCACTAACTAAATCACAACTCTCTGGTTAGAAGCTGGGTAAGCAACAAATAATAAACCCTCAAATGTAGCCCAGTCCCTTGGAAATTCCAAACCAGTGTGTATCCCCATCCACCCCAAACCTCATGCCGCCCTCAATATGAGCCACTGGATTTGAAATATAGCAGAGTGGAGGTTTAATGATGTTATGCAGAAAGTAGCAGAGAGTCCATGTTTCTTTGCAGTGAGGAAATTCATTGAAATTAACCAAGAAGAAAGTCAAAATAGAAAACATCCCTCCTCTTCCTTTTTCAGCAGTGTCTGGACTTCTAATCATTCATGCATGGAGTTAGAGGACAGCGCAGGATTGGGGCAGTCCAAGAACAGCAAGGCCAACCAAAGAGGCTAAACCATTGCCAAGAGAATAAGAAAGGAGCCTCAGGTCTTCTTCAAGGAGACTGGGCAGTTTTCAGCATGTATTGAGGACTCATCCAAACTCATCCTTATCCAAACTTGGAAGATATCCAGAATTTAAAATAAAATATAAGTAATCAATCACATGAATTAGGGTTGAGATTTCTCTTTTTCTGAAAATAGTAAGACTCCTAGTATAAAAACAGTGGCAAGAAGAGCATGGAATGGCAAGAACAGAATCAAACCAAAAATAGTCCTTTTAACCATACCTGCTAAACCTTTTTAGCCACTTCCTTAGTGTGGAAGAAGTGGGTGAAATTAGTGTCAAAATGAACATGAACTCCTTTATAGATATTATGCTTTTCTTTATAGAAGTACTTCAACTGTATAATAACGTGTTCACAAATAGTTTCAATCCATTGAATCTATGAGCTCTCACACATTCTGAGCTTCTTGGTTTTAGTGCTGTAGGGAGAAGAATGCTGGTCTATAATGGGCATCAGCAACAGGATCTAGATGGTTCCAGATCTGATGTCATCAATAACCTAGATTCTTTCCACCTTTGTGCTCCCATCCTCAGCATATCGATTTTCATCTTCAAGCTTGTCCCCTTAGGGTCACAGGATGCTGATCTCAGTTTCAGGCATCACTTCTGAATGCAATTACATCTCAACATAGGATGACCAATTTCTCTTCAGGCATCTCTTTTTCCTAGAAATTTTTCTAAGAATCTCTCAAAGACCCTGCCATATATCATTGATCAGAACAAAAGCATATGCCTAAGTGTCAAAAGAATCTCTGGTGAGGAGAATGGGATTATAATCTTGGTCTAGACTAATCATGAATTGTCCCTTGGCACTGGACCACCTTCCTTATGTGCCATGCCTCTTAATATCTAGATAAAACTAGGGTTTTATTAACATACGTGAAGGGAAGATAAGCTATTGGAATGGCAACAAATGATGTCTGCCTCAATTCATAAATGTCTATATCAAAAAACCCACTAGGTATTATTACAGATAGATATTTGGACTAGGTATATGAACATTGTCTATGGTAATGACAGTCCTGTTTTCCATGATGTGGCAACCAATACCTGGTAGTGTGTAAGTAAATCTTTTCTGAGTGCTGTTATGTTCTTTTTATAGTAAGGTACAATGACAAAGTCAGTCAGCCCTTAAGGAATTTGCAATCTACCAGAGTCTTGAGGTATAGTAAAGAGTTTGGTCTTACTATAGCAAGAAATCTATAAGATGAGGCAAATAAAAAAAAATGCACAAGCTAAAATTCACTATGATGAGAAAGCTTATAGTCTAGGTGGGAGGTGGGATCAATGCTAGCAAATCAATCAGAGAATATTTAGGTAAAGCAAAAATATTAGATTAGGTTCTAATGCTACACTGAAGGTACATTTAACTTACTTGGAAAGCCTTTGGAAGTTTTTGAGTACAGTCATGACGTGACCAGATCCTTCTGTTGAAAGAAAGATATGATGGCAGGGACATGAAAAAGAAAAATACTGTGTCTAGCAGAGCCACTATAGTAGCTATTAAATGTGTAATTTATGAAGCACTATAACCCAAACTTGGATTGTGATAGTACTTATGGTAAGGCTTCTTGGCTTTTTGGCTAAGATCAAACATGGTAGTACTTATGGAAATAGAGGATGGAAGAGAAATAGATTTTAAAGGAACAATGGTTAGAGTTTCCTCAAAAGGCAGAAATCAAGGTGAATCCAATAACTAGAGCCCAGATGACAAGAAGTACCTGAAAGTTCCTCCCTGAGAAGCAGTGGTCCCAGGTACCAGATTGGACCTGAGCCCATGAGGTCGCAGGCAACATGGAATAGGGTGGAATGAGCTTCGGAGTGTGATACCAAGTCTAAACAAAAAGAAACTTAACGAAGTCATAACTAAAATAAAGTCAGGTAAAATATCTAACTGAACTATCAATCTGAAAATATAGGCAGAAAGGCTAGATCCAGATAAAAGCCCCACAAGTCAGACCCCAGAGTTATCAGACAGGACAAGAGGCCACTGAATGTAAAGGCCTGGGGCAGATGTACAGCACAAAATCATACAGTAAGAACCAAACTTAAATATGTCAGTAACACACTAAATTTACAGGGAGTAAACTCTTCACTTAAAAGACAAATATTAGAACTATAAATCTTTTAAAAATCTTATCTATGAACAGTTAACCAGAGACATGCCTTAAAAATAGGTATGGGGAGGTATAAACCAATCAAAAGAACACATGAGCAAAAAGTTAAAAATAGAGCTCCCATATGATCCATATTCTACTTTTGGTTACATATCTTAAGGAAATGAAATCAGTATTTCATAGAGCTATCAGTCTCTCCTTATTCACTGCAATATTATTCCCAATTGGCAAGACATGGAAACAACCTAAGTGTCCAGAGACAGATGACTGGATAAAGTAATAATAATGAAACAATATTAATTATTAAAATATCATTTAATAAAAATATTAAAATAATAATAATGAAATAATATTCCATTTATATGCAATGGAATATTATTCAGCCATTAAACAACAAAAAAGAGGAGCCCTGCCATTGGTGACAACATGGATGGACCTCGAGGGCATTATGTTAAGTGAAGTATGTCAGAGAAAGACAAATACTATATGATCTCACATGTGGAAGCTTAAAAAACAAAACTCCTAAAAGCAGAACAGATTGGTGGTTGCCAGGCACTGAGGGGTAGGGGAAATGAGATGTTAGCCAGGAGGTGCAAACTTCCAACTGTTTGAAGAAGTCTTGGGGTTGTAATGTCCAGCATGGTGACTATAGTTAATACTGTGTTGTATACTTAAAAGTAGCTAAGAGAGTAGATCTTAAATATTCTCAACACACACACACAAATGGTAACTATCTGAGGTGAAGGATGTGTTAACTAGCCTTATTGCAATCATTTTGCAGGGTATGTGTATCACATCATCACATTGTACACCATAAACTTACACAATGTTATATGTCAAATAGCTCAATAAAGCTGGGGAAAGAAAGAAGAAAAAACAAAAGAACACTTGTGTAAAAACATCAATATCTGACAAAGTTTATTTTAAGGCACAAAGTATTACTAGGAATAAAAACAGTAATCACATAATCATAATAGGTTTAACTTTATATCTTTTTTGGAAAGATATAAAAATACTTACAATAGCCATAAAAATGCAAAAAAAAAAAAAAAGCCAGAATGAAATTGTTTTCTATACATGTTAAATGAATACCAAAAATTTTTTGAATGTGTAACCACCCAATTAAAATAATATTAAAGAAGAAATGAACCAGGGTAGGACACGTTAATATACACTTTCATTAATTTTCTAAGATGAAGCCATCACTAAAGACTTAGAAGACTTGGAAAAACACACTTAGCAAGATTGATCTAAGAATCCCACCGTGTATATTTAAGCTTTTCTTTCCCACAGTTCCCATAACACAAATCCTTTTCTTCAAATCGCAGACTCTGTCCCTGCCCCAACCAAGAAAAACAGCACATAATTCTACATTCTTGTCTCGACTCCCATTGCTGTCCAGCCCCCAAAGGGATGAAATATCTTGACATGTGTTGTCATTTATTTTTGTTTTTTTTCTCTCCATTCATATTATTTGGACTAGATTATAAACTGACTGGTGTCAGAAATACAGTTCTAAATTTAGCAGTATCTCAGCCCCGGAGGGAGTTCACAGTAGTATTTCTTTTTCTTTCTTTCTTTTTTTTAATTTAATTTTATTTTTTTAAGATTTTATTTATTTATTTGACAGAGAGAGAGATCAAAAGTAGGCAGAGAGGCAGGCAGAGAGAGAGAGAGGGGGAACCAGGCTCCCTGCTGAGCAGAGAGCCCCATGCCGGGCTGGATCCCAGGACCCTGAGATCAGGACCTGAGCTGAAGGCAGAGGCTTTAACCCACTGGGACAGCCAGGCATCCCTCTTTTTTTTTTTAATTAAAGAAATGTAACTTTAAAAACATCTTTCATTTTAATTAAATCCCTTTATTTAAATTAAAGATTAAATAATTTTCTTTCCTTTTGATATCTCCATACTTTAGAATACAGATGCAGAATAATTCTTCATTCCGCTTCATTGATGGTTTTTAGTTGTTTCCAGTTTTTCTGTCACCCAGCTTGCTGGTGCTTTTTACTTCTGTCGAGTAAGGCAGTGGGGGTTGGGGGACTGGTGGTTAGGGTTTTGTGGGGTTTTTTTTTTTTTAACTTTAAAACTTAGTTTTTCAGCACTGTTGTAATTTACATTCCCACTGGTACTACATTGACCCTCCTGCTCTCTGCCTTTGGGGTACTATCATACATTTTAATGATTGTCAATCTAAAATGTGAAAACCGGTATGTCATTGTGCTTTGCATCACATTTCCATAGTCAGCAGGGGTCCTGAGTCTTTTCACATATTAACTGTAATTTATATGTCCTTGTCTGTGAGTTGTCTGTTTATAGTCTTTGCCCATTTTTTTCTATTTTTTTGTCTCGGAAATCCTTGTCCACAATATATCCTTCCATGTGAGACAGAAGTGAAGGGGTGGGCAGCACAAATCCCCTTTGGCCTGTATTATTAGAGCTTTGTGGCCAACCTCCATTTCACTTTGGCTCTGAAGACATGGTTCCATCTCTCTGAGAAGGTGAATGCTCCCATTAAAAAAAGAAAAGGAGAGAGTGAAAGAAGAAAGGAGGAGAAAATCACTTCCCCGCATCACATAATCCTCTTTGCTGTCCGTGAAGCCTGCAGCTGCCGAACAATTCATGTGGGATTTCTATTCCAGCAACCAAAGAGCTCGGCATAAAACCCACCTGCAGAGACCCCGCAGTCTGGAGTGCCCATGTTCGGGAACCATCCGCTTAATGTCGTGCTGCTCTTTTGAAAAACGTGGACTCCTTCCGATAGTCTCACTTGAGGGAATAGAAGCCCCAAGGGTAGCGGCCCAACGACGCGGCTCCCACCCTCCCCTACCCGTGCTTTTATCCCACCTTTTCCAACACTTCCACAATATTTGCCTTTCTTCCTCTGCCCTGCACCCCACTTGTCATATTTCACAAGAGTGCCTCACTCGCATTCCTAACATTAATGAGCTTCAAGCTGGTTTTTAAAAGATAGGAAACAAATGGAAGAGAAAGCTCATCTTGCCAGCCAATACAGCTGTAGCCGACTTTCCCACCGAGAGAGAAGAGTGAGTCTCGAGGCTGCAGGGAGCCTGACATGCGGGGCAGGAGGCAGCAGTCTGCCTTTATTAAAATGCCACCTTGACCGGCGTCTGATTTCTTTGAGGGCCGATGGATAATCGCTCAAATGCGGGACCCATGACACAGGCTCTGCTGCTTTCTGCCCGCAAGCCCCCTCCACTGTGCCGGCTCCAGAGGGGAGATGAGAACCATGCAGCCGCCAGCCCCAGGGGCCAGCGCTCTCCCTCCTCTCCCCCGCTCTATCAGCTTCTCTGGAAAGGCTTCAGCGGTACATCCAGTTCCGCACGGTTACTGTTTGTCTCTTCTCATTTCCCATGCACAGTGGCAGTGTCTCCTCCATCCTGTCAAAAAGTCCTCCAGAGACTCCCCCACGAGGACGACACGGATGTGCTGGCATATTTCAACCCACACAGAGACCAGCTGGAAATGTCGGATGGTTGCTGTGTTTGAGCAAATATTAATTTCTCCTTGAGCAGATTTTAAATTGAAATTGTATCCTAAGAATATAGTTTGGGTTTAGGAAACTTCATTTTCTTTAACCTAATTTATTTTTTTAATCTTAAAGGAAGATGGCTCCCTAAACACTTGCTTTCCCTTCGCACTTTTAAGAGCTTTATTGAGGTATGATTTACCCATTACACTCCTCCATTTTAAGTGTTCAATTTGAAGAGTTTGGTAAACACACAGGGTTGGGCAACCATCACCACAACCTAGTTTTAGAACAGTCGTGCCCCCTCAAAACGTCTGTCTTGCTGCTTGTAGTCAGTCCCTGCTCCAGCAGGCCCCCCTTCCAGCCCAGGCAATGACCAGTCTGCTTTATTTCTCTACAGTTTGCCTTTTCTAGAAATTTCATGTCAATGGAATTACACAATATGTAGTCCTTTGAATCTAACCTCTTTGACTTAGTGTAATGTTTCTGAGATTCATCTACATTGTTGTGTGTATCAGTAGTTTGCTCTTTTTAATGGCTGCATAGTATTCCATTGTGTGGATAATACCACATTTTCTTTATCCATCTACCAGATGGTGGACAGTTGGATTGTCTAAGTATTTGTCTATGATGTCTCCACTGGGACCATTGGCATATGAGCCTTTTTGTGGGCATATGTTTTCATTTCTCTTGGCTAAATTCCAAATGATAGAACTTTTGGATCATATGATATGGTAAGCATAAGTTTAACTCTCTAAAGCACTGCCAAACTTGAAGCAAATTCTTTTTTTTTTTTCCAAATTCTTAAGGAAAATATTTACTTCTCATTCTCAAGGTTGTATCTACTGTGAAATTACCCAACCTAACAGAATAAATCAAAATTCTGAGTATCACTTGGCAAAGTTGTTAGAAATAAAATCACAGGTAATAAAAGTAATAGCACTAAGGAAAGGGAATAGTCTTGAATCCTATTACATTCCTACTCTGTCTCTAGCCAAAATGCCTTCTTTAGAACTTTGCTAAAACAACAAAGAAAGTACAGAATCACCCTTGGCTATTAGTCCTTTTATCTCCCCTTTCCTTATGCTACCTCCATGGGCAGCTGAAAGTGACATTTTCAGATTTCCTTGGCTAGAGAACTCAACAGAGCATTCCAAAGGGGGCAGAAACAGAGGATCCTGAATATACAGACCTTGCTACTCATACAGCCACTAGCAGGGTGGAAGCTGCTAGAAGGTGCTTCATCAACAGTGCACCTAGGGACTTTCGGGCCTCCATCCACCAGACTCATGAATGCAGGCAAAGGGATAGGCCAGGATTTCCCTGATATTATAGTAACTGTGGATTCTGGATCCCTGGGATCAGAAGAGAAGTTAGGTCATGCCCTCATGGTTTGGGAAGACAAGGCCATAGCCCCAGAAAAAGAAGAGATTTTTCAGTTCCAGTTCTGTGACTTACAAGTCTTATAACCTTAAACAAATTGTTCACTTTTATAATTATCAGTTTTTGTCTCACAGGGTTGTTGTGAGAATTAACTAGGATAATAATATTATGGGTAGCATATAAGCTCTATGATGGCAGGGAACCTTTACATTGATCCCAGGAGCCTAGATCGGTGCCAGATGCATAGTAGATGTTCAGTAAATATTTATAGAATGACTAAAGTACTTAGCATGATACCTGAAGAGATTATTTATTTATTCACATACTTAATCTTCTGTTTAATATTTATTGAGCACCTACTGTATGTCTGTCAAACGCTAAGCTGAGCCACCAAGTATCAGGGTAGTTGATTAAGACAACAAGTCAAAATGAGACAGTGAAACCTTGAATCACTGTGCTAGAATAAGCAAGAGGTTTCACTAGAGAAAACACCACTTTCCTCCCTGGTTCATTTTCCCCCATGGAATGACATCAGTGAACATTAGCTAGATCAGCACAGACAAAGAATATTGTTTCACTAGCCAGAGAGCCCTCACCAAAAGTTTCCTGCCATCTTATGGACCTCATGGCCACAGGACTGGGAGGAGGGGAGGCAGAAGGGAAAGACCTAGAAGGGAAAAAGTCACTGAGTACTGAGAAGAGACTTCAAGTTTTCTCTCCCACTCCCCTCACTGGGAAAGCCTCTGCCTCAGGGCCCCATATATAAAGAGGCCTGCAAATGGAGATGGCCTGGCTAGGAATACAGGTGTGTGTAAGAGCATGATCAGAGGGCCAGGGCCAGTCCTAGACAGTACGCCCTTCAGAGAATGCAGCACATGGCTGTGCACCAAGACCCATGTAGACAGGGCAACTTTTCTCCTTCAGGCCTGCCAGGTAGAGTCTTTGTCTATGGCTGAGTTGGAAAAATCACCCACAGGAATTGGGCCGGGAGTCAACCTCCTCAAAGTTGCTTTTAGAGTGGATATGGTCTCCGTCCTCAAAAAAGCATGAGGACTGTTAAATAGGCAGGCCATAAACAGGCAAATAAGACGTACTTGGCAAATGACAACGAAGGCCCTGGTGTCTGTCTGGGGCGGCGGGGAGAGGGGTGGTGAGAGGGTGGGAGCTGGGACCAGAATTCAGAGAGAGATAATAGCGAGATGTCCCTGCATTAGCTTGGGTGCTCTGGCCAGCCCCCTCAGAGGAACTATCTGCGCTAAGGATGGAGGATGAAAAGGAACCAGTCGCACTGAGCTCAGGGAGGAGGGATTGAGAGAGGTCAAGCACACATGCTAAATAAAAGTCCATTCGATCCTCCCTTTGTTACATCAGGCTCTAACTAATTATAGAGGCTGTGCTTGAGGGGACAATGAGACTTCTGCTGTGC
Organism: Nasua narica; assembly: GCA_028533885.1. Lineage (NCBI taxonomy): Eukaryota > Metazoa > Chordata > Mammalia > Carnivora > Procyonidae > Nasua > Nasua narica. The sequence continues at coordinate 66,613,284 of CM052809.1, forward strand.
CTCATCCAAATCTGTGTAACAGTCCACCACTTTATAAAAATATTTTCTTTGATGTACAAAATTAGTGCATCCAGTAAAATCTATCTGTGGTTATAGAGTTCTCAGACACACATGAGTCAGATGTTCCTAGTATCTAAACAGTCTTTTATAAAGTAGGATGAACCCCCATTGTGTAGCTTTATGGAAAGAACCAAAAGAATAGGTTTAGCTAAAATGCCTTGGTACTCTTGATCCCTCTTTGAATATCAGAGACTGGAGATGCTGCAGGAAACAGTGGTTACTTTTGACTTGAGGGAGGAGGGATGTTATTTTCCGCCCGTGCCGGTGGAGAGGACTCTGGAAGGTGCTCTATCCTCCCCAGCCTGACCTTTGTAAGCCTCTGACACAAAGATCATTGCTAGGAATGAGCTGGGTCATCCAGTAATTGTGAAAAGCCATCGACACATAGTGAAAAGCAACTACCAGTTATTGTAAATCTTGTTTTTGCCCATGGTTATTTAGCTTTCTAAAAAAACCCATTCCCTTTTATGATTATTGTTTATGGTCAGTTCAGAGGAGCCAATCCGTTTCACAAAGCCCTAACTTTATGCACCTAAATTTTCAAAACCTTGCTTTTAAACCTGTTTTCAAATAATGTTGGATTAGGGAGGGACTGAACTATTTATGTACCTGATTTATTATTTGTTAAAGTAAAGAAACTATGCTATGAAAGGAGAACAGATTTAAGAGTGAGGCAGACATGAGTTTTAACTCTGAGTCTACCTCTTCCCAGCTGTGCGATTTCCACTTCCGGTAGGCAGCTTCCTCGCCGCTCGGGCCCTTATCCCTTCATAATTGCATTTCTAGCCTTTCACTGGGACGTCGTGAAGAGAAAAGATAATTTGTTTAGAGTCCCTGGCACATAGTGTGTGCTCAATAAATGGTGGCTATTATCAGTAAAGTGAGTTGCCGTTGCCATGGCTGGGACTCAAAGCAGATGGAATTCAGCATACTTTCAAATATGTGACATGAAGATGAGTTTCTGGAACTATCAACCCTCTTCTTTCCCCAGGTGTGTGATTAGGAGAATGCACCTTGGAAAAGAAAAATTCACCCAAGGGCCCATGGACGGCTTTGTTGGGTGAGAGGGGCTAGTTGTTGGGACCAAGAAAGGGAGGTAGCACAGCTCCCCTTTCCTCCCACCTGGGAAGAATGTCACTTCAGAGCCTTCCTTCTCTCGGGTAGAGGCCTGCACTTCCAGAAAGTAATCTTGGCCTAGGTGTTAAGAGCAGAGACTTAACTCACTGAATTGTCTGGGCCAAACTCTGTCTTGTGACCTGGGCTCCATTGTTTACTCAGTCTGCATCTCACCCTTCTTGTTGCTAAAAAAGGATTTGCGATGATAATATTTTCTACTTTAGAGTATTGTTTTGAGAATTAAGTTAGTTAATAGATGTGCTTAAAACACCCTCAGGCCACAGGCAAATGCTATCATTACTGTTGATCTAAAATTTCCCTTCAGAGTCTATCTCAAAATATTCTTTGCCCTCATCATTTTGGAAGTTTGTAAATACGAAAATTAAAGAAAAAGTATTTTAAAGAATCTCTGTCACACCTTACACAGAGGACAAATAGCAATCCTAGTGAACAAAGAACAGATCCACTAAGTAGCTAGGAGGCCTCCTTCCCCAGAGGAGAGCTCTTTCAGCCATGAAGAGGTGATCCAGCCACCCTTCCTCAAAGCATGACCATGTAGGCACCAGAGTTAATTACTGTAAGCCACCTGGTGGTTTAAATTCCATTTTAAATTGTCTGGATGTTTATAAAGTCTTAGTTTTTAATTTGTCTTTGAAAAAGCGCTATCTCGATTTTTAAAATCCCCCTGAGCTTTGTGACTCATATCATAAGAAATCTGACCTTTTGGCAGAAGGGGAAAAATCCAAGTTGTTACCTTGACAACAAAAGGTAAGTGAGATGCTTTGAGCTCTGGTGTTTCTGCTATAAATAATCCATCTTCGCCCAGAACCACAAGCCAGAGAAATATTCATGTGAGAATGGAGAGAAATGAGCTGGGTTGGCCATAGGGAGAGTCTGCATTTCAGGAGATTGTTTTAATCACCATTTTTAGGAGTCATTCCCAGAGGCACTTTTGGAGCAATTAACCAATAAACCAATAAGAGGGAATGAATTCAATTTCTAAAAATGGGAATTTACGCAAATGAAGACTGATAATGCTTTTTCATGTGAGGGCTTTCTCTATACTTATTTGTACCATTGTCTAAATTGTGTTGTTTTCATCCAGAATATTTATTCTCTGGTTTCCAAACAACCTATAAAATAGAGCAAAGGGAAGCTAACAATGAACTTTGGTCCTTCGGTTATAATTTATATGATGTTACCCTGCCCAGTAGCAAGAAAGGAATAGCAATAAAGTTGGATAGCTTTTAAGACATTTTGGATTATTAAAAAAGAAAAAAATCAAAGTCTTCTTTTTGTTAAAAGTAACAAAATCCTTCCGAATTTTTTTTTTAAAACAAGCTGTACTCATGGATAGGTCTAAGATTTATGGCTGTGATTATCCTTTTGCTTGCTGACGTAAATTAGTCTTCTGGGAAGTCCAAGTTATTTCTTAATAAGCTTTAATAATCTATGAGTCAGAGTAGGTGCAGCTGACAATGAGTTTTGCAGGATTTACTGGATGGCAAGCAAGAAATTGATGGGCACACCCACCGAGTGGCCTGTGGAAATAGTGCCTCAAAATATTTTCTGAATAAGAGTCTTTGCTTCAGTAGATTCTACCTGCTTTTCAGTAAATATGCTTATCCAGGAAGATTTCCTAAAGTAACCTTACAGTTGGCTGAGATTTTCCATGACTATTAATGCTTCTTATCATTGTAATGGGGTCACCCTCAGATTCATGTGAATAAAATCCGATAACTTGATTTATTTTTTTGAATTGATCTTATTGGGATGATTTATAGGGGGAGGGGCTACTCTAGATTAAGAGACTCTCAAGAGAAACAACCAAAGGCATCACGTCGTCCTTGATTAAATCCCAATTCTAATATGCCAACTAAAAATAGCAGTTTGACAGAAAAATCTTTAAAATGGACCGCATATTAGACATTCCCTGAAATGTCTTCTTAATTTCTTAAGATGTTTGTTAATCCTTATTAATTTCTTAAGATGCTATTGTAGCATTGTGGTAATGTTAGAAATTGCCTGTATTTCTTGACATGCCTACCGAAGTCCATAGAAACAAAATGACATTCTATCTAGGATTAGCTATGATTTTTTTTTTTTTTTTCAGAAAAGAGGACTGATTATAGAAGAAACAAAACTGACAAACAAGAAATCTATAATATGAGTGTTAGGTATGCGCGGGTTCATTACACTATTCTATTCTCGTGTGTGTTTGAAAATACCCATAGTGTAAAAAAAAAAAAAAAATCTTTCTAACCTGGAACAGTCTCTCTCTCCTCTTTTCCAAGATAGCAGTCTATCCTCTCAGAGTAGGAGCTGGTACAGTGTCTCTTCCTCTTGGCATTCTATTCTCTGGATCCTCACTGGGTCTGCCTCTGAAGGGTCTGCGACCCATGTAATTGAGCCCATCACAGTTGAAGCCCCATAGAGCCTCTTGCCCATTTGTCTCTTATTTCTGCTTTTGGTGGTGCTACTGATGCTTGGAGACCTGGCTGTGATGCCCAGTAGACCCCTGGTTTGGGTAACCCATGCTCTAGCTCTCAGTTACGGAGCCATATTTACCCTTCCACAGTGACCCCTCTTGCCTGGTGAGTTCACCAGCTGATACCTTTAACTATTTTCACATGCCATCCATCATGCCCAGACATGTAGAAACTTCTAAATCCCCTACACTCCAGGAGAAAGCCGTGGAGAATCAATGGACTAGAAAGGACATTCCATCAATCTTTTAAGCCCTTTCCTCAGCTGATTTTATTCTTCTCCCAGGGTCTTCTTGGATTTAGTGGATAGTGCTAACTCCTAGAATTCTGAGAAGCGGTTTTTCCAGAATGGGTCTAGAGAAGGCCAAATCAAGGTTTTTGTTCTGAAATCAACCCAGACTTATCTGAGTCCTTTTTCAATCCCTGAAGCTTGGCTCCCAGTGAGGCAGGGAAACACTTCATAGTTCAGCACCTTCCTCTTACCCCTCTCTTCCTTTCCTCCTAGCCTGGTTACCTGGTACAGAAAGGTTTCGCAAAAGGGAATGGCACCTGTAAGCACAGGAAGCTATCTCATTTGAGTATGTTCTTACTGTTTCCCTCACTAAAAGGAAAGCTCCATGAAGACAGAGATCTTATCACTTGTTTACTGCTATATCCGTAACACCTAAAGCCATGTTTGGCATACATAGGTGCTCAAAAAATATATATTGAATAAACAGTCAATGAACAATCACTGTATACTGTTCTCTATAGCACCTACTTTGTAAATCACACATGTATTAGTGTACATGCTTGATTAATGTCTCTATCTCTCTCTAAAACTGTTTCTGAAACTTGCGTGATAGAAATGAACTTCAGTGCTTGGTAAACACTTGATTCCCAATTCTTCGCCTGAGATTCTGATTCTGTAGCTCTAGGGTGGAGATTAGGAATCTGTATTATTACAAGTGTCTCCCACCCCCTAGGAGACTATTCCCATTAGGGACCTTTAGAAAACACAACTCTAGAATATTAGCTCTACAAGGCAAGAAGCTTATCTGGTTTTAGTTTCTGAAGAGATCTGGCACCTAGTAGAACCTCATTACATTGCTGCTGAATGAGTGAGTGATTAACAGGCAGTGGTGAATATATGCTAGTCTCTTTTTGACTTGATGATCTGTTTTCAACAACTAGACTGTAAAGGTTAGATGGGCTAATTAATGAAAAACCATCATTTGACTTTTAGCATATCATATTTCAAACCTTGTGGGTGGGAATGTAGTTTTGTGTGTGGGTTTGTTTTTGTTTTTTTTACCACCTCATCAACAAGACACACAGAATATAGCTATCAAGAAATTGGTTTCATATTGATTTTGGCAGAAAAGCAGATCAATGGAACAGAGTGCCCAACAATAAACCTATACATGTATAGTCAAATAATTTATAGCAAATGAGCAAAGAAAGTACAATGCAGAAAAGAATGGCATTGGGAAAACTGGAAGCTACATGCAAAGAATAAAATGACCACCATCTCACTCCATTTATAAAAATTTACTCAAAGAAGATTAAAAACTTGAATGTAAGACTTAAGATTGTAAAATTCCTAGAAGAAAACAGGTGATAACCTCCTCGCCATTAGTCTTAGCAATATTTTTTGGATCTGACTATAAAGGCAAGGACAACAAAAGTAAATATAAACAATGAGACAACATCAAACTAAAGAGCTTCTGCACAGCTGAGGAAACCATGAACAAAACAAAAAGGCAACCTACTGTATAGGAGATGACATTTGCAAATCATATACCTGATAAGGGGCTAATATCCAAAATATATAAAGAACTCAATACAACTCAATAGCAAAAAAAAAAAAAAAAATTAGAAATCCAATTTAAAAATGAGCAGAGGATCCGAATAGACATTTGTCCAAAGAAGACATACAGATGGCCAGCAGGCACATGAAAAGATACTCAACATCAGTAATCACAAAGGGAAATGTAAATCATAACCACAATGAGATATCACCTCATACCTGTCAGAATGGCTATTATCAATAAGACAAGAAATAACAAATCTTGGTGAGGAAGTAGAAAAAAGAGAACCCTACTAGACTATTGATGGTAATGTAAATAGGTGCTATCACTATGGAGAACAGAATAGAGGTTCCTCAAAAAATCAAAAATAGAACTACCATATGAACTATTAATTCCATTTCTGGGTGTATTCCAAAGAAAACAAAAAAGCTAATTCAAAAAGATATATGCACCAATATGTTTATCACAGCATTATTTGCAATAGCCAAAATATGAAAACAACCTAAGTATCCAGCAATAAATAAAAGGGTAGAGAAAATATGGAACACACACACACACACACGCACACTGGAATACTACTCGCCATAAAAAGAATGAAATATTGCCATTTGTGACAACATGACAACATGGATGAACCTTGAAGGTATTATGCCATGTGGAATAAGTCCAACAGGGAAGGAGAAGAACTCCATGATTCACTTACAAATGTAATCTAAAAAAACAAAACAAGCAAACAAACAAACAAACAACAAAATAAGATAAAACCTAGACTCATAGATACAGAAAATAGAGTGGTAGCTGCCAGAGGAGACGGGGAAGAGGGGGGTGTGCAAAATGGGTGAAGGGGATCAAGAGCTACAAACTTTCAGTTATAATAATTCATGGTGATGTGCAGCACAGCAAATACTGTCAATAATATTGTATTAAATTTGCATGGTGGTAGATGGTGACTAGACTTATCATGGTGATCAGTTTGCAATACATACAAATGTTGAATCACTATGTTGTGCATGTGAGACTAATAGAATATTGTATGTCAATAACATTTCTGTAAAAAAAAAATTAGTTGCATTCCCTTCTAAAACTGAAAGTTTTTTTTATAAGTATTTGCGGGGATGCCTGGATGGCTTAGTTGGCTAAGCATCGGCCTTTGGCTCAAGTCACAATCCCAGGGTCCTAGGATCAAGTCCCACATTAGGCTCCTTGCTCAGTGGGGACCCTGCTTCTCCCTCTGCCTGCCTCTCCCTCTGCTTGTGATCTTTCTCTCTCTCTCTCTGACACATAAATAAATAAAATCTTTTTTAAAAATTAAATAATAAAAAAGCATTTGCTGGGGTGCCTGGGTGGCTCAGTGGGTTAAAACCTCTGCCTTCAGCTCAGGTCATGATCTCAGGGTCTTGGGATCGAGCCCCACATCGGGCTCTCTGCTCAGCGGGGAGCCTGCTTCCCCCTCTCTCTCTGCCTGCCTCTCTGCCTACTCAAAAAAAAAAAAAAAGAAGAAGCTAAAATAGATAGGTAAGTAGTTAGGTAGGTAGATAGATGGCTAGATGGAATGCTATGGAGAAAAATTAAGCAGAGAATAGAGTATGGGTGTAATAAAGTAAATAGGATGGGCCGAGAAATCTCCACTGAGATTTGGGTAAAGACTTCTTGCCCTTTGGCAACACAGATCCAGTGATCAAGTCCATCCGGGAAGGCTGTGGCCAGAAGCAGAAAATAAAGCTGGAGACAGTGACATGCAAATACAAATTCCTGTAAGAGCCATGGAAAAGTAAACCCGTTGACTGATTTAAGTAGAGAATGTGGCAGTTACTCAGCTCCGCCATGTTGTCATCTAAGGTCTGGGTCCTGTGTTGTCACCTCAGCTCTCTTCCAAGAGAAACTGGAAATCTGAATTTTCATGTAAAATATCCTGGTTTTTTTTTTTTAAGTTTTAGTGATTATATTAGTTTCCTAGGGCTTCCATTACAAAATGCCACATATGTGTGACTTCAAAAACCAGAAATTTGTTCTAATACCATTCTACAGACTAGAAGTCGGAAATCCAGATGTCAGCAGAGCCATGCTTCCTCTGAGACTGGACAGAATCCTTTTCTGCCCCTTCCGAGCTTCTGGTAGAGGCCAACAACCCTTGCCATTTCTTGGCTTGCAGCTGCATCGCTCCAATACTAGCCTCCATGGTCGCATCGTACCCTCCCTTCACGGGGCTGTGTCTCCTCTTAGAAGGACACCAGTCATACTGAATTCAGGGCCCATGCTACCAGTTCACCTCCTCTTAACTAAGTCCATGTGCAGTCACATTGTAAGGTTTGGGGGTTTTGACTGCAACATATATTTTGCAGGCAGGACAGAATTTAGGTTATAACAGTTATCAATTGATAGGCATTTTTGAAAATACTGCATTAGTTAGCACTCTGTAGGGTAAATAAGTCCTATATGTAACTCACGGATCATTCATGTGTGAGCTCCGGGCCAGAGATTAAGGAGCCTACCAAAAGGACTATAAACTTGATGCACAGTGTAGTGCCTGCCTAGGGATTTGCCGAAGTAATAAGTGAATGTAGGAATGTATGAACGAATGAATGGTTGTATTTCTTTTATGTTTGCAAATACTTGGAAAATATCTGGAAAAGGTATTCTATTATCAGAGAGAGAAGCCAGCTGGACGAAACAATTCTGAATGTTGAATACTTTCTGCACGTTTCTACTCAAATTTGAACAGAGCTGTGTAGAATAGTAACTCCCACTCATACCTCCAGCGCTTCCCCTCCTCTCTCCTCTGCCGTGATTTCTCTGTATCAGGAAACTTTTTTTATTTTAAGATTTTATTTATTTATTTGACAGAGACACAGCAAGAGAGGAAACTCAAGCAGGGGGAGTACAAGAGGGAGAACAGGCTTCCCATGGAGCAGGGAGTGCAGTATGTGGCTTGATCCCCAGGACCCTGGGATCATGACCTGAGCCTAAGGCAGACGCTTAACTGACTGAACCACCCAGGCGCACCTGTATCAGGAGACTTGGGCTTGTGTCTGAGATTCTGCCCAGCTACCTCATCTGGTTTTTCCTCATCATTAAATGCCAGTTTTTCTTTTTCCGTGACAGAGATTGCCTGTGGTTGGCCCAATATCCAATCTTCCCCTTCCTTCAAGGCAGAATGCTACAGCAAATATGCTCAACTGGAAAATTTGTATTTGCATGCCACTGTCTCCAGCTTTATTTTCTGCTTCTGGCCACAGCCTTCCCGGATGGATTTGATCACTGGATCTGTGTTGCCAAAGGGCAAGAAGTCTTTACCCAAATCTCAGTGAAGATTTCTCGGCCCATCCTATTTACTTTATTACACCCATACTCTATTCTCTGCTTAATTTTTCTCCATAGCATTCCATCTAGCCATCTATCTATCATTTTAAAGCCTAGTTAGCCAACAGGAATAGCTAAATAGATGTAAGTGGTAGTCTTGGGGCAAGACTTCTGGAAAGATCTCTATGTTGTGTCCAACTCTCCAGTTTCCTGCTTGAAAGGTGACTGTGATAACTGGAGCAGTAGCAGTCATTTGGGGCCTCAAGCGACGTTAACAGTGGAAGCTACATACTAAGAATGGGGGAATGAACCACTCAGTTCATTGGGTTCCTGCTAATATCTTGAGCCACCAACCAGCATGGGACAACTTCCTTCCAGACTTCCTTTATGTGAGAAGAAAACCAACCCCCCTGTAAATCATAGTGCAGGCACTATTTCTGTTTTCTCCTAAACCCATTCCTCCCTTTTCACTTCTGCTCTGTATTTTGTGGGATGGCATTTCCCAGGCTCCCTCTCATTCTGCTGTCTGGAGTAAGCTAGCCTACAAGAGGCACTGGTTGAATGCCAGAGGACGAAAGGAGGGGGAAAGCTGGAGAATGTCTCCTCTCTCTCTGCTTCAGGAGACACTCCGGCAGTGGGTGAGTGACTAACATGCACCAGACAACCATCTCACTACTGAGAAACCTCCTCCTTCTGCCAAGTGGTCCCAGCTCCTGGGATCCAGGATCACCGTGTCCTTCCTTCAACTCTTCCTCTGTCTGCTAAGCAGCAGTTTTTCTCACTGAATTCCATTGCCTTCTCAGTTCTCTCATCATCTGTATGAGAAATTCCTGTCTAAAATGTCCTCTTTTTGAAATACATGGACTGCGTTCTCTTTTCTGAGTGGATCCTGCATGATGCAACCATTCACTTTTGCAGAAGCGAGGGAATCTTTGTTTCTCCCAGCTGAGCACAGTGTCCACCTGCTATGTCTCCCTCCAGAGTTCATGGAGACAGCAGAGAGAAACCACCAAGTCCTAGTTTATCAACATGCCAGTTGGGACAGGAGATCCTGGGCGTTTGTGGCTATTGGTAGTCAGATTCCAAGCTTTCCTGAGTTTTCAGAACCCATTTAAGAAACAAAACTAAAAGGCATCTCATCTCCTCTTTGCTGGCCAGTGCTTCACCATTTGCCCTTGGGAATCACCTCTCCGTCAAAGACTTGCCTTGGAATGAGCAGACAATCCAATGCACATCCTTCTTCCCTGGTTTTGCCCTAGGGACTAAGTGGAAGGTGGGACCCTCTGATCTTCCTGGTTTCTGCTCTTCAAGACCCTTCATTCCTAGAGCATTTCCTAAATGTGTCCAATCAACAGTTCAGAATCTTTCTCTGGCACCTGATCTAGAGCCTCCACAAATGTCATCAGCTTGTGCTCTCTGCGACCTACTCCCCTGGAGTGGAAGCGTCATTGCTTTCCTGCTTCCGTTTGCTAGGGATGGGGGCCAAATTTGATGGTGACGGGTTCTTCCACCGATTCCAGCCTTTCACTTGTACACTTTGCATCCTGCCAAGAACTAACTCACCCTTCTTTAAATACTGCCTTGAGGAAGGGCCCAGAGCGCCCACTCCTCCACCTTCTGTAGGAGATCTGTGGAATCATACTGAGAAGCCTTCACATTAAAGCATAGTTCCAGATTTTTATTAAGATGTTATCCATTCTCTTGTCTTATAGTTCCACAGTGCTTGATCACATCTGCCCTTTGATGTTCCTCTTCACAAGAGGATATGCCAAGAACACCGACAGCTCGGGCTGACTCTGCACAAAATTTGTCGGGAGTGGTGTAGTGGCCCTGGCTTAATCCATTTAGATGGCCGATTCCAGTACTGAAGTGTAACAATGCTGCCCCTCCCCCATATTCATAAGATATGATCCATCACGAGAATGAATCCAGATTAACTTGTAGGTGATCACAAACATGGAAAGTGTTCAGATAAGTGGTTCAAATATTCATTTATTATTGCCATAGAGATTGCCTTTCAGACCATACAAAAGGGACCAGGAGTTTATAGTGGAAAGTTCTTTTTCCTTTTGTCCTCAGCCTTGTCCTCAGAGTATCTTTGTTGCCCCTGTGATCAGGGCAGCAAGATCTGATCCTGTTTCTAGTACAAGAAAACAAACCTAGATGCTTAAATTCTTCAGTGTGCACCATCTAGATAAGGTAAACAAAATTTTTTGGGACGCCTGGGTGGCTCAGTTGGTTAAGCAACTGCCTTCGGCTCAGGTCATGATCCCAGCGTCCTGGGATCAAGTCCCACATCGGGCTTCTTGCTCGGCGGGGAGCCTGCTCCTCTCTCTGCCTCTGCCTGCCTCTCTGCCTGCTTGTGTTCTCTCTCTGTTAAAATAAATCAATAAATTCTTTTAAAAAAAATTTTTGCTAATACTGGTTACTTCTCAAAGCATAACTTCCGTGTCTCCATGTTCTAGAAGATATCCCCTCCCCTTCAAGGGCAAAAATGGGTGACAGAAGACACCATCCTGGTATGGAAAAGAATAAGCAATGGGCTAATTTTATAATAATGAAGAAAAACCAATAAAGTTTATTTTTGGAGAACTTTTAGGGAAAACAGAATTGGAATAAACCCAGATGGGTAAGTCCAAAAGATTTCTGAAAAAGATCTTTATAATTAAGGGGTCTTTTTTCCTTTAATCTTTTTCTCTCTAATTGTTGTTTTATAAATAATATTCTTTGATATAAACAAAGATAGACAGACTGAGTAAGTGTTCAGGATATACCCAAACCTGTCAGTGATGAAAAGGCTTCACATAAGAGTCATCAAGTTACAAAAGAATTATCTATGAAGAAAGATGCCTCTTCTAACATAGCGAATGTGCATTTTAAGGGGAAAAACAATCTTGTACATATTCTTTCTACAAAATCAATTATATTTATTCACGTATAAATTGTTGCAAGGGACATGCAAATGCTGTGAACTGAAATGAAAACACCAATATATTACTTCTGTTCCAAACATCTCTCCCTACCTCCCCAATCTCCCACATTCCTGAATAACATGATGAAACCTTCCAGTTACATGAAAATAAAAAACGAGATTTGTTCTGAATAACTCTTTATAGTTTGGGCATGTTGTTTTGTTCTCTTGCTGTGAAGCAAAGAGATATGTTGGCCCGGCATCTTTTATCATCCATTCTCCCTTCTCAGGCAGAATGGGGAGAGTACAGACTTCTGGTGGTTTCTTACTGGAGTTAAAGGTGTTTTGCAATAGCAGGACAGTGGGCCCTCAATAACACAGTTGCTTTGAAAAATAAAAGTAATTCACTTTTGCCTACTTTCCAAAATGGAATTCCTTATTTGGTGAAAATGACAGGGAAAACACCCAAGTAAGACGAATGCATATGATTTTACGTCATTCGGCCAGAGTTTACAATGTGACCATTTGCTTGATGATCACATCTAAGCACACTCAACTCTAAAAGAAATATACTTTTATTTGCAATATATGTTTGTAGCTGGGAAATGAAGCATGATACCCCATCCTCACAGTGAAGTTGGGTGCTTCTGGGGAAAACAACCAGCTCTACTTTGTAGAATCCTAAAACATTCAAGCTGGAAGTAACCACAGCAATGATTCTCTCCGGTCCCTCAATAACATGAGAAAATTAGGACACCGAGGGTTGTTCTGACTTTAGCATTAGAAGTCTCACATGCCAGGAAACCCCTCAGTCTTGAGATGGTTGGTCATTCTAACATTAGGTCTAGATTTCAGGTCTTCCGATTACTGACTCAGTGATGTTTGTCTTACACATCTTTGTTTTTACCGAGATCCTAATTGTTCTACCATTAAGGAAAGCTTGTAAATAAGTTTAAATGCTAATTATGCATTCCTTATAGATTTAAGGAATGAAATAAAAACGTTGGTTTTGGTTTCCCCATACAGTTTTTAAAGGATCATTCCCCTAGGAGACACACCCTAAATACTGTTTCACTTGGTTCTCTCTCCTGTCTTTTTATTCCTGGAAAGATGTAGATTTGTGTTGTTCTGCATGGCTTAGGCTGATAAATCAAATCAGTAGACATTTCAAATAAACAAAATGAATTTGAGAGGTTATAAGTGTTTGCAAGTGTCACCGTGGAGACCAGAGAATGGATTGTCACCATGGAGACTTGCATAAACACTGCCTGTAATGATTTCCATGTGGAATCAGATATAGAAGAGACTTGGGAAGGAGGATATATAAATGGAGCTGGTAATAAGTGTGGCTAGAGTGAGTCGTGTAAGGAGGCTGGGGGTGCTAAAGTAAGTGGACAGTCTGAAATGTTTCTGCACTCACCATTTCTCCATCAGTGAACAAGAAAAAACCTTCAGGGAAAAATCCCCACATCCCGCAATACTACAGAATTAGAGGTGATTTCCATCCACTCTTTGACTCTTTTGTTCACACTGGCTCTCTGTCACTGTCATTATGACTAGTTCTCTACAGGTATGATGTGATCATGACAGCTAGTATTAAGTCTTGCCACATTGGTGGGACTGTGATGAACCTTTTCTGGTTATTACCACATTGAATATGAACATTTATAAGGAAATGTAAAGATCCCCATTTTACCAGTGAAGATAATGAGGCATAGAGAAAGTCATACAGTTAAAAAATAGGGAAAATGGGATTCATATGAGGCAGTCTGGTGGCAGAGCCCCTGTTCTTAAATACTGATCTTCTCTGGTGAGAGAAGATAATGTCTTTGTCTTAGAGGCACTTGAAATCGAAATAAGAAAATAAACAGAGTAATAAAAAATAACACGAGGGCAACAATATGTATTACCAGTACCTATACATATTTTAGTAATTATTTAATTACAGGGTCATGTCCAACATGAATCCTACCACTTTTCCTCTTTTATTCTCTGCAGTTATTATAACATTAGGACTCTTTGTTGCAGAGAACAGAATCCACATTAGCTAGCTAAAAGAGAAAAAGAATATAATAAAGGGTATCCATTTACTCATGAGATACCTGGGAGGGTCAGAGAGTCGTATTTGAAAACTACAGAACTCAAATTATACCATCTTGCTACTTCAGAGTTACCACGTATTTATTTATTTTTTTTTTTACTTTTTTTAAGTTTCTATTTAAATTCCAGTCAGTGAACATACAATATTAGTGTCAGGCGTATAATATAGTGATTCAACAATTCTGTATATCACCTTGTACTCATAACGACACTACCCTCCTTAATCCCCATCACATATTTCACCCATCCCCCCACCAACCCCTTTCTGGTAACCATTAGTTTGTTCTCTCTAGTTAAGAGTCTATTTCTTGGTTTGTCACTCTCTCTTTTTTTTTTCTCTTTTGCTTGCTGGTTTTGTTTCTTAAATTCCAGATGAGTGAAATCATATGTTGTTTGTCTTTGACTGACTTATGTCTCTAGCTCCATCCATGTCATTGCCAATGACAAGATCTCATTCTTTTTTATGGCTGAGTAATATTCCATTGTGTATATATACCATATCTTCTCTATCCATTCATGAGTCCACATATACTTCGGCTGTTTCCATACTTTGGCTATTGTAGACAGTGTTGCCATGAACATAGGGATGCATGTATCCCTTTGAATTAGTATATTTGTGTTCTCTGGGCAAATACCTACTAGTGCGGTTACTGGATGATAAGGTAGTTCTCTTTTTAACTTTTTGAAGAAATTCCATATGTTTTCCAGAGTGGCTGCTCCACTTTCTATTCCCAACAGTGTAAGAGGGTTCCCCTTTCTCCACATCCTCACCAACACCTGTTTTTTCTTGTGTTGTTGGTTTTACCTATTCTGACAGATGTGAGGTGATATCTCATTGTTTGAATTGTGTTTCCTTGATGATGGGTGATGTTGAACATCTTTTCATATGTCTATCGGCCATCTGATGTCTTATTTGGAAAAATGTCTGGTCATGTCTTCTGCCCATTTTTAATTGGATTATTTGTTCTTCGGGTGTTAAGTTGTATAAGTTCTTTATGTATTTTGAATACTAACCCTTTTGGATATGTCATTTGCAAATAATTTCATCTATTCCATAGGTTGCTGATTGATTTTGTTGTTTCCTTTGCTGGGCACAGTGTTACAAGGCATTTAAATCAAATTTACCTTCAAAAGTGCATTTAAGCTTTCAGGTGAATTGACTCAAGGGCAGTACAACTGAGTTATGCTGGCTTCTCTCTTTAAGCTCTAATTCTTCACGGAACACCTGTGGACAGCATCCCATGGCCAAGGTGTTCTAACTATTACAAAGCATTGGATCAAGGATTCCTACTGATCCTGAGAAGCTTTGTGTTGGACCAATTAGCCATCCCAGAGAGAGAGAGAGATTCTAAGGCTTGCCTGACAGCAAGGATCAACAGAATTTATTGTAACCTTAAAGGATGGCTGGGTCAATAATCTCAGATAAAGTTCTTTGAGTCAAATCTCATGAAAGATTCCTTTACAAATTGTTCATAAACACCATGAGAATTAACCTTTATTTTGCACTGATAGGTACTCAGCAGACAGCAAAGTATACAGGACCTTCTTTTTCTAAGGGGAAGCAGAGGACAATGTAAAGCCCATTGAATTTGGACTAAGAACAAAGTTGTTTGGAATATTAAATTTAAAAATATGGGTAGGTGTTGGCTGGGTGGCTCAGTCGCTTATGTGTCTGACCCTTGGTTTCCACTCAGGTCATGATCTCAAGTTCCTGAGATTAAGCTCAGGGTTGGGCTCCTCGCTCAGTGGGAAAGAGTCTGCTTCTCTCCCTTTCTCTCTCTCTCTGCCACTCCCCCCACTCATGTTCTCTCTCTCTCTCTCTCTCTGAATAAATGAATAAATCTTTAAAAAAAAAACAAATAGGTAATTTGTTTTTAGCCCTTTGGATGTTGTCCCAGTTATGTAAAGAAACTGTTTCCCTTTTCTCATTGATTGAAAATTTATAGTCAAATTTGAGACCCACCTGTTTTTAGCAAGTGCATAGGATTTCATGGCATGATTCTTAATATATACCACACACCAAGCTTCATCTCACTTTTTAATCTTTGTTTTCTCTTTCTCTCTTTTAAAAACTATTTATATCTTATCTCACTATGTTATATGCATCCTTTGTACTTAAATCCATTTGTGGAAAAAAAAGTGGCAAACCACTTGGTCACTCCTGTGATATGCTCCAGTCATTCTTACTGGCTCCGAAAGCCCCTCTTAGTGCCCTTCTTTGAAGGTTCTATCCTCGAGGCTCCTAAAACCCATCCTCACTTTGACCCAAATATTAGGCGGGCTGTGATATTTTTTTCTTCAATGTAATCCATCTGCTTTCATCTTTCAGAGATTTCTCATGATTTCTGGTCCCTAAGAGTATCCCATTCTATCTCCCAGTACTGATTTGGGCTCATTTTACTTTCTGTTTTCTTCTGCTATTTCTAGAGGTGAGAAAGGGAGGATGGGAGCTTGTGCTCAGTGTGCCATCTTCCCACGGAGTCCCCTATTCCCTTTTTCATTCCAGATATGCATTTCCAATAGGCTTCTGAACACACACACACTCAGATGTGCTACAGGAACCTCAGCGTACAACGTCTGAAATAAATACTTCGCCTCAACCAACTTCTGTGTATGCACATGCACATCCCTGTATAACCAAGAAAGCAAATGGATTGTGTCCTTGCTCCTCTCCCTCTCTTCCTTATCACCCAATGAATGTCTAAGCCTCTAGTTATTCCACCTCCTAAATACTCAAATCCATCCATTCCTTGTCTTCTTCTTGTTGTAGCATAACAGAATATTTTTTTTCCTTCAGCCCAATCTCCAAACTCTATCCAAAATGAGATATCTAAAGGGCATCACCTTCCTAAAAATCCTTCTGGCTTCCAGTGCCCTACAAGGTAAATCTCAACCCTTTACACAGTACCTCCTTTAGCACAGTACCATACAGTACCTCACTTACCTCAGTACTCACTGCTCCTCAGTATTCAGTCCTCTATATTCAGCTGTACATCCTCTGTTCTTTCATGCCGCCATGTTTTTGTGTGTATTATTCATTCTACTTAGAATACTCATCCTCACCTCAGCCTGTCCTTCCTTCTTGCCCCCTTTCATTCTTCAGCAAATATCTGTGGTGCACATATTGTGTGCAGGTGGTATTCCAGGCACTGAACAAAAGAATCATTGCCCTTATTTTAAAAATATATTTAATTTAACAAACATTGCTGTAACACTTACCATGTACAAGGAACCCTTCAAAAATCCATGAGATTCCATTCTAGTAGGAGACATACATTAGCCAGATAAGTTTTTCAAGACTCAGTCTAGATCCTCTTGGACCTTCCTCTGAATCTTCCAGCACATCCTGCATGGACAGTTACCCAAGTGTGTTGACATGGTTGTCTCTGCCATGGGACTGCAAGTTCCCTCAGTGGACTCTTCCTTTGATCCCATGAACAGTGTTGGGCACCTAATAAAAACTCAATAAGTACTGATGAAACAACTGACAAACTAACCAAATTTAACCATGTCACTGTGCTGCTTAAAACCCTTTGACAAGTCACCACTAAAACCAAAGACTTGTGTCCAAATTGCTTAGCTTGACACAAAATGCTTTGCAAGGTGGCCCCGATCTTTCCTGGCCCCACCTTCCTCAGTCCCCAGTCATGCTCCTTTTGCCCTAACCACACCAAAGTATTTCTCATGCTTCCAAAATAATGGTCTCTATAATTTCTCAAGGCCTAATATGAAATGCTCTACCTGACTTTAAGGAAGTTTCAGTTGTTATGACAAACTCAAAGACCACACACACATCCACATGTGTCACATATTCACCCATGTGACTTGTTACTCCTATAGCCACATAGTCACATAGTTTCATTTATCACATTGTATTGCCATGATCTATTTATGTGTGTGTGTCTATCTCCCCTTGTCATACACACTTATTCCATGGGCTTTGGGTTCTTCAAAAGCAAGAGTTGTATCTTAATAATCTTTGAATTCTCTCCAATTTCATATGAAACATATCTCAGTTCCATATGAGACATGGAACATATGATCAGATATGTTTAATGGAAGGAATTAATGAATGGATAGGCTTTGGGAAGCTTCCCTGCACTGTGGAGGACAACAGAAGAAGGACCAAACCTTGGCTTATACAATGTTTCTTATCTTTTTCAAATGTAAAAGATTATTTGTCCTTGAAGTGTTTTGTCCCATCTAGAAGAATAGTATGTCAGTCCTATCACCCATTTATTACTTTGTACACATTCCATATATAAGACAGTATTAGTTTCTTGAAGGCAAATCTCTCTCATCCAATTTAAAATGCCTTTAGGTAGTTGTTGGAAAAGACCATTTTAGCCTCTCACAAAACTACACACTGGTAAACAGGATGTTGCCCAGTGAAACACAGCAATTGTCAGCTGTAAAAGCCTTTTAAAAAATGTAACCTTTGTTTTCCCCAGGCCACCTGAACCTCAGGGTAAACTGGGGTAAGATTAATAGTAATAAAAAGTTTTGCTCTACTTTGACCCCCACTTAATGTAATAGGATCTTGAAGTTTTTGCAGAGCTTTCTCTTCCATCCTTAGATATTTTGAGGGACCCTAAGAAATATTTCAAATGTTTCAAAACTCTGAGTCCTCTCAGCATCCATGGGGTATCCACCATGCTTCCCCTGGCCTCTTCTCTCAATTTCTGCAAAGAGCTGCTGCTGACAATGCCTGGTTCTTGCTGTCCAAGTTGCTAATCAAAGGGCAGCTCGGATGCCTTCCATGGTTCCCGATGCCCCTGGCCAACCTCTAACCCTTGGCACCACTTCCTGCTGCCTTTCAAGTCATCCTCCTTCTGTGAGAGT
The DNA here is from genome assembly GCA_028533885.1 of Nasua narica. Lineage (NCBI taxonomy): Eukaryota > Metazoa > Chordata > Mammalia > Carnivora > Procyonidae > Nasua > Nasua narica. Next base: position 66,631,889 of record CM052809.1, read on the forward strand.
TAGTGGTGCCGTGTGATGACGCTTTGTTTGCTTATGTTCTGCACCATTGCTGCTCCCATTCCTCCTAACACCACCTAAAACCACCTACTGCCATCCGCCACCACCAACTGTCACCCACCAGGCTTGTTACCACCTGCCACCAAGTGCCACTAACCATCACCATACCCCCTCTTGCCACCACCATTCCTGCTTCTTCTTAACACCCAAGGTGATGCTCTCTGGGCCCCAAAGCTGGGTGGAAAGTGTTCCCAATCTCACTGAATATTTTAAGGACTGTTGTTCTCTCAGGTTTAACTTTCAGACCCTTCTTTCTCCATTGCTTGAGTATAAATCCAAGCAAGTTCTATTGTGGAAACAAGCTGAACTTCATATTTTCAATATCCCCAGACTCACCCCCCCAATCCAGTGACCACGTGACCGTACCCAGCTCATGTACCTGACTCATCTTTACTTAGGACGAGTTCAGCCCCAGAGAAGTCACAGCTCCTTTTGCACATACACATGCTGGGCCAGGTGATGGCTGCATCTGAGACATTCAAGCTAGCTTCCATTCCACAAATACATGCAAATGCATACATATGTACATACAGGTTCTCATTGAAAATACCAGAGAAAACTCAAAACTTACATGTTTTCTATTGTGAAGTTGCTCTCTTTTTCTCTGGTATTATGGAATTGCTGGTGGTGTGGAATTCTGAAAGAATAAAACCTGGTATTCCTTCATTTACCTTGAGGAGCAGCCATTGGGATAACTCAAAATAATAGTTATGTTTTTGAAGACAGGATGTTATGTCATTGTAGGGAGGCAAAAGCCTGCAGGGAGGGAGTCAAGGGCTGGTGGTGAAGCTCTGCGAGGTCACCGGGGCCCATTTCTCTGCCCCCCTACCCTCAGCACACACAGAACACCACAGGGCCCCAGATTGCTGTGGGAGCCTCAGACACTGTAACTGCATTCCAGCCAGTAGGAAAGGGGACGGACAGAGAAGGATGCTCCCTTTCTCCTTGAGGACACTTTACACACATAGAAGTTACACATGGCATTTCTACTTAACTTCCATGGGCCAGAACATGGCCACCATGCCCCATTTAGCTGTAAAAGAAGCTAGGAAATGTGGTCTTTATTATAAAGTATCCAGGTCCTCAGCTCAATCAGCAGTACTCTCCCAAGGAAGAGGTCAGGAATATATATTTTGGGATAGCTGGGAGTCTCTGGAACAAAGATATGGGTTTCTTCTGTCTCTTCTATTTATGGACTTAAAACCGGTACGTGGAAGAGGAAGAGATCATTGAATTGCTCACACCATCCACACCAAGTGTGGCAGGACCACCTACTGATAATTTAATTCATGTTCCGTTCTCACTGCTGTTGATACATTTTCCTTTCCCATCCTGAAAAGGTAGCTCAGCCTTTTGTCTCCATGACTAACAGACTCTTGTGCTGAAGAGACAAGAGCAGAAGAGGCAGGTCAAGTCAACCTCAATTTTTGTTTTCAACATGTAAACTCACAGAAACAATGGTGACAAAGTATCTGAAAGAGGAAGGTGGTTCCAAAGCTTAGGGAAAGCAAAACAGGATAGATTTGAGGAGGAGAGAGGCATTAAAATGTCCTTGGAGCTGAAGGGGTCAGGGCTTTAACCATTCAACAGTGGGGACCAGAGGCATGTTCATTTGTAGCTGTCTGGGACACACACACACACACACTTCCTACATGGGCATGACCATGAGCTGTGGTGGCCCAGGGAGTCAGATGTGGGTCTCAAAGCACCTCCCCACCTTAGAAACATTTCCAGTGCTCAAGCTGCCCATTTCCCAAAGAACATGACCAAGGTGAACCCAACAGTAGGGCATCCTTCCCCTATATTCTGAACTTACAAGTCAACTGAGACTATAATTTAACCCTAGAGAAGGAGAGGCAGCTCCCCAAAATGAGACCAAGAATGAATTTCCCCCCACCTCAGGTAGATTTAAGCTTGCAGAGATTCTTCTTATTTTCCAACATATGTTTTCTAAATCCATGTATTACTAATATTTATTCCTGCTATGAAGAGTAGAGCTGGAGGTAGAACTCAGCCTTCCTGGGCATTAACCTTGTGGTATTCTTGTGTAGCTTAGCTATCTCTGAGGGCCAAGGTTAGAAATAAGTTAGAAAAATATTGATCACTGAAGAGTGATTCATCTTGATTCCTCATCTGGCTTCCTTGGCTCGGCATTTGCTCTGTGTTCCTACATTGATTTAATCCTACGTAGTCACTTTGGAGGCTATAAACTCCTTGGGGCAGGTACTCAGTCTTTTCTATGATGGACCACATGTATGTTACATTGCTCACGCAGCCTGTCAGTTTATCCCCGTCATCAGATCATCATTAGGGAGATAAATGAGCCAGGCTTTTTTATTTTATTTTATTTTTGAGCTGGATCACGCAGTAATCAGACTCAGGGAGATCTCCCCTGGACAGAGCTGTGGGTGATGGGGGTTTCTTTCTACTGGTACTTACCATGGTTCTTTCCCTGAATCTGAGACTTGTTACAGATTTATATACCAGAACCGAGTCTCCCAGAGAGACTCAAGATGCTATAACCAGCGATGTTGATGATTTAGTAGATACCCTTCTTTTTTCTGAACTTCAAATGAAAACAGCAGGTTATGAGGAACCATCCTTCAGCTGAGTCATAAAGACAAGCTCTCTCCCTCTTGCAGTTAAAAATTCATGAAGCATTTCAGAAGGCTGCTGAGAATCAGGCTTGGTTCCCTGCTTTCTCTTCCCTTACTTGTTATTTATATGATTAAATGCCTCTGGCCCCCTTCACTTTTGCCAGTGAATTAATATCTGACGTTTCTGATTAATCAAGAATAAGTGTTGGGCCTGGTTACCACCTGGTTAAGCTAAAGAAAAATATAAGCTTTATAGGGAACCAAGCAACAAAACAAAATATAAATGTCAGTTAGTTTTACTCTGCTTTGCTACAAAAGTTGGCAAGCTTTGACTATTTGCATGCCAAGGTTGTTTCCCAGAGGTAGATAAACATAACTGCTAACATGAGGCTGGTGACATCTGTCAGCTACTGTTTTTACTTCCCTGTGGTAAAGGTCTCTCAATCAGAGGGAACTTTGGTTCCAGGGGAAAGGGTGAGAAAGTGGCAAGTGCCTCCTGACAATGAAAATTGTCTGAGTTTCATAATTGGTTCATGAGCCATAGATTTACTGGGGTCTGCATTGGTACCTCCATAACTGGGTTTCAAGTAGTGAGTTTTGCAACTGCCATATTCTCCAAAATGGCATTGCTTTTGCTACTAGAAATCTGAAAAAATAATCCATCAAAATAATTCTCTGTTCCATGTTATTGGAAGTAAGACAAGAACCTCGCTTTTTCAGGGTTGTTGTTATCACATGACTTTCTGCCTTATTGCAGTAAAAAAATCATGAAGCATTTTCAAAATGTCTTGAGACAATACATGAGACCCCAAGTTTCTCAGCTCTCTGGCCCTGATTCAGAGGATCTAACCTGTGGGGAATCCTGTGGGCATTCTAACCTCCCTGCTCCCAATGCTCATGGAAAAGTTCACTAAATGCCTTTGGTTTGCTTTGTGTGCGGTGCTGACTCCTACCTCCACAACAGGTTCACAAGTGGTAAAAGGCAAATGTGAGAACCTTCCAGAAAGCCTATAGTTGTCATTCACAATGATAATAGCAGTAATAGAGATGATGATGATGATGATGATGATGATGACGATGATGATGATACCACCTCCCTTCTGTAACTTCTCTCAGCAAAACAAGGGAGATTCTCTCCCAGAAGTCCCTGGTGATCATCTCAGGACTCAATAGACTGACTTAGATCGCAAACCTCCCTTAGAACCAGAAACCGTGTCCAGGTGGTGGGACAGTGCTGATTAGATTAGGCCTGAGTCAGGAGCCCCACATCTATAGCCAAAGGGATATTGAGCCAGACATGTGTAGAACTTCACCCAAAGTACACAAGCCTTGCAGGGGTGAGTACACAAACCCAAACGAGATGGGGCAGTTTCCGGGAGAAGGGGGATGAACGATACAAGTCAGCCGCAACAGCCCCAGCAACTAACAAGAGTGGTTTACTGAGCCCTCATTTCATATGATTACAATTCTAAGAACATTTTCCCTTAATCCTCACAAAAAAAATCCAAAAATATAAGTTCCAATTTTATGCATATTTTCAGATGAGAAAATGGAACATCACAGAGACTAAGTGACTCGCTAAAGTCACACAGCCAGGAAGTGGCAGAGCTGGTATTCGAATCTAGATGGTCAGACTTCAAAGCTCAAACTGATTCATTCTCCTCATCAGGAAGCATTTCTCCGCTGAGCCAGAGCCCACTGAGGGAGGCTGTAGAGCCTGAGCCACCTAATTAGCTCGGCTTCCAAATCCCCACTGCTGGTTCTGTGCTTGTCACCTCTCCTGGCAACCATGGACCCCCTCCGCTGGGCCCTCCTGCTTCCCTTTGCACCTCCCCTGAGACCAGAAGAATCACTACACCAGATATGTACTTCACTTCAAAAACTGGGTAAAATGATGATTTCTAAGAATTCTTCCCTTAAAACAAATCACTATAGCATATCAAGATAGCCTTTTCCTGTGATAGCTGGTAGCATCTGTAAGGTTAGCCCAGGTGATTCTTTCTAGTACCAAAAGATAAGAGAAGACGCTTGTGCTGATGACTAGACCAGGCAAAATATTGCATCCATAGTCATTAATAATCTCTCCTTCTGTCTGTCAGTTCTCGGGGCTTCATTCTCTGCATAACCAGTTTCGTGTTTCTCTTTCTTCCCCAAAGAAGTGGGTGTTGGGAATCAAGCCAAGCATTTGTGGCAGGACCATTGATAACCTCCTGATGAATATGGCTCTTCCTGACAGTGAGATCCTCTAGATTCGTCTGATCTATTTCATGGCATTTTACTTGGCAGGTTTAAAGGAGTGAAATATAGAAAGCTGTCTGGGTTTAGCAGGGAAAGTCTTACCTCTTTATTATTCCTCTGTTCTCGGGTGGTGTCACGATCCATAATTCATTTTGAACTGAACCTTCATGGCCTATATTGAAAAAAAGCCATGTTAATTTTATAAGTTTGGGTCAAGTAAGGATAAAAGGAAAAGACTGAAAGAAAATTTATTGGGAGTAATGAGCCTATAGATGATTAAGAGTCCTTCAGAAAATGATGTATGCCCGTTGAAAGGCACTCATATTGTTTTCTGGACTAAACTATGTTCATAAGTATTTCAGTCATGTATTTTAATTGAACATTTTTAGGTTTCCATTAAGTTGGAAAAATGAAATAAGCAATGAGGAGTTGCTACAGTACTTTTGAGATCCTTTAAGGTAATCTTCAGATGATTATAAATAAAGAAGCTTTTTGAGATTTTAGTATTCATTTGAAACTGTATCTATCCATTCTACACATATTTATTACGTTCCACCTGTGTGCCAAGCTCTTAGTGCTGGAAAAGCAGTGATAAATATACAGCACAGCTCCTACCCCGTGGGCCTCGCCATCTAATAAGAAAGATTAAAAAAAGAGAGAACACAATAATGTCAAATTTGAAAAGTTCCATGAGGATTGATAATAATGTACTTAGAGACAGAAAAATGATGTGGGAAGGAAGCACAACTTTATGCAGGGTAATTACAGAAGGCTTCTCCAAGGAAACATATGAAGCCAGGTCTAAGGATGAGAAGAAATTAGGCATGCAGAAAAAGAGGAAAACAGTACTTCCTCCAGGAAGAGGACACAAAAAAAAGTCCTGCAGATGGAAAGAGCCCTCTACCAAGACAGGGAAGCCTGAGCAGGGGAAAGAAGTGGGAGAAGAGGGATACTGGAGACCAACATTTGAAGTATCTGTGAAATATTAGAGAGTTCAAGCAGGAAATTGGATAAAGAGCCTGGAGTCCAGAAGCAAGGTCAAGGAGGGAAATACAAATTAGGGAGTGATCTGCATGTAGATAAACATTTTAAAATGATATAGTGGATAAGATTGCCTAGAAAGAGTGTAAAGAGAAACTCTATTGTTGTGTTGTCAGTACAGGAAAGGAGCCTGCAGAAGGGTCAGGCCAACAGGAAGAGAAATGAGAAAGCAAATACCATAGAAGCCAAGAGAAAGGAGGGAGTGACTAGTTAAGGATGGTGGAATGATGGGCACATACCTTTCTCCCTTTCTATACCAAGACCGTGGGAAATGATGGCCACTAAATTTGTTTAAAGCCATAGACCCACAACAACAAAGAAACCAGGGAGAGAGCCATCTCTGGCTTGATTTCAATAATTTCTTGAGGAAGGAAAGCAGGTGGAGGAGTGACTGAGTGTGACTGAGGAAGGCATAGCTTGGAGAACAACATAGGGGAAAGGGTTAAGGAGAGACCCAGTATGTCATGCAGATCCTGGAATAGCCCAGGATATACCAGGGGTGACAGAATTGAAGTGAGACTTGGGGATGAACTCAGAGTGATTGAAAGGAAGTGCACGTAGTTGTTACTGTCTACCACACTCACTCCTGCATTCTCAGTCTCTGAAGGAAAAACACAAAATCACCTCTATAGAGATCAAAGGCCTACATTCTGCAGCTTCTAGAAATTACCTACATAAATAATATCTGCTTTCAGATATAGGTCCTAATAAGAACCTTCATCTTAATCTAGATCTGAACATGCAAGCTGATAAGGCCTGCCCATGTATCCAGAGTACCCAATTAACTTTTTATTCTTAAATAGGAATTTACCCCATTCTTAAATAGGAATAGGCAATTAAAGTTAGGGGATTTTTAAGAAAGTCTCTAACATGAAGAAAAGAAAAAAAAAGAGAGAGATCAAGATGAATCAGTGGTAAAAATGACCCTGGAGGAAATGGAAATTTAATACATAGGATAGAAAGAAGGTTCAAAAAGCTTTATATAGTATCAGAGAGATTTGAGAAAACATAATATCCTAACATAAGAAAAGGTTGCTGAATCAAAACATAGGAAAGATGTCTTGAATAAAGAAATAAGTACCAAAATAGAAAGATTCAATAGGATCACAAATCAAAATAGGAAAAACAGAAATTAGAACAAAAGGTTAAAGATATGGGAAATAGTATTTACAAATAAAATTAGAAACATAAAAATAAAACTAAAGAGGGGTGCCTGGGTGGCTCAGTTGGTTAAGCGGCTGTCTTCGGCTCAGGTCATGACCCCAGGGTCCTGGGATCAAGCCCCACATCAGGCTCCCTGCTAAGCAGAGAGTCTGCTTCTCCCTCTCCCTCTGCCTGCCGCTCTGCCTACTTGTGCTTTCTCTCTGTCAAATAAATAAAATCTTCTTTATAAATAAATAAATAAACAAACAAACCTAAAGAATCCATCAGGTGTTTCAACAACTGACTAATGGAAGTCCCCGAAAACAAATGATAGAGAATAAATTATCAAAGAAATAATGCAAGGGTATTTCAATTAAACTGAGGGACATGACTACAGATTTAAAGAGTCTACTGAGGGTTTAGTACCATGAGTGAAAAACAAAACAAAACAGAGTGAGGCACATCTTGTTGAAGCTTAGAAATACCAAGGATACAAACATGACCTTAAATGCTCTTATAATGGGGGAGTGGAGGAAACAACTTATATTAAAAAAAAAAAAATCTCCTTTCTCATCAGACTTTGCAGTAGCAACAGTAATTACTAGAAGATAGTGGAGCAATGTGAAGTTTTCAGGGGAAATGATTGTTAAACTATAACTCTGTGTCTAACTAAACCATCACATGAGAAGATAGAATTAAGACACTTTATATATGCAAGGACTCAGAAAAAGATTTACCTCCCGTATAACTAACTTTGTGTTGGGATAAAACAAAGGGGTCAGCAACACCACAAGATAACATAGGATCCAGAAAATAGGAGCTCTAACCCCAACTGTGAAAAGAAGTCTCAGGATTTTTGCCCAGAGAGAATTAAGTCCTGGGGTCCTCAGAGGAAAGTCTCCAGGACCAGACCAGATTAATGATGCTCAGATTGGGACCCGCACATCCCTAGAGAACACAGAAACCTTTTCAGGGAGTCTGTGAAATCACAGCTATTTTCATAATAATCCTACGATATAATATGCCTTTCTCATATCTTTGACATTTGCACTGATTATGCGTAAGCAATGGTGGTTAAAACTGCTGACACTTTATGGAAAACTGTTCTGCCTTGAATTCAGCAGTCAGGCATAAAACTGTATGTTTCAACTGCACTTTCTTTCAGAATACAGTAAATAGAACTCACCTAACTGTTGTATTTTAATTGTCCTAAGGGGCTTGCTTAAATAAAAAGATAAGAATGTCTTCTACATTAACTTGTAGCAATGCCTTTACAAATAAAACTTTAAATTAAAAAAAAAAATGCTGACACTTTAGCCCATAAATCAACATAGGGGTACCAGAGCTCTACTTGGTACCTGCTAGGCACTAAATTCTTCTCTGCCTTAAACTCTGCCCCAAAAAGAGAAGAAAAAAAAGCCACTTTTTATTTAAGAATGTCATGGATGAAGCAGTAAAAATTACTTTTATTCATCTTGATCCACGAGTACATGTCTTTTTAAAATTCTGCATATCAGAACAGGGGTGTATAATCCTTGTCTACCTCAGTATGAAGGTATTCTTGTTGTGAACCACCTGTGCGCCTGTTTGAGTTGTGAGCTGAACTAGATGTGTTTGCTAGGGACGCCATTTTCACTCCATTGAACAACCGATGGGCCAACTATGGTTATTTGAACTTGGAGTTTGCACATACATTTCCCCAAATAAATGAAATGAGCCTGTCCCTTCAAAGAAAACAATGGACAGTTTGTATTGCCACCGCCAAGATACAAACTTTTAAGGAGAAATGAGATTGTGGTAAACTTGTATCTACTACTATGAACCTGGCAGATTTCCAGTACTTCAAGACTTTCCTAATGAGATCAGTGGTGATATTAACAAATGTTATTTTTTGATATTGTAACATCAAATGTGTCAACATTTGAAAGATCTTCATAATTCTTTGAATCAACATTTTCTAAATGACTAATGCATGATGTTATAACATCAGACATGAGCAAAAGAGCTCTTCCAAGCTATATCAATAGATTTTAAAGGAACAGAATATAAAAACTGCAATGATATAATGTCAGATCCACATTACAATTAACTTTTAAGAAATGCTGTTTGCCCTTTTTTGGTAAAGTATAAAAGAAAATATTAACAATGGGAATTTTAGTTATTCAAGTGAACACATATTTACAAAGTCACGGTAATATAAGCACTTAATTGATTTGCAATTTTTAGAATCAACTTATTGGCTTAATTATTGTTACAGAACAAATGGTAAATAGTATAAACTTTGTCAATTCAATAGAGCAAGTATTGAAGGCAGAAAGTGAGAGAAGTGAGAAGAAGAGATAAAGAATAAGGCTGGAACACTAATTTCTTTGCCTTACAGAATGTCGAAAGATACTACCTGTAGTTCATGGGCTAAGGATTTGAAAGTGTTTGATTTTACTAACCCATGTAATAAAATAACAATTCATGTAGCAAGTGTAATTCTCGTGGAAGAATGGGGAAGCAAGGAATGGGAATAACACAAGAGAAGTAAATTGTCATTTATTATCACAAAAACAGAGATGGCAAAAATTAAATTTTAGAATGTAATTTAGAAATGAGCTAACTACCATAAGAAACAGCTCTTTTTAAAAGGTTTCATTTGTTTATTATTTATTTATTTGAGAGAGAGAGAGCGAGCGAGCATGAATGGGGAGAGGGTCAGAGGGAGAGGCAGACTCCCCGCTGAGGAGCCTCATACAGGACTCCTCAATCCTGGGACTCTGGGATCATGACCTGAGCCGAAGGCATTTACTTAACCAACTGAACCACCCAGACACCCAGGAAACAGCTTTTTAAAATGAGAACTTGTTGCCTTTGGGGAGCAGGACAAGGCATGGGGTATGGTGGCATGGGTTGCCAGATAGAATACAGGATGCTCAAATATAAATACCAAAAATATTTTTTTAATAAAAATATGTCCTCAATATCAAATGGGATATACTTATACTGAAAAAGTGTGCATTGCATTGTTTTTCTGAAATGCAAATTTAACTGGTTGTCCCATATTTTTATTTATTTAACCTGACAACTCTATATGCTTTTTTTGGTTTTTGTTTGTTTTTAACAATGGACTCTTTTGCGTGTTTAGATTGTTTAAGCATATGGTAAATAACTGCATATTTTAAAAAAGGAGGGGAAGACAGAGAAGGAGGAAGAGGGTGGACCAACAGTGTCCAGTGTCAGTGAAAATTTAATACATAAAGTTGGAGACATGTTTATTTTATCTGGCCATGCAGAGAGATTTGGTGTCTTTGACAAGAACAAATTCCATGGAGTGAGGGAGCTGCAAGTGGACTGTTGTGGATATATTAATAAATGAATTAATGAGAAGTAATTATAAAAATGGAACTTAAGGCATGAGATTTGAAGAAAATCCATGGATTACGGGATTGATGATATGTTTTTCTTTCTCTATATCCATTACATATCTCAAAGTAATTCTTTTTTGAGCTGTCATATCAAATCTGTACAATATTAGAAGAACGTGAAATTCTAACAATAATTTGGAATAATGACCCAGGAAGTGCCCTGCCCACCCACTGAGAAATAGCAGGGTGAGTAAGGATCCGGCCTTCTGGTGGAGGGATGTTTGTAACAATGTGAACATTCTTTATAAAAAGGAGGACGTGAGTAAAAATACAGTGATTTACCATATATTTAAGTCAGATATAGGGCCGAAATGGGAATTTACAATCCCTTTCTTAATGGTAAAAATTACTAAATTGACCTGTCTTCTTTCATGAGAACTGGAAGTCTCATACAGTTTAAACCCATTCACTGCTCTAATTTAGCACATAGTATGTAAAAGGACTTAGGGAAATATAAGTATGACTGAGATATGGAGCCTGCTTCCAAGGAAGAGTAGATTTCAAGACAGTGGCTAGACTAGTCAAACTTACCCTTACTACCAACTGGCTTTTTGGCCTCATGTCAGATTGAAAGCTACATTTGCTGAGCTCTGTCCCACATACTCTTAACCCAACTCAGTCACCATGTTTTCCTTCCCCCAAAAGGCTCTCTCAGAACTGGATTTGAATAGGCTTCTTTAATAAAAGACATAAAACCAACCTGTCTCTTTTTCAGCAGATTATATAAAAATGTCTAAGCACATTTTTCTCTAGTTGGAACAATATGCAAGCCATCCTCCCCCCATTTAGGCTTTCCAAGTACTCTCTGTTCCCCTTCAATTGTGCTATGGTTTCACAAAGCCCTCTAATTTGTACTGCTGGAGTCACATATGTGTATGATGAGCCATTGATGACCTTGAGATGACAACTTATTAAAACACTTCGTTTATTTTATTTCTGTGAGCAGCACAGGAAGAAAAAAAAAACACTCCTTATCTTTTCAACTCTCATAGGAAACGACTCATTTCCTCTCCAAACAGGTTAACTTCCCTTTCTCTTTCTACCATGTCTCTGTCTACCTATAGACTCTGCCATCTTGGAAGTAGCAGGGAAATTAAAGGGTAGCAGCAACAGGTAGATGACATTATCTTCCTTCTTTATCCTCATTTTGGAGGTGTCACTTCCAGAAGTAATCTGATTGTCACCACTCTTGCTTTATGTCCACCCTGATCATCTTCACTCTTCCTCTAAAATATCTCCCTGTAGCAGCTTTCACTTTTCCAGCCCTATCTCCCACTAGACCTCTCTCTTCTCAGCCCTTCTAGCAAGCAGAGGTTCTCTCTGTCCTTTCCCTCATCCCTCTGCAAACCCCATTCAGATCACATAACCTACACACAAGGCAAGCACTCGTTAAACAACATTCAGTTAGACAAAAATACTTCATAAGACAAACTAGGGTCACCTGATATCCTTCAAGCACTCCAGTGAGTAGCTTCCTTTCAACCACAGTGGTTAGGAAGAATGATGTCAGGTTATAGGGATGGACTTTAACTCTAGGGACAATTACCAGTTGATTTGAAGCATTTAGGAAAGTAGATCAGTGAATGGTAATTGATACAAATATGAAATTACATAAGGATATATGGATGTGGTCCTTATGTTATGCCTATTTATAGAAGGAGAATTATTCTTCTCCTATATTCATCTGTTAGAAAAAATAATGGTTGAAGTCTCTTAGAAGCCTACTTGCTTTGGAACTCACTTAAAAACGTGTAGATTAATAATAGGAAACACTGGGCCAGCAAAGTGTTAAACTTTATTAAACTAAAATATTAAACTTTGGAACATCTCTTGAATTTCTGAATTAATAATATGATCAGAATCGTTGGACAAACCAGGAGATGTTCCAATAACTAAAGGATCCTGGACTGTCTACCTGAAATTTTGCAACATGGGTCTTTTAAAATCAAAAGGAACAAAAAAATGTAATATTGCATAACTAATCATCAGTCACATGTAAAACCTCCCATACCTCCCTCAGCTACAAGGTCTTCCAGTCAGAAATGGACTGACCTTTCCCACCACTGGATAGAAATATCAGGTTACTGCACTATGGCAGTTTGGAGCCTTTAAAAGTCTTCAGGAAGTGAAGATGAAAAATCAATATCAAGTGACTCACAGAAGCATTGTTTTTAGTGGTTCTGCTGCTGTCATGTCACCCTAAGTGGAAGCTCTGCATATTTGGTCAATATGGTGGCACCACATCATTCTGAATTTTGTATGAAAAAGACCACAGAACTTTCATTATAATGATCCTGCCTGATTAGTCCCATTAACCACTAACATTTGCAGTGAAAGTAAATGTAGACTCTGTTTTCTGTCATTTATATTTTCTCATAAAATATGCATGCAGACAATCAGAAAATGTCATAAATATCACCCTCTTAAAAATTCAGCAGTATGACTCATGGTGTTCAAAATTGAGTAGTATATTGAATGGCTGAACAAAAAAAGCAAAACTTGAGAGTCAGTCTTGAGACAACACACAAGCTTCTTTTAAGGGATAGTGCAATCCTCATATCATGCCAGTTATTTGAAAATAAAAAGTAGGTGTGCTCGCTTCAGCAGCACATATACTGAAAATAAAAAGTAGGATGGTGATAGCTTATATTCTGTTATTTGGTTCTGAAATGTTTGTAATTGTATATATTGTTGCTTCATTGACCCCCCTTACCATTATGAAGTGATATTCTTTATCCTGAGTGAGTCCTTGCTCTGAAATCTGCCTTGATATGAATATAGCCATTCCAACTTTCTTTTGATTAATGTTAACACATTATATCATTTTCCACATTTTCACTTTTAACCTGTTTATGTTTTTATATTAAGAGTTTGGTCTTCTTTTTTATACAATCTGATAATCTCTGCCTTTATTTAGTGTGTTTGCACCATTTATACTTAATGTGAATATTGATATCACTGAATTTAAATCTACCACTTTGTTTTCTACTTTGACCCATCTGTACTGTGTTCCTTTTTCTTTAATTTTTTCTGCCTATTCACAAGTTAATTGAATTTTTTAAATTTAATTTCTTTTTCAGCTCATTAATTATAACTCCTGTTATTTTAATGGTTGTTTTAGGATTAATAGTATGCATCTTTACCTTACTATAGTGTACCTTTAAAAATATGTATCAAATAACATCGGGCTCCCAGCTCCATGGGGAGTCCGCTTCTCCCTTTGACCTTCTCCCCTCTCATGCTCTCTCTCTCTCTCAAATAAATAAATAAATATCTTTATTAAAAAAATAAAATAAAATAAAATAAAATAAAAGGACGCCTGGGTAGCTCAGTTGTTTAAGCGACTGCCTTTGGCTCAGGTCATGGTCCCAGAGTCCTGGGATCGAGTCCCACATTGGGCTCCCAGCTCCATGGGGAGTCCGCTTCTCCCTTTGACCTTCTCCCCTCTCATGCTCTCTCTCTCTCTCTCAAATAAATAAATAAAAATCTTTATAAAAAAAATAAAATATATATCAAATAAAAACCTTACAACAATTTATTCCCATTTCTCCCTGCTTGGCCTTTATACAGTTGTTGGCATAAAATTTATGTTATAAATTTTAAACATTTAAATATATTAAATATAAATATAAAAATTTATATTACAAATTATATATATTATAAATTATAAATTATTACAAACTCCACAATACATTGTTTTTATTTTTGTTTCAGACAGCCAATTATTTTTAAAAGAAATTTAAATAATAAGGAAAAATTCAACCCACATGAGTTACCATTTCTTATGCTTTTCATTCCTTTGTATGAATCTGGATTTCCATCTGGTATCATTCTCCTTCTGCCTAAAAGATCTTTGACATGTTTTGTAATGAGTGTCTGGTGTTGGATTCTTTTGGATTTTTAAGTCTCAAAAAGTATTTATTGCACACTTATTTTTTCTCCCAATACTTTTTATTAATTGACTGTAGTTTTAGAATTGTTTTATATTGACAAAAAAAATAAGCAAACTACAGAAAGTTCTCATATATCTCCCCCCCACACTCAGTTTCTCCTATAATTGACCACTTAACATTCATACGGTACATTTGTTATAATTAATGAAACTATATTGGTATGCCCTTATTGACTAAAATCCATAGTTTATTCATAGTTTATTCATAGTTTCCTGAGCTTTTGCCTAATGTCCTTATCCTATTTCAGGATCTTATCCAGGATACTACATAACTTACCATTCTCAGGTTTCCTTAGACTCCTCTTAGCTTAGTGACAGTTTCTCACACTGTCCTATTTCTTATGAACTTGACAGTTTTGAAGAGTTCTGGTCATGTATATTGTTGGATGCTCCTCTCCTGGAAACTGTCTGATGTTTTCTCATGATTAGACTGGGGTTATGAATTTGGGGGGAAGAGAGCATAAAGATAAAGTGACATTTTTTTCATCACATTATACCAAGGTTGTATTCTGCCAATATTATTTATCACTGATGAAAGCATCCTTGATCACCTGACTGAAGTAACATCTGTCAGGTTTCTCCCGTGTAAGGTTACTCTTTTCATCCCCTTTCCATACTGTACTCTTTGAGAAGAAATCACCATGCAGAGAACACACATAAAGGGGAGTTCCACTGCTATTTCTGTTTTAGAAGGTAGCATCTCCATAATTTATCTGAAAATTCTCTAATATGAGAGATTGGTCTCTTCTCCCTCATTTATTTATTTAATCATCTATTTGTGTCAGTATGGGCTCAATAATAGCTATTTTATATTTGGATTATAATTCAATACTACTTTACTTATTTTGTAGCTTGAATTTTTCCAGCTCTGGCTATTGTGAGCTCTTTCACTTGGCTCGTGTGCCCCTTTACCATACATAACCATAGTTATTTGATTTTGAACACTTCCTTATTTCTAGCACTAGAAACTGCCAAGCTGCTCTAAGCTCATCTCATATGCTTCCTGACTCAGTCCTAGGAAGAACATTTTCTGCAAGAAGCTCTGTTTCCTTTTATTGGAGAATGGCATTGGAAACCAAGATCTGGGGGGTAGGTGTACTCATGTTAATGGGGGGTCATTTCATTTAGATCCTCTCAGCTGACAGAGCAAAGAAATTATGTGTGTATACTAACATATGTGTCTATACACATTATCTATAAATATTTTATATGTAATCATCTGTGTCTGTGTTAAATTAAACATGAGTTCTAACTGATATCTCCCTAACCAAATGGGTTATTCTAGTCTATTCCTCTTGCTGCTCTGTATATTTCTAGTCCAACAGCCTGGATCCCACCATTCCCCATCCATTTACTTAATCTTTAATTCCAGTACACACATATAGTGGTAACAGAATTGTTAATCTATAGTCCCATGGAGAAAATTTTGACTCAAGTCAGTTATGATTCATATACAGTTCTTTTCACCATTAGTCTTTAAAACACCATTCATTTCCAAAGTTTCATAAGTCAGCAGCTTTTCGTTCAACCCTCCCTTTGAGGTTGTTTCACGCATTTGTGATACATCTAGATTCTCCCGTCACAGTCTGCATTCTATCTTGGGATCCTCTGTCCTTCTAAATGATTTTTTCCTTTATAAATTAAAGTTTGCTCTTTATGTTATAAAATTCTATAAGATTTAACAAACACATAATGCCACATATCCACCAGTAGAGCATCATAAAGAACCATTTCACTGCCCTAAAAATCCCTGCCTTTCACCTATTCAATCCTCTCTCCTCCTCCAAATCCCTGGCAACCCCTGATTTTTTTTATTGTCTATATAGTTTTTGCCCTTCCAGAATGTCATAAAATTGGAATCATATAGCATATGGCCATTTCAGACTGGTTTCTTTCACTTGGCAATATGACTTATGGGTTTTCCATATCTTTTTGTGGCTTGGTAGATCATTTTCAATTATATTACAGAATAATATTCAATCATATGAATATGCCAAAGTTTATCCATTTATCTATTGAAGGACATCCTGGTTGCTTCCAGTTCTGAGCAATTATGAATCCAATTGCTATCAACATTAATATGTGCACGTGCTTTAAACTCAGCTGGGTAAATACCTGGGAGTTTAATTGATAGATAATAAATTAAGTCAAGACTGTGTTTAGTTTTGCATTAAACTGTCAAACTATCTTCCAAAGTGGGCTGCATTTTGCATTCCCACCAGCAATGAATGAGAGTTCTCGTTGTTGTGTATCATCCTCACTATTTGATATTTTCAGTTTGGGAATTCTAGCCATTCTAACAGGTGTGTAAGGGTACCTAATAGCTGTTTTAATTTGCAATTCTCAAATGACAAATGACGTTGAACATCTTTTCACATGGTTACTTGCCTGCTGTATACCGCACATCACAGTCAGCAGTAATGTTAGCCAGGATGGCCTTAGTAAGAGGGAGTTCATAGCGCTAAGTCTGTGCATAGCTTCTATTCACACTACTATGCCACTTACCTCATAGGCCTATTGAGCAAGCAAGCACTGACGTGGCTGGGGAGAGGCTGACTGGCAGGCAGCGTGTGTCATTTTTTTCTCCTGATTATTAAGGGCCTCCTCTGATGACCATTTGCTTGGGACATTTTATCCTCACTGTTTTGGCCCATTCACTATTTTTAGTTCAGCTATGTGAAGAAGCCCACAGACTTCTCTGTCAACAATCTGCCACTCTTGTTCCTTCCAAGTTGCTGACAATCAACCAAAAAGTTAATGACTGCCAGTGAATACATCCATTTCTCTAGCCATTTCTTACTACTGGCAAAGTGGACAGCTAAGTTTACGGCTTACAGTTCTGCCCACTATTACTGATTTTCCTTCACTACTATCCTATAAGGCTATTCCTAAGAGTGACTGTGGTACTCCAGCTGTCCATTTGGGGCAATGACCAACTGAAATCATGAATTTAGAGAGAGGAAACTGTGCAACACTAGCCATCGTTAAATGTTTCTGAGCCACCTATTCAGCTTACTTGAATCTTCCCAAGCTTAGTCTCATACATTCCATTTACATTTGATGATATATTGCTTCACTACACACTCAACCTTATGACTGGGTGAATCGGAAACACCCAGTTCATGACGGAAAGCTCAGGACACATGATCTCCTGATGTCTGATGGTAGGGATTCAATCTCTCTACTAAGACTTAGAGGAAAGCCAGAAGTTGTTCCTCAAAATGAAAATAGTTATCTGAAAAAATTTTTTGCTCTAAAATCTTGAGTCTTTATTGTGATTCTCTATGTCTAGGGCTTGCTAGATGCTCCATATGGCATCTTCATTTGCTACATATACTATAAGTATTGTTGGATCTGATTGATCAATGGCTCAAGGAGCAGAGCAAATTGCCTTCTCTGATCCCTTCTTGAAACTGGAAGCCCTATATGTGATTCCAGATTGATCAAAGCAGTATATATTGCTTCCAAAATCCAGAAAAGACCATAGAGCATCAGACCTCTTTTCAGTAGCAGAGGTATCAGGTGCAGCAACTTGTATTTCATCTTGGAATACATATCTGAACACTCCCAAGATCAATGGACTCAGAAGTTTCAATGAAGTAGTGGACTCCTGATTTGTTGTGGGGTTTATCTCCCACCCTCTAGTTCTCATGTGTTTGCCTAAGTCATCTGAAATGCTTGCTATTACCTGCTTATCAGATCCAATTAGCATAGTTTCCCCAATGTAGTAGACCAGTGTGTTTTGTGAAATGTCAGTTTAATCACGATCTCTATGGACTGCATTATATAGCAAGGAGGAGGAGAATTGAAATAGCTCTAAGGCAAGACTATGAATGTGAACTATGCCATACCAGGTGAAATTAAACTGCTTCATAAGGTCCTTGCAAATTACTATGGAGAAGGGGATTTTCCAGGTTGAAGCTGGAAATCAAGTGCCACAGACCATATGGATTTTATTTAGTGAAGATATTACATCCAGGACAGCAACTGTAATTGGAGTCACTCCCTGATTAAGTTTACAGTGGTCCATAGTTATTCTCCAAAATCCATCTGACTTCACAAGCAAAACAGGTGAGTCAAATGGGGTTATGGTAGGGTTACCACCCTACTTCTTCCAAGTCTCTGATGATTTTAATGTTAGCAGTTTCCCTGGGGATGCCATATAGGTTTGGGTTCACTATCTTGGTAGGAAGTGTAAGGAAATTCCAGGGTCTGAGATTCAATGTGGAGATTCTACTAGTTGCCCTGTATGTTTGTTCTCATGACACATTCAGGAACTGAGTAAACAAACACAAGGGGAGACCTTGGACCAATTTGGTACAGAGTTAATTGACTTGAACTAAGATTCCATCTATTACCTGCAACTATAGCCCCACTTTAACTGATAGTCAAAGTGGCATATTGGGACCCCAGAAATTAGCCAATTCAGAGCCAGTGTCTAGTACTCTCCCCAAGCCTGGATATTTCCTTTTATCCAATGTACAATAATTTTAGGTTCTTTGGTAAAGTCTTGGAGAAAGATTTACATTCTGTATTTCCAATCTTCAATAAAATGAAACTCAGCATCCCCTCCAATGAAGGACTTTGGGGTTTATGAATTAACTTAGGTCGGAAATTGAGTAAGAGGCTATGATTCTGCCCTTTGGTAACCATCCTGACCTTGGACATTCAGCTCCCAGAAACGTGAGAAATAAATTTCCGTTGCTCATAAGCTGCCTAGTCTGTGATGGACAAAGACAAGGTGCATTAAAATAGAATCGGTGAAATGCTTATGTTACCCCCATTCAGTGGAGTACTATTTGACTCATTTAAAAAATGAGTTAGCTCATTTGGGATATGGAATGATGTCCGAGAAAGATCTGTAGGTGAAAAAAATTAAGGTGCACAAAGTGTGCATAGTCGTATACTGTTTCCACAAGGGTTTGTATGTGTGTGTGTAAACATGGGGTTCCATGATAGGAGACCCAAGTAACTGGTAAGGCTGGATTTCTCCGAGAACGTGAACTGTTGAACTGTTGGAAATGGAAGTGAGGCACATACTTGTTACTGTGTTACAGTTAGATACTACTGAATTTTGTAACATATTAAATGTACTACCTACACAGAGAGGTAAATACATTTTTTTTTCATTTTTTTAAGTTAGCCCTGTGCCCAACATGGGTCTTGAACTCACAACCCTGAGATTAAGAGTCATAGGCTGTACTGACTGAGCCACCCAGGAGACCCATATATTTATTTTTTAAAGATTTTATTTATTTGTCAGAGAGACAGAGTGAGAGCTCAAGCACAGGAGTGGTAGGTAGAGGCTGAGGGAGAAGCAGGCTCCTCATCGAGAAAGGAGCCTGATGTGAGACTTGATCCCAGAACCCTGGGATCATGACCTGAGGTGAAGGCAGCTGCTTAACCAACTGAGCCACCCAGGTGCCCTGGGCAACCCATATATTTTTTTTAAAGACTGCAGTATACTAGCTCACTGCTGCAATTACTGGAACCCGTTGTTAATTGAATCTCAAGGCATGCAGTTTGGCAAGGAGCCTCCCCTCTGTACCAACCCTGCCCTCCCTGTTCCAGGGTCTGGGCAGAGGACACTGGTGAGACCTCTTGAGTCTACATAGACTTGTGTCACAATCTGATCTGAGATACGGAGACGTGTGTTTCTTGTATTTTAGTGATCATGTTGGCAGCACTGTTTGCTGTCAGCGGGCTGTGGAGAATACTCAATGTAGAAGGTGCTGCTTGAATTTCTAAGCTCTGTGGTGATGCAGTCTTAGTAGGAGAGGACTTTCCCAGACCATTATAAATATCAAGTTGGTTCCATTGGGAGGCTCTATTTCGTGATACGTTTCATAAAGAACGTTGTCTTCTACATAATGACTTCATTAGGCTCTCACCTCTACTTCTGAACAATGATTAATATGCAAGAGAGAGAAATGCTTTTATTAATCCCACGGGGTCACCAAATACCTTATTTTATAGGAAATATGTCCAGTGAGGAAACCTTTTTTGCCTCACCAGCTGTAAGGAGCATAGCACACTTTTGTTCAGCATTTGTTTGTTTCTTCGGAGCTGTAATGGGTGCCACTCGGAATGTATCAAGTCCGGAGAAAAGATTAGCTGGCAACAAGATCTTCACATGGACTTTTTCTCTTGGATCTGCTCTGATTCCAAACACTGTTTTCTTAAGCTTCCTTTGTTTTCCAGATTTTTTTCTATTTTAAACAGAATCCCACCCTGGTTGTCAGAAAATATTTTGTGTTCAAGGGTATGAAGATACATTTAAAAGAGAAAGCAGACTTTTTTTTTTTTTTTTTTTTTTTTAGAGCAAGCGGACTTTCAACAAAATAACACTTTGCTGCTTTGCTGTAGCAAAAATCCTTCAGGCTAACCTCAGCTCTGAGTTTCTGAGGCATTCAACCAGAGAACACATTCATTAAGACTCCAACTTAAAAATCACCTCTTCTGTGAAGCATCTACCAACTCACCCAGGCAGAGTTACTCTCTCCTTTCCTCTGAACTTTCAAAACCTACCCCTACCTGGACTAAAACATGCACCACATGGGTTTCTAAGCATTCATTTCCTAAACTTCCTTCCCTCTCTGATCCCTGTGTCTGAGTAGTTAGAGTACAAAGGGCAACTAAATGGACCAGTTAGCACAAGGCTTGGTCCGTTATAATTATTCCACAACGAATCAATGAGTGAGTGAATAAATGAAGTGGTACTGAGCCCACTACGAAAAAAAGCATTTAAATAGATGAACCCCTGCGTGAGTCAGAAAGGGACACTGAAAATAGACTGCCTAATTTTTCTGGAGCCAGCCTAGAGAATGTGCAGAACAAGTACATGAGAGATCTGCGATCTCCCCCACGAGTCAGACAGGGCAGAAGGGAATACCTACCCACCTCCAGGATAATTGGTGCTCTAATCAAACCTAGAAATCCTATATTCACTCTCCCTTTCAGTGAGAAGCCTCTCTGCCTGGCTAGAATTTCAACAGACATCTTTCCAACTGGCTTTATTATCATGACCCAAATATAAATATCATGGCAAGAGCCCATGAGGTGGGAGCACAATTTATCCTACTGAAAATAGAGGCAGAGAGCATCAGCCCTAGTATCCTTGAATCTAGAGTGGGGTTGCCATAGCAACCAGCTGAGTCACTAATGAAAAAAGCACAGTTGCACTATGACTAGGCTGACATTCTGTGACATTCTCTTATTTTACTGTAGCTCTAATGATGTCTTCAGTAGGAATGACAGAGAGAAAAGGGTCTGACCTCTCTATTAAACCTGCTACTGGTTTGACACGCTCTGCTTTTAGCCTAATGAATGTGAATTTCTGTGTGTAAATTCTGCCTTGGAGGAAAGCACTTTAGGAATTCGTCTGATACATATATTAGACTTGTTGATTCCATTGTTCCTTTAATGCAATCCCTTCTCTTTCAAATTAACACGGCAGCGAAGCAGATGAGCCCCAAAAGCAAAACAGGAAGGGAAAAAAAAATAATGAGGAGACGTGACAGGGGGATGCTAATCCATCACTGGTGACACAGAATTGGAGAATACAACCAGAAGCCCCTGCTTTTTTCCCCCCTGCACTTGTTCTTTCTCTTTACTTATTTTTTTTAATTGAAGTAGAGTCGACACACCATGTTACGCTGACTTCAGGTGTATAAAGAGTGATTCAACAGCTCAAGATGTTCTTCTCTGTTCTCCACAAGTACAGCTACCAGCTTCTGCCCCTTCTTCAAACAGGAGGATCCACAGGCAGTTAAATGAGAAAGCTAGCAATCTCTGCAAAGACAGAGGTTGATGATAGATAGATGATGGTTGATAGATGATGATAGATAGATGATAGAAAGATAGATGATGGTTCCCCACTGCAAAGGTCCTTCTGGAAATATGGCCTGAGAGTTTCATGATCCACATATTCTCATACTAGTCACTATATTCAGAACCCTGTGCTAGGCGCTATGGGTGTTACAAAGAATATCCTCAAGTCATTTACATTATAAAGCTGAAGGAGGGGTGCAAATGGTGAGCAACTTAAAAAGTGTACAGACACTACCTGGCCCCTACTGCTGCCCCCGGACTGTGCAGAAACCAGCACATTTGTACTTGCAAGGTTTAAAAATCAAAGTTGATAAAATGTAAAACTGCCATAACTTTGAGTGTACAAACAGAATTCAAAAATAGAGTGAATCAAGACACTGTCACCGAGTTTGTAAAACTGGAAATGCTTTATTTATGTATTTTTTTCCACATGCACCTTGTTTGCAAACATATGAACTTTTTTTAAGCCCAACATTGGGTTGCTTTCATCTGCACAAGAAGGGCCAAGAGAACTGGTGTCAGCATTTGCTGCAAATTATGTGGGAGTTTCTGAAGTTGAGTGTAGGCATATACATTCCTTTATCAGCAGGAAAGAGGAGAGCTCATTCTTTATTAAAGCAGCCTTCTAGCTACTCTATCAGCGGAACACTGCTAACCTCATTTTCTTAGCCTATGACTTGAATCATGGTATGCCTGTCCCCGAGATCTTCATTTACCACTTTTTTCATGTCACCCGTCTCCCCTGGTTCTTATAGATGATGGTTCCCCACTGCAAATCAAATCACACCGAATTCTGCTCTCTGATTCGCAATGCCCTCTACAGTTTCGCCCCAACATTTCTGTCCACACTGGTTTCCCGATCCTCCCAGTGCCAGCCCTCCCTTCCTGCCAGACCCTATACCCCCTGACCACAAAAATGGAATTACGGGTTCTGGTCTCCACAGCCTTTCTCCTACCTACCCAGTCCTAACACATCCTTTGAGAAGCTATAAGTGCCACGTCCTCCATAAATGGGATCTTCTGACAGGCTTTGACTTTTGAAAATAGGTTCCACCCAGGTGACTACTCACCATTTTCTTAACATGTTCATATTTTTTCTTCTTTTTTTTAAGAGAGAAAGAAAGCATAAGCAGGGGGAGGGGTAGTACAAACTACCCACTAAGCAGGAAGCCTGACAAGGGACTCCATCTGAGGGCCCCGGCATCATGACCTGAGCGGGAAGGCAGATGCTTAATGGACTGAGCCACCCAGGAGCCCACGTTCATATTTATTCTATTGGCTAAATTGTTTGCCCTTCGAGAGCAAGCTCACATTGTGTCTTTCTTTTCATGTACATACTCCCTTAGTTCATCTAGAGTCAATCGTGCCATAATGCATTAATTCAATAATCGTCTCTGCACATCAGGCCACGGGAGAGCTAACAACCTGTAGGCATCTTCATGTAGGACATTGAGGCTTTGCAGCATCAAGGATGTAGAGTGGGGACAACGCAGACGCGTTGTTAGGAACCAGATGAGGCAGATGTTTTAGAGTCACCTAAGGATTTGGGTATTTTTATGGAATCCCACTTTGGCAGAGCTTCAGAGTCCCATGGAGGGGAGAGAGCGGCAGGGGCAGTGGGTAACATTCTTTTTCCTGATTTAACCCAGAGCAGCTCTACTTTCATCCATTCTAAGGATGTAGATTTTTCTGAGTTTGGGTTAAAATTTCTTTTGAAGAAAGGGCACTTTAGGACTGAGCTTTGTTTGGAAGCCTCCTCCCTGCATAGTGGAGAGTCATTAGTATTTTTTGTGGAAAAGGACAAGCAGATTCGGCCTCTGAGCCAAGGCCAAATCCACACCAGAAATTCAGGGACAGCTAGGCCCTCTAGAAGCTAAGCCTCTCATCCTACCATACATCTTTGGCAGATGTGCTATCTCCATTCATTTGCTAGAAGGAGACAGAGGGCAAAGGTGGTGGATTTATCCCTTTAATCCTTTTTTCCCCCCCAAATATGTTTATTTTATTTTTTCAGTGTTACAAGATTGATTGTTCATGCACCACACCCAGTGCTCCATGCAATACGTAGCCCTTTAATCCTAAGAGGGGATGGGGCGTATCCTGGCCTTATATTTTGCCTTCATTTCACGAAATAAGGGGCTTCCTTCTTCACTCTTCTTTCTGTGCCTAATTCTTTTATTTTCATGGGGCTTTTTACTTTGTCTCACAAGGGAGGGTTTTCAAGGACTCGAGAAGACAGCTAAAATGGATCTCTAGCAACATGTATCATAACTAAATCTATATCTTGGTAGAATACTGTGGATCAAAACCAAGCAGAAGGAACAGTGGAAGTTGTATGGGAAGGGGATAATGTATGTAGGAGAAATCAGCACAGGAAATCAGCAGAGCCTTTGATGCGGTGTCAGAGCCAAAAATAGCAGAGTGCTCGGTGACAAAGCAGCAGCTCCGCTCTGGGCAGACCCAGGCTCTGCTGGACAGGGCCGCACCGGAAACGCAAACCTGCCCAGCTGTTGTTGTTACACATTTTAGGATAATGAATGAAAGAAACTCCCCACGGGCTTCTAGGTGCCCAACCAATAGAAACCAACTTCATTTTATAGAAAGAGACGTTCAGAAAACATTCCTGACACTCCAGTTGCTGAAAGAAATAGCACAAGGAGAGACCTTCTCACTCAAATCTGCTTCTGCCACAAAAGTGGGCCTTTGCGTGGCAATCAAGAAAATGCATCTCGTTAGAGTGGGAAGTATTCATGCTTGGAAGCCAGGTGGTGCTGTGTGCAAATTCTGCTCAGCCCTTTGAAGACAGAGGAACAATATCCCAGTATCTGTAAAAGTACCTACGGTTACTGCCTTCTTCATTTGGATGTCCCTCAGCAGCGTTTTACCGTTTGGATAGAGCTCTCTACGGCCTGCCTACCATCTTAAATACGCACGGAGCAGATTTCCCCTATGAGTCAGGGAACCAGACGTCTGATTATGCCTCACCTGTGTCATCCCCCCGAAGTAGGTGGCACCTGGCTTGCACTCATGGTTCTTAGTCTAAGACATTCTAAGTCTAATTCCACCTGACTGACATCACAGTGACAGGTTGTATCCTCAGATATAACAAAGATAAATTTATAGCTTGATCTAAAATTGGTAGCTCACTCGTGAATGTTGAACAGTGCTGTGGTTGAGAACCTCAAGTTTATGAACTTGTCTGTCTGCCTCACAAGACTGTGAGATCCTTAAGATCCTTGTAAAAAGACTTTGTGTTATGTTCACCACTGAATGTCCTGCGCTGAACAGAGTAGGCCCTCAAAAAATTTTATGAAAGGAATTTTGAGACTAATAGTATCATTCGTGTATTCACAGCTTTTTTTCCATCACACTAGCTGGTGAAGAAGGCAGTATTTATTCTTCACTGATCATGGAGCTGTGTGTGGCCTAGATTACTATTATAGAGATCAAGGTCATGAGAAGTGTGGCTAAATTAGAAGGATCAGCAGTATCTGGGTGGCTCAGTTGGTTAAGAGTCTGCCTTCAGCCCAGGTCATCATGATCCCAGGGTCATGGGATCCAGCCCTGAGTTGGGCTCCATGCTCTGTGTGGAGTCTGCTTCAGTTTCTCTTTCTCCCTTTTCCTCTGCCTCTGTCACTTCCCCTACTAATGCACTAAATAAATAAATACATAAATAAATAATTTTCATATAGCTCTTGATGCAGCTTGTGAAAGAATAAAATTGATAAAGATATGCGTGTGTTTTGGTCTAGGACCATTCACATAGGGATGGTTATAATCAGCTGAGCAATCCATTCCCTGGAGTCTATGTGCTTGGGAAGTTTTCTGCTATCAATGACCATTCTAGGAAGAAAGGGGAGAAGGAGTAACAGATTTCCAGTAGATCATTCCCATACATCAGTCAGGTCTCTATTATATCGTAACCTCCACAGAGGGAGATGATAACAGATAGTGCATTGTGCCAACTTCTAGCCCCCTGCCCTCATTTACTTTCCTTCATAGCTCTTGTTCCTCTCTGTCATTATACTATCAGCTTGTTCCCTTGCTTATTGCCTCCCTGTCCAAATGGAATATAAATTACATGAAGGCAGGAACTTTTTGTGTTTATTGATGCATCTTAAAACAGTGCCCAGCACATATTCAGTGCTCAATTCATAGTGTTAATAATATTAATACAGGATCAATTGGTAAATGAATTGTTGAATGGAGTTAATTAATTAATTAATGGACACTTCTCATGTACCAGCAATTATAGCTAGATGCTTTATAAATATTTAACATTTAAATCCAATGTCAACCCAGTCAGATGAGTGTTGCTTTCTAGATTTGACATAGGAGACTGAGGTCCAGAGAGGTTAAATAATTTGCCCAAAAGGCATGCACGAGTAAGCTTGCACAGCTAAGATTTGAACCTGGTTCTTTCTGATTATACAACTTGTGCCTTCACTTTGTAGAAAATCTATACTTCAAGTAGTTTAATATCCTTCAAAGGTACAGGATGGTTTAATATCCTTCAAAGGTACAGATGGTGGAGGTGGTTTTAAAGGGAAACCATTCAATAATACTTTTGTGTTGGGCTTGAGATCTCTTAGTCTTCTCTTCCTCTCTCCCCTCAGCTCCATTTGACTTGGATGCCCAAACAAGGCTTGCGATAAAGCTTACCTGCTACCAGTCTCTGACCTCAGGACAGCTCTACGCCCTCCTCAGCAGGGCCAGCCAGGAGAGCACAGAGAGCCTGTCAGAGCTGAGGCGAGTTCTGTGCTTGTCTACCAAGTGTCAGCAAACCTTGGGGCCACGGCTCACAGCACCATGCACAGCTTGCTGGGACTTGGTGAGACAACAGGAAGAAAGATTTAAGTAAATAACAAGTGTGTTCAGGACAAAATAGAAATAAAAAGGCAGGGAGTTGAGTGGTGACAGGAACAGGTTACTTGATGACTAATTGGGAAGAAGGACAAAAGCTGTGATACCGAAGGACAACAGAGAACCACCCGTGATGTGGGTAACTGCTGAATCTATCCCATAGGGGGCTTTTTTTTTTCTTTTAAGTTGTTCTAGTTTGTGTCCTTGGGCTGTGCACTGAATGTGATGACTCAACTAGTAAGAGCCAGATGGTTTTCTACTATATCTTTATGGGAATCCCCAGAAGGACAAAAATTTGAGCTTGAAGCCATCTTCAGTTACCTTGAAATTTAATTCTTTCTGTTTTTTTGCTTTGTCCTTTTATGCTTTCTTAGTGAGCTGTAATTTACATAAAATAACAAGCACAGATCATAAATGTACGGTCTGATGGATGTCGACAAAGGCACATTCCCATGCAATCCACACTGCGAACAAGATAGAAAATATTAAAAAAAAAGATAGAAAATATTAACACCAGCTTAGAAAGTTCCCCTGTGCCCCTTCATGATGGATTTGCTTTGCCTGTGCTGGTATACCATACAGATGAAATCATATAGTTTATACTCTTTGTTTCTGGCCTCTTGTGATCAACATGATGCTCTTGAGATTTTTCCATGACTTATGCTTTAGCATTTTATTTTTATTGCTGAATAGTAGTTCATTGTAAATATATACAATTTATTGCCCCAATTCTCATATACTTGGCCATTTTCTAATTGGATTGATTTGTTTTGTCCTGTTAGGCTTTGTATTTATTTATACATTCTAGGTACTAGAATTTATTGAATTTATCTAGTCATTTACTGAACATGTGGTTTACAAAAATCTTCTTGCAAAAATTATGTAGCTTATCTTTTCATCTTTTTAACAAAGGCTTCCATATAGCAATAATTTTCATTTGGATGAGGTCCGGTGTATCAATTTTTCCTTCTGTGAATTATATTTCCTTTGTCAAGTCTAGGAACTCTCTCTAGTCCTAGATTCCCAAAATTTTCTCCAATTTTTTCTAAAACTTTTGTAATTTTACATTTTAGATTTATGTCCATGATCCATTTGGGGTTAATATTTGCATAAGGTGTGAAGTTGAGGTCAAGATTTGTCCTTTTGCCTATGGATGTCCAATTGTTCCTGCATCATTTGTTAAAAAGACTGTACTTCCTCCATTAAGTTGTTTTTGCACATTTGTCAAAAACTAGGTCAGCATATTTGTGTAGGTCTATTTCTGGGTTCTCTATTATGTTCTATTGATATATGTGTCTATCTTTCTGCTTGTGCCTTTCCAAATAAATGGTAGAATAAGCTTGTAAGATAAGATAGATAGGTAGACAGACAGACAGACAACTTTGCTGAGATTTTGACAGAAATTGCATTAAACGTATAGATCCCTTTGGGGAGAATTGGAATCTTTACTCTGTTGAGTCTTCCATTCTAAAATCATGGTATATCTCTCCATTTATTTAGGTCTTTTTAAAAATTTGCTTCACAGTATTTTGTAATTTTCAGCATGTAGATCGTATATATATTTTGTTTTGTGTACACTTAAGTATTTTATTTTTTGGAGTAATTATAATGGTATTATATTTTTAATTCTAGTTTCCCATGCTTTTGTTAGTATATACAAATGAGATTGATTTTTGTGTGTTGATCATGTAGGCTGTCACCTTACTGTTCTCACTTATTAGTACTAGGAAGGTTCTTTGGTGGATTTCCTGGGATTTTTGACATAGGCAATCATGTCATTTGTAAGCAAAAAGAGTTTCGTTTATTCCTAATTTATATGTTTTTATTTCTTTTTCTCAACTTATAGCAGTGGCTATAAGTTCCAGTACTATGTTTAATAAGAGTGGGAAGAGTGAACAACATCCTTGCCTTGTTCCTGATCTTAGGGAAAAACCATTCAGTCCTTCAACATTAGCTATGATGTAAAACTTTTACAGATGCTACTTATCAAGGTGAGGTAGTACCTCAACTTAGTGTAAGTTTTTGTCATCAGGGGGTGTTGGATTTTGTCAAATGCCTTTTTGAATGATATGAATATATGATTTTTCTTGATTTTTATCAACCTCATTGATATGATAGATTACTTTGATTGATTTTGGAATAATGAGCCAGCCTTGCATACCCAGGATAAAACCACTTGGTCATGGTATATGATTCTTTTAAATAATTTTTAGATTTGATTTGCTAGGATTTTGTTAGGAGTTTTGTTTTTGTTTTTTTGTTGTTAATTTGTCTCAAGTCATGAGAGACATTGGTCTGTAGTTTGTTTGTTTGTACTGTCTTTGTCTGGTTTGGGTATTAAGGTAATACTAGCCTGATAAAATGTGTTGGAAAGTGTTCCTTCTTCTATTTTCAGAAAAAAGTTGTGTAAAATTGGTGTTAATTCTTCTTTAAGTGTTCAGTAGAATTCTCCAGTAAAACCATCCGAGCCTAGAGATTTCTTTTCCATAAACTTTCACATTATGAATTCAATTTCTTAAATTATTGTAGGCTATTTGGATTATCTATTGCATCTTGGTTGAATTTTGATAGTTTGTGGTTTGTCAAAAGATTAATTTCTCCTAAGTTGTCAAAGTTATGCTCATGATGCTGTTCACAGTATTCAATTATCTTTTTAATAATTGTAGGATTTGTAGTAATATCCTCTGTTTCATTCCTGATATTTATATTTGTCCCCATGCTTTCCAATGGGGAAGAGGAGTTTCAGACATGTGAAGGCGGAGAGCTTCTTTCTTAGTCAGGCACTTGTGACAATATCTCCCTATAGGTGCCCCTCAGCTGCCATGGAGTTTCTGGGCAAAGTCAAAGAGGTTTTCTGATTGGGTCACTCATTATGGTGGGGTCACTCTTGCCAGTTCCTCCCACTAGCCCTGGTATTTGGGGGATATGTGGTCTCCAGCCTGGCAGGTAAAGAGAGCTCTCCTTGACCATTTATTGTTAGCAATTGTCTCTCCCTCTATTCCTTCTGCTGATGATGCTGGGCTAGTTTCAGAAGGATGTTTTCACAGGGGCTCTCCTTCAGTCAAGGGGGTAAATGAGCTGACATGGGCTGCCTTCTATTGCTACATTGGTGTCCAGGAAATACCAAGTCTTGGTCATCCTCTTCTGTTGGGTAGAGCCTACAAGAGACCCTACCATGGTGCTATTTCTCCCAAGCCACTAGGCCTTCTTCTTATCACCTTTCAGGATATCCTTTGGCTGTCTCTTGAGTTATTTCCAGGGCTTGTAGTTGTATTTTGTGGGAATGAGCAAGGAGAAACAGGTCTATACTATTTTGTCCAGACCAGAGACCCTTCAAAGAGGAATTGTCTTTGGTTCTCAAACGTCTACTTTGTGAGTTTAGAAACTTAGTCATTTTAAGGACCAAAGTCATAGTTCCCAGGCATCACTGCTTTGAGGCAACAGCAAAACTCTCAAGTTTCTTCTGGGACTTGATGCCTCTAACTGTCGTAAGCAGCTAGTAAGGAGGAGTCAACAGGTGATTGTTTTGAAAAAAGGAACAAAGTCACTCAAGTGCCACCACATGTATAATTACCTTTAGCTAAATGTTGTATATTGTTGTATATTGATACCTCCTTCTTTCTCTTTCCCCCTAAGGCTGGTCTTAAAATTCACCTTAACCAGATTTAGTATTTCCCTGCGAAAAAAGAAAGTGACTAGAGTGGGTCTTATCTGTGGTCTTACCACACCTCTTCAGTCAAAGTTTTAGATTAATTTCCCCCAAAACTAAGTAATGAGAGCCTCTCAATTAAAATGCAGATTCAGTATTCAAAGAGCAGATGATAAATCAAAATTATGGGTTGAAATGAATGTAATGAAATTTATTGGGAATAAGGATAAAGTCTTTTATTTAGGTACACAATGTTCACTAAGAAACATAGATAGGAAAAAATTTAACAATAGTTTATTTGAAGGCAGAATAAAGGTCTCAGTGTGACCTAAAAAACTATGTTAATCTTAGTATAAATATCAGAGCCAGAATCAAGAGAATCTCCTCATCTCTTTTGCAGTGTTTCTCAAATTTTAATGTGCATGCAGATTACCTGGGTATCTTTTAAAACTGAAGGTTCTTATTTAGCAGACCCGAAGTAGGGCTTGAGAATCTGTAGTCTGACCGGTCTCAGGCTCTGCTCGGTCTGTCAATCACTGGGTCACATTTTGAGGAGCCAGGCCCTGTACCGTATAGATCACTTGTAGGATGAGATACTCATTTTCAAGCAACCAGTACGTCTTAAGAGGATCTTTAGAAATGAATTTGTTCAGAGAAGATGAGGCAGGATAGTTAGAAGTTAGAAATGAAGGTTCGCAACAGTGAAAAGGTCAACCCTTAATCAACTAAGAACTCTTTCAAATTGCTAATATAAACCATCCACAGACAAGCAGGCAAACAACTTAACAATAACAATGAAAAATTGCGTACGCCCCAACACAGACAACCGATTAACATTTGAAAAGATGTTTGGCCTCAGCAGTGATCATGGCATGCAAAATAAAACAACAATGAGAGATCATTTTTTCAGCTAGTGGGTAGACAACAACTTAAAAGCTTCATACAATGCAGAGGGAAAATAGGGATTGTTGTACATTGTGGATGGAATATGAATTACCACAACCTTTTTGAAAATAATCCAGCATTATTTACTAAAATTAATAAAGTGCAGGGACATCTGGGTGGTGCAGTTCATTGAGGGATGGACTCTTGGTTTTCCGGTCAGGTGGTGATCTTGGGGTAATAGGATCGAGCCCCATGTTGGACTCTGTGCTTAGTATGGAGTCTGCTTGAGGTTCTCTCCCTCAGCTCCTCCCTCGACTCACTCGCTCTTTCAAATAAATAAATAAATAAATAACATCTTTTAAAAAAATAAGAATATGCACATATATTTTGACTCAGCAATTCCACTTGTGGGAGTCCATATTAATGAAATAAACCCAGAATTATGGATATACTTACCAAGATGCTTGCTGCAACATTGTTGTGAAAAACACTTGGAAACTACCTGAATGTCCTCGACTAGTGACTGACCGAATTGTAGCATATGCAACGTAAGGGAGCATTT
The DNA here is from genome assembly GCA_028533885.1 of Nasua narica. Taxonomy (NCBI): domain Eukaryota; kingdom Metazoa; phylum Chordata; class Mammalia; order Carnivora; family Procyonidae; genus Nasua; species Nasua narica. Next base: position 66,664,116 of record CM052809.1, read on the forward strand.
GTTCTAAATTCCTGCCTTCCAAGGGTGGAATGATAAGTTAGTAAGCAACCTGCACTATAACGTTCAATCAGAGGCCATCAGAAGTGCTATTTGGGGAAGTTTTGTAGAGGCAAGACATCAATCTGTATGATTTCTCCGTTTCCTTCGGACTCTAAAACCCTACGATTCTATAAATTGGGTACTGCGACCCTCAATAAAAGCAAGGAAGAAGAGGAAAGGACACAAGGTTCCCATCCTATATTTATCTGCTTTCCTTAGTTTAGAATTGGGACCTTGGGAGCTGATTTAAGGGGCAAAATATTTCATTTGCGTGTAGAGACAACCACAAACTGAAGCTACTTTGTTTGGATACATGCTAAATGAAGAAAAAATAGTTATTGGTTTCTCTATCCCTAATTGTTGAAACAAGATCCATATTTCAGAAAAATGCCTCCTTTATATTCACAGTCACTAACGGAAAGTGACTAATATGTGACTGGGAACACAGCGTCAAACACCCTGAGCATATGGATAAGTGACTCTCTGTGTGTCTAAAATCAATGAAGCCTGATGCCTGAGTCTTTGCCAGGAACGTGGACCGGCATAAATGCAGTCAGGAACCGGAGAACAGCATCTCATTATGTCCTGGGATGGGGGTGAGCGGCTGGCTGGATGCCCGTGTTTCCCTCCATCAGTGGCTTGCAAGTTGTGACACTTTCTCAGAGGTGTTTCTGGGGCCCCGCAAGCATTTGTTATGAGGGTTTAAAACATGTTTAAACAGGCATTTATAAAACTGTAATTAAAACCTAAATAGCAAACACATTAAAATATGATACATGCCAAAATTTTAACACACTGGCAACCACCAAAATATTAATGTGCATTCTCATTGTCTCTTTAATAAGTAAGTACTATGAATGCCAGTGCCTAAGTTTGTATAAAAAAGGTTGTGCTTCTCTTCCAGTGCAATATAATATTTCATTTGGAAAATAGGACATTATACCACTAAAATTTTTGATAGTCACTGCCCCAAATCACAGATGAGAGAAGACAGAAAAGTAAATGAGTAAATGAGAATGAGTAAAGCCTGAGTAATTACTATTAGAATGGTTAATTCATTTACTTTAATTCGTTTAATTTTTCAAATCCTGAAATAGTCCTCATCTTTCAGAACATCCCACCTTAAACAAAAAGCTCTTTATT
>CM052809.1:66665797-66729392 GCA_028533885.1 Nasua narica
GCTCTCGGAGAGATCCCGGGGTTAGAAATCTTTCTCCTCAGGGTGATTTCATGGGTGTTCAGCGTGTTCTGGTAGATTTCCAGCTCACTTTTGGGGACCGGTTGCTGCAGGATCTCTTACTTCTCCGCCATCTTGCCCCCCCTCCCACAGGGAAATCTTTTTGCCTTTCCCTCTCCTTCTCTCCTTTCCCTCATAGAGCTCATTCATTCCCTGCATTTCCCCTTCTCCTCTACCCCAAACCTCACACATTAGTGCTGTATTGGGCTTGGGTTTAAAAAAAAAATTCAAAGGGCATTCACGTCAGACTGCAAATTTGAAATGATTAATATCATTTTTCTGGATGTAGTGACTAACTTCAACTTTGGGTAGGCAAGTATACATGAGGTGGTTTAACTAGGTTATGTGGTTATTCCTGAAACATAACATCCAAGACGAAAAGGTGGGATATAGCTGATGGGTAAGGGTGGCCTGCATTGGTCCCACCAATAAATGTGCCTTTCAGTTTTATTCTCTCCGTTTCTGGATACCTGCCATACACACAGTCTAATACAGAAAGGTCTCATGTATGTGTTGCACCCCATGGTCCTTCCACCCTGATGAGACCTAGACCCAGGGCTAGCCAGTCACTCACATGACCTCAAGCAAGAGCTCTGTCCAGTAAGAGTGGGAATGATGATCTGCCAAGCATGGACCCTCTGTCTTACCAAGTGTGAGTTCAGAGGCAATCATTGATGATTGGAGGAACAGCAGAAGCACAGATGGAAAGGTAAAATGACAGGAGTGGAAAAAAAACAAAGAAAGAACAATAGATTTCTGGCAGTGACCTAGTGACAGGACACTTTGTGACTGGGGCTGTGTTCTCACCTAAAAGGTCTTCCAGGTCCTATTTTTCTGGAAAGACCTGGCTCTATGTGGTTCCTGTTTTCCTTCTTTCTCTGCATGTCTTTTCCACATGATCTAATCAACTGAGCATTGAATAAATCAATCTCTCTGGTCCTCAGTATGAGAAGAGGCTCACTCACATTTATTTGAAGGAAGCCTTCCAAGGTTTAAGTATTAGATCAGTTAAAGAGCAGTAAACAGTGACTCACAGATTAATAAATATTTCAAAGGGCAGCAAATAACAGGTGCTTTCACTCTGAAGTCTGAAGGTGAAGCAGGCCCAGATATATAGCCACCAATGAAAATGTCTTAAACTGCTAACCCTCTGTTTCTGCTCCTCCTTCCCTAGATTTTGGTCCCTCTGTGTTCCTTCTGCTTTTCTTTTTGTGTACTTACTTCCCATCTCCCCTGCTACCATTTATCTTTGTGTGATTTTCTCTTGATTTCTCTCTGCCTCTTCCCTTTCCTTTTGTCTCTCTGGTCTCTCCGTTCCATGTGAACGTCTCTCTTCCATTCCCCTTCAATATCTCATGCCCTTACTCTTCCTTTTCCCTTCTTTTCCTTCTCTAGTTGCCTCTCCTTCCATCTTCCTCTTATTACTTTCCTTACTAGCACTCTTTAAAGACCAAAAAGTGGAAAGGAATATACATTCATTAGAATTTATTGTGCTTATCACATTTTATGTTCTATTTTCTTTGTTTCATAGCAGGTGACTCTGAAAGCAGATAACTTTTATTAAACAAAAAGGGAATACCTAAACAGTCTGCTTTTGCATGTGTTCATCACTTGATCATTTTCTCCAATATTCTGTGGCCTCAGCAGAAAAGAAAGCCTGTCCAAGCCCAGAACTCTTCATAGAAGGTTACCAAGGAAACAATAGATTCTCTGATCAGTTTCTACTTGTAAGAATTTTTTTTAACTCTCCCTAATGTTTAAGCTCAAAAGAGAAAAGAAAGTTACAATCAATTATTTATTGAATTATATTATTAATCCAATAGGCACAGAGCTGTTATTGCAGTGAAAATAATGATTTTAGTTTCATTGTACAGAAGTTTTGTCTCCTGGTGGTACCTTGGAGCTGACCTTAATTTTTTCTACTAGATTAGTTTTTTAATGTTCCCACGTTGCACATATCCTTTGTGAATCTGAAAGGCAAGTTTCAAAATACCTCTTACTCTTCATAGACCAAGTGCAAAGCCCTTATCACAGTTCTCACCCTATTGCCAAATGATTAAAATCCCTGTTGACATTTAATGTCAACAGAGAAAGTTACCCAGCACCGGGTAAGCACTACAGCGCCAAGGACTCCTGTTTGTCTCCAAGAGCATGGTAACCTGCCACCTAGTGTCTTAATAAAAAACTGTAGCAAGTGCTGCATCTGGCCAAGGTTTTCTAGGCTCCCTCTGAAATCCTCCTTGAACTCTTAGGGTTTAGCTTCAAGCTCTTCATGATGGCAGGCAGCTTTCTCTACGAGAGGCTCCTGACCTGACCTCTCCATTCTGAACAGCAGAATCCCCCCTGTCCCAGTCGGTAGGGTCCCCCTGGTCTACATGTGAGGCCATCCAAAGGAATGCATCTGACAAAGGATGATTGAGAATGACTGAAGTGTTCCATGGCATAAAAAGCATATAAAGGGCATACAGTTAATGTTATACTGTTAACGATAAGTATATGTAGCAACCGCAATGACGTTTTAATTTAATATTTCACAAATGTTTAAGTGTCTCCTACAAGCTGGGCACCATGCCAGGCCCTGGGAAGGAGGCAGTGAGTGTTAGAGATTGGTCCTACTGTCATAAAGCTTGTGTGCTATGGGCAAGAAGCATGACAAACAAGATTAATGCACATCAGGGTATATACTGTAAAGAAAACAAACAGGGCCGTGAAATCAGCTTATTGGAGAAGAGGGCTTTGTTAAAGGGGACAGCGTTTCTAGAAAGTGGCACCGAGTGAGACTCAAATACTAAGAAAGTACCAGGTGTCCAAGTAGCAAGGGAAGGTGATTCCAGGGAGGAGCAGGTGCAAGGGCCTTGGAGAAGAAAGCCCCCCCCCCTCCCTGCAACCTCCCCGTGTCTCAGGGCGGGGCTGGAGGACAAGGTCGCTGGAGTGCAATGAATGAGGCAGAGCTGGGTGTGTACTCAAAACATTGCTGAATCAGGACGTAAAAAGAATAAAATTGTTCTCTGAGATTTGAATTTTGAAATCAATGCATCACGTAGTATATATTTCTTGGGACTCTTTAAATCAAACCAAATAAGAGGAAACAAAGTTGTACTGTGGGAGAGAGAGAGGAATTTAGTGGTTCGTGTAACCAGAAAGGACACTGGTCTATCTGGGGACTGTGGAACCGCAGACTCTGCTTATCCGTTGAGTGTTGTACTCAGTCTCTCTTACCACTTGAACCATGGATACTGACAGTTCTGAGCTTACCTACAGCATTGGGATCTAAAGCTTCTTTTCCCCTACCTCGGTTTGAAAAGCCCAGGGAAAAACTCTGATCACCCTGACCTGGCGCTCACTCCTCGGACCAATACCAACCAAGGGCAGGGAGGTATGACCCACGTAGCTTGCCAACATGTGCGCCACCCTGTGGTCAGGTCAGTTACTACAAGTGCAGGGGAAGTATATGATAACACAGATAAGGCCCTGGGCTATCCGTGTCACTTTATTTCGTCCATCAGAGATGACAAAAAAAGATACACTAAATTGTATCAAAGCTAACCTGCCAGTAAGATGTTTCCTTAAATTAAAAAGGAAAGGGAAAAACAAGCTATTGAAGGACACTAATGCTATCCAAAGAAAGAATGTGTCATTCTGGGGGCTCCTGGGTGACTCAGTCACTTAAGCATCTGCCTTGGGTGCAGGTCATGATCCCAGGGTCCTGGGATTGAGCCTACATCAGGCTCCCTGCTCGGGGAGTCTGTTTCTCCCTCTCTTTCTGCCCCTCTCCCTGTGCGCACAGGCTCTCTCTCTCTCTCTCTCTCTCTGCCTCTCTCAAATAAATAAAATCTTTAAAAAAAAAAGAAATAAATAAAATAGAAAGAATGTACCCTTCTGAAGACTTGGTAAGCCATTAAAATATAGAAAGAGGAAAGTCAGTGAGATGAGGCTTGGTGATTCTCACCTAAATGCTTGGTGGGCAAGAGGGAGTCTTACCCAGTGGTAAGGTATGTTGTTGAGCTAGCAGGTATCTCTGAGCTAGACCCTCTGTGGCCCATCCCATCTTAATTTGACATTATCTAATTTCTGATATTAATTTGAGGTGTGTTCTCACTGAGGAACTTAGGAAGCTGTACCAGGGCCAGGAATAGTCTTCGTGTTTTGTTTTGTTTTGTTTCTTCTTTCATGATTCAGGTTCTGTTCATATGCTTCTCTGTCCCACACCAGTTCACGTGAGATTTTTCTTTCTTGTAATACTGTTAACAGGAAAATCTAAGTCTCTGCATCAACTATCAGTCAGCTCACATAAAATTTCCCATATTTTTTGCTAAGAAAACTTTACTTCTCTCTGAAGGGTTCTATAAAATGCTCTCCTGCAAGTCACTTGTTATAGGAAAATAGCTTCTCCTTCAATTTGTATGATACCACAGCTCAACTTGTGTGTGTGTGTGTGTGTGTGTGTGTGTGTGTGTTTCCCTCTGACTCTTAACTGCATGATCAGCACCCCACTTCTTGGAGAAGGTTTATATTCCATTGCTTTTGACATAAAAAGTAACATTAACTCTGCTGAAAACAGATTCGATGTTGCACAAAATTAGGAATCACAATAAAAATCAAATGCAAAATATTAGATACCATTCTAGATTGTATAAAGTTTCTTTCTAACCTTTTTTCCCATTTATTTACTCACTCAACAAATGTTTTTGAACACTTACAATGTGCTATGCACTGCAAATACAAGAGTAAATAAGGCAGAGAGAATCCCAGTTCTCCTGCAATCACTTGATAGCCAATAGTATCTGGACTCTACCATGTCTGGAATAAGGTGATAAACAACCCTAGGTCTTGGTCTTCAAAATCTTTTAGAAATTTGGGTCAGGAACAGATAAATGAGTGCAGATAATGATCATGGTAGGCACCATATGGCAATTTTTAAACAATGTGGCAAAGATGTATTAGGAAGGAAACAATTCACTGTGATTGGAAATCTGTGGGAAGAAGATATGAGGTCATAGTAATGGAACTGACCTTTGTAGAACTTGAATAGGTTGAATATATGAAGAAGGAAAAGCACTCTAAGTATGTAAGAAGACTGGAACAGAATGCTAAAGGATCCGCTGAGAGAATATGGACTCGTTTTTTAGACTGAATCACTAAGTCTATCTGGATGATCAGAGGACAAAGAATGTGGGATTGCTGAGAAATTAGGCTAAAAGTCAGAGAAGACAGACTGTAGGCTATTCAATTTCCATGCATAATTATTTAGATTTTATTCTGTAGCAATGACAATCAAAGATATGTGATCAAAAAAATAAGGCTTTGTCAGCAGCTCATAGGATGGGCTCAGTAAGCAAAAGGCAAAGAAGGCTGGAGAAAAAGTATCCCTTAGCTGCTGCCTTGCCATTTATCGAAGTAAAAGAAGATGGTGGAAACCTGACTTCTGTTGGTGTCTGTGGAACCAGAAAAGAGATGGGTTTAAGAGGCCAAGGAGATAGGGAACAGACATCACTTCTGTGATGCACAGAGGGGGGTGAAGTGGGAAGAAGGCACTGAGGTTGACTCCAAGCTCTCTCACTACTGAGAGGGTCAAGTGACAGTAATACCACACACTGAAGTAGAACAGTAAAGGGAAGGGTAAATCTATGTCTCCAACACACAGTATGAAATTCCAGAGAAACATGGAGGTGGAGCCCTGAACTTCAAATGTGAATCCCCAGCACATTACATTTATAAATAGCTGCTGTCCGTAGACGGTCTGCTATATGCTGTGTACTAAGCTTCATAGCAACTGGTCCAAGAAGATATCAACAGCCACACATAAGAGAAATGAGAACTCAAGACATTAGGCTTGCCCACGTTCACACAGCTAACAAGCAGCAAAGCCAGATTTGAATCCAGTTTTGCCTGATTCTAAGCCCTCATGTTTTCAAATACCTTGCTTTAAGTTTTTTAGTTAATTGCATTCATTAGATAAATGAAAACATTACCAGCCTGAAAAGGAAATCAGAGGTCATTCACTTCATTCTCAGCCATGGTCCAATGAGAAATAACAAGAATACTTGGCATACCTCATGTTTAAAGGCATAGAGCTGAAGTTCTGGGGCGGGGGGGTGGGGGGTGCTGGGGAGGGAGTCCAAACAAGCAGAACATTGCAGAACATAGTTGTTTGAGCTGGGCCCTAGAAACAATTATGCCATCCAACAAGGTAAAATGGAGGTTTTATTAAAAAGAAACTATTATTTACAGAAAACTGAGTAACCATCCTCAGTTCCGTGTAAATAGCAAACTCAGTTTAGAGATTAATACTCTACTTCTGCAATTAAAATTACTGTGTTGTGAAAATGTAGTATTTCAAAATTATAATCTCCCTACCTGTTAATACAGTTTGTGGGAACTGTGCTTTCAAGAAACTTTTGGGCATCCTAGACAAAGGTACTCCCGATGGTGAGATTTTAAATTATCTTTCAAATATGGGGTTGTTCGCCATTGAGGGGGAGGGTCAAAGGGTTGTGGGGATAGAATTATTAAACTATATACATATTTAAAGTATGTATTAATAGTATTGTATATCTTATGTAGATATATCTTGTGTAGATACACACTCAGGTGCCCCATGATACAATCACTTTTGAGAAGCCCTGTGGTAAGGTATTAAAGCAGGTGCCCACAACAATAAAAATAGTTAGCATTAAGTCAAACCACAGCACTTTCCATCTTGGTCACCATTGGGTCCTATTAAATCAATTCCTAATTCTTATCCTCCTGCCTTAATAAACTTAATAAGTGAGGAGATATCCAAATAATTGAATTCTCCCTCAGAAAGAAGTACAAAATCATCTTTAGACTTTACTTGCTGGAGTTCTCAGGCAACACTTCAAATTACACTGTTACATAGTAATACTGATATATCTACCTGTGTGTTAATGGGTGTTCTTTCATGTGTTTAAATATGTATTTATTCATCTGTTCACCTTTGCAAAGATTTCCTTTCCCAGTTGCTTTTCCAGATGTGTCAGGTTACTCTGCCACACTCCCCAATTAAGTGTGTTCCTCAGGTCAGGTTGGTTGTCACTGGGGAGCCTAATTTCTGGCCATGAAGCTCTTTACAGCACAAGGAGAGACCACTAGTGTAGGAGGTAAAAGTTTAGATTCTGGAGTTAGCTGGGCAGAGGATTAATCCCACCCCCATATATGATATTTAATACTGGCTTGGATTTGGAAGGTAAATTAATCTTTGAGAGCCTTATTTCCTATCTACTCAAATGGGGTTAATAAGACCTGTGCCTGCCTCATAGAATTTTTGAGGAACAAGTAAAACAATAAATACCACCTATTGGTATTACGACTTCTAGAAGTGTCTTTGCTCTTAATGATGATATGAAATACTTGGAGATGTTTGAAGTAAGATGACATGAGGTTTTGTCATAAAACATTCGAAGCAGTGTTTCTCAAACCATAATGTGTATACACATCAGTCAAGGATCTTGTCAGAATGCAGGTGTGGATCCAGTATGTCCAAGGTGGGGTTTGATATTCTGCATTTCCAGGAAGCTCCCAGGGAATACTGATGCGGCCTGTTCCAGCTTAAAGCACTGAGCTCATGTTCTGCAACATGTAAAATATTTAGTAAACATTAGCTATCCATATTGTGACTGCCAGAAGCCGCTTTGCCTTGAATAACAATTTGAAATACTCTCAGAGTTTTGAAGTACGGGGAAGGCCAGTAAGTGGAATCTGTATTTGTCAAAACCAGCATTTGATTACATGATCTAACTGTTCTTAATTACTTTGTGTAGGTTAAAAAGTAGGGAGGGAATATCTTTTCCCCTTTTTAATAAGTGCCTTCTGTCTCCCTGCGCTCACTCAGAGACTTTTCTCCCTGCGCTTCCATTTTCCTTCTACTTGAGATGCCCTCCCTTCTCTGTCTTACCCATTCAAATCCTAACCTGACCTCAACGTCCAGCTCTTTCAGGAGAAATATAGCTCTCAGCACACACGTATTTCCCATACATTGCCTCACATGACCCTAAAATGATAATACTATGTTTCAAGTAAAACCACCAGCACCAATGTCCTTGACAATGAATGTTGTCCTTCAATATCAATTTAAGAGACTCTGGGTTTATGATACTGCTCCCACTGCTTAGAATAGTTTTGGAACTTGTTCTTTGAAATTACCTCTGCATTAGTCATGATGCACTAGGCTATGTTGCATGACCAAAATATTCCAAAATCTCATTAGCTTACTTTTATAATTAAAGTTTATTTCAAACTCATCATATTCTAATGCAGGTCAGGGAGCTCTAGGGAGATTCTGTTCCAAATCATGATTCAGGAATTAAGGCTCTTTCCATTGTGTGAGTCTTCCATCTTGGAATGCTTGGCTATGAGCCAAGAAAGAACAGGGATTATTGCTCAAGGGTCTATGGTCAGGACTGGAAGGGGCTTTCCTATGCTACTGGCCAAAATCCAATCAAGTAACCCCGAGCTAACTTTGAGCAGGACCCAGCAAATCTATATGCCCAACTAGAGGAAATAGTACTGGTGAGCAACAGCAAGCTTCTGCCACACAGAGTCATGGGGCAGGATGTGAGGAAGACCAGCTGCCCTGTGTTAAAGAGCTCTCAGCCGGCGTCTGAAGCAAAGTTGTGTGGGGTGGTCAGGGATGCTGATTCCTTCAGCTCTCAGGGTGGCCTGACAGAGATTGTGGCAGCTGGGAGGTTTCCCCAGGCCAGCCACACTGGTCATAAACAGCCTCAACCATTTCGTGCTAGCGTGCCATTTTATGTTATGGAAAACAAAGAGAAGCCCTACTATGTGTTCATATCCAGTTATTGACCGATAGCTGTATCACCTTACTTGACCACTATTCTTGGCTCTTCTTCAAAGTGGAATTTGTCTCTCAGATACCATTCCCACTCTAGAACTTCAAGCTAGAGCGCTATGTACTCTGAAGGTACTTCTAAAAGAAGTTCCAAAATATTTTAATTATTAGTGGCTTTTCCAGGATAAATGTTACAAGTCATTAGGGGGATACTTTCTTTGAAAGGGATAGCCTTCATTTTTATGGTTTAAATAGCGTGCTTGCTAAAATAGAAGCATCAACTAGCATAATACTCTCTAGGTCCATCCATGTTGTCTCAGTGGCACAATGTCATCCTTTTTTATGGCTGCGTAATATTCATGTGTGTATATGTGTGTGTGTGTGTGTGTGTGTGTGTGTGTGTGTGTTTTGTGTGCATCTTGAAGTGCATTGCACACCTGAAACTAATGTAACGTTGTATGTCAACTGTAGTCAAATAAATATAAAAAAATTAAAAATAGCAGTATCATCCTATTAGGCAGATTAACTCTATCCAGCCTAGAATAATTATCTTTCTCTTCCTTCTTCTCCTGTTTTCTCCTTCTCTTTCTCTTTCTCCTTTTTCTTCCTTATTTCAAATATTTTAGAGGCTAAGTATTCTTCCCCCTTTGGGGGCGGTCCCACCCCCCCCCACACACACACAGTAAGTGGCTTGCTGGCCAGTCTCCTGATACATGCCCAGAAAAAAAGTTACTGGTTGATTAATTTGCTCGGTAGACATGTTGATTGCAAAAAATAGATTTAAGCTGGTGCCAGAGATCTTTCAAAGTTCACTATTTTAAAAAATTTCCTCCCAGAGATAAATATTTAATCTCAGAATCATTTATTTAGAAGACTTTACATCCTCCTTAATAGTCACAGACATATGTTAATATGTACCATTCACTTTATGTACACTATTTTTCTTTCTAAACTGTTTCAAGCATATAAAAATTCTAGAGATTATCAAAAATATTTCCACCACTGATCTTAAATTATTAAACATTACAGATCTTATTGAAATTGTGTATTAGAATGTCATCCTTACTAGAATACCATCATCTCTCCCTTTATAAAAGGAGCTATATCCTAAATTTGGTATTTATTATTCATATGCCTATATTGTCTTTTAGTTCCTATGAACATATACAGAAACACTTTTAATAATATTTTGCAGGTTTGAAAATTTTATAAATGATATTATATTGTTCATATATATTTGACAGTTACTTTTTTTTTTTTGTCTAACATTGTGCTGGGAGGCACATGTTGTCACGTGCAGCTCTAATCCATTTGTTTTAACTGCTGTATAGCCTTCAGTACCATGAGAAAATGTATTCATTTATTCTGTTGTGTTAATAGACCATTTATTAAATAATCCTTTAATGTACTGTTGGATACTATTGACTGGGATCTTGTTGAATATTTTGGCATCCATGTTCATCAGGGACACTAGTCTATAATTCTCCTTTTTGATGGAGTCTTTATCTGGTTTTGGGATCAGGGTAATGCTGGCCTCATAGAACAAGTTTGGAAGTTTTCCTTCCATTTCTATTTTTTGAAACAGCTTCAGTAGAATAGGTATTATTTCTTCTTTAATGTTTGGTAGAATTCTCCTGGGAAGCCATCTGGCCCTGGACTCTTGATTTTTAGAAGGTTTTTGATGACTTCCTCAATTTCCTTGCTGGTTATTGGTCTGTTCAGATTTTCTACATCTTCCTGTTTCAGTCTTGGTGGTTTACAAATTTCCAGGAATGAGTCCATTTCTTCCAGATTGCCTAATTTGTTGTCATATAGCTGCTGATAGTAAGTTCTAACAATTGTCTCTGTTTTCCTTGGTGTTGGTCATGATCTCTCCCCTTTCATTCATGATTTTATTAATTTGGGTCCTTTTTCTTTTCTTTTGGATAAGTTAGGCCAGAGGTTTATTGATCTTATTAAATTTCACAATGTTTATTCTTCCAATCCATGAGCATTTGGGATTTTCTAATTTTCTGAGAGAGGCTTGGATGGCTTTGTACTTCCCTCTTAGGACTGCCTTTGCAGTATCCCATAGGTTTTGAACTGATGTGTTTTCATTTTAATTGGTTTCAATGAATTACTTAAGTTGTTCCTTAATTTCCTGGTTGACCCATTCATTCTTTAGCAGGATGTTCTTTTTTTTTTTTTTTAAGATTTTCTTTGTTTATTTGAGGGAGAGAGAGTGAGAGAGAGCATGAGAGGGGAGAAGGGCAGAGGGAGAATCAGAATCCCCATGGAGCTGGGAGCCCAATGTGGGACTCGATCCCGGGACTCTGGGATCATGACCCAAGCTGAAGGCAGTCACCCAACCAACTGAGCCACCCAGGTGCCCTGGCAGGATGCTCTTTTACCTCCAAGTGTTTGAGAAATCCTTCTAAATTTCTTCCTGTGATTGAGTTCCAGTTTCAAAGCATCGTAGTCTGAAAATATGTAGGAAATAATGTCAGTCTTTTGTAATTGGTTGAGACCTGATTTGTGCTCCAGTCTGTGATCTATTCTGGAGAAAGTTCTGTATGCAGTCAAGAACAATGAGTATTCTGTTGTTTTAGGATGGGATGTTCTGTATATATCTACAAAGTCCATCCAGTCCAATGTGCCATTCAAAGCTCTTGTTTCTTTTTTGATCTTTTGCTTAGATGATCTGTCTCTTGCTGTGAGTGGAGTGTTGAAATCTCCCACTATTTATGTGTTATTATCAGTATGTTTCTTTATTTTGGTTATTAACTGGTTCATATAATTGGCTAGCTGCTCCCATGTTGGCGGCATAGATATTTACAATTGTTAGATCTTTTTGTTGCATAAACCCTTTAAGTATAATATAGTGTCCCTCTACATCTCTTACTACAATCTTTGATTTAAAATCTAATTTGTCCGATATGAGAATTGCCACCCCAGCTTTCTTTCGAGGTCCATTGGTGAGGTAAATATTTCTCTGTCCCCTCACTTTCAATCTGGAGGCGTCTTTAGGTTCAAAATGAGTCTCTTGTAGACATCATATGGACAGGTCCTGCTTTTTTTATCCATTCTGATACCCTATGTCTTTTGGTTGGAGTAGTCAGCTCATTTACATTTGGAGTAACTATTGAAAGATATCAATTTAGTGCTATTGTATTCCCTATAAAGTCCCTGTTTCTATAGATTGTCTCTGTTACTTTCTGGTCTATATTGACTTTGGAAGAGGCACAAAGAAACTTTTTGGGGTGCTCCAAATCGTTAAGTTTGATTCTTTCACTCACTCATTAATTTTGTTGACAAGTATTTATTGAGTGCCCACTGTATTTTAGACACTCCCTCTTGGGGCCTCTCTTTACTTACAGAATCCCCCTTAATATTTCTTGCAGGGTTGGCTTGGAGATCACATATTCTTTCAGTTTCTGTCTGTCCGGGAAGCTCTTTATCATCTCTCCATCCATTCTGAATGATAGCCTTGCTGGATAAAGTATTCTTGGCTGCATGTTCTTCTCATTATTACCATGAATGTCTTGCCAGCCCTTTCTGGCTTGCCACGTTTCTGTGGATAGGTCTGATGTTATTCTGAGGTTCCTCCCTCCATATGTAAGTAACCTTCTCTCCCCAGCAACTTGCAGGATAGTCTCTTTGGATGTAAGATCTGTAAGCTTCACTATATGTCAGGGTGTTTATCTTTTTTTTTTTTTTTTTTTTTTTGCAAGGGGTTCTCTCTGCCACTTGGACACAAATGCTTATTTCCTTCCCCAGATTAGGAAAGTTCTCAGCTATGATTTGCTCAAATGTAGTTTTGAGCTCTTTCTTTCTCTCCACCCCCTTGGGATACCAGTAATTCTCAGATTGGAACGTTTAATGGCATAATTAATCTCTCCAAGTTTTTTTCATGAGCTATTAGCTGTCTGTCTCTGTTTTCCTCAATTTCCTTCCTTCCCATCAGCTTATATTCCAGATCACTTCACTCTTCTGCCTCATTGTTCTTGCTGTTAGAATATCCAGTTTAGACTGCAGCTCATTCATGGCATTTTTAAGTTTGGCCTGATTAGATCGCATTTCTGCCCTTAGAGATTCTATATTGTCATTTATGTTTTTTCAACCCTAGCTACTAACTTTATGATTGCTATACTGAATTCTATCTCTGACATCTTACTTTTATTCATATTGATTAGCTCTGTGTTAGAGAACACTGCCTCTGATTCTTTTTTGTGTGAGTTCCTCCTTCTTGTCATTCTGTCCAAAGAGCAATGGGTGGGCGAATGAACAGAGTCCAAAATATCAACTACGACCCAAGAAAGATGCACCCTAGCAAAATCTGGTTGGTTTTTGGTTGGAGTGGTTGGAAGCCACCAAAGAAAAACAAAGCCAAAATGAAACAGAAGAATAGAATTTATAAAATAAAAAAGTGTGGAAGGGAAAGAGGGACTATAATCTCACAGTGTAGACAAAGCTGGGTGTTCCACTTGTTCCTGGGTGAATTCTGGTCTGTGTGTTAGAAGACAGTACATCCCAAAATTGCAAGGAAAGTAAAACTTACATATATATAAAGATAAAATTAAATAGAGTGAAAAAAAAGACTAAAATGAAGCATATATCTATAAAAATATGTGGATGTGAAAAAATACAAGTTAAAAAGTGACTATGAAATATAAGTTGGTATAATAAGCACCTAGTTGAAATGAGAAAAAAGGAAAAAGGAAAAAAGGAAAAAAGCATAAGAAAAAGAAAAAAAATAGAAAAGGAGAATTTTATCTGAAAAATAAATGAGTCATGAGGCAACACCTGGAGCTCTAGATAATATTTCCCCTGAAGTGAGAATTTTACAGTCTGTGGGATCTAAGTCTTGTCATTCACCTGTTCTTGCGGACTGTCTTCTGGGGGAGGGGCCTGCCTCACTCTTTCTCAGGTAACCCTTCCTGGGTGGGGTTGCCCCGCCCCCTGTCAGGGTGGAGGGCTCCGTGGGAACCAGTCTTCTGTTGGCTTTTGTTTCATGGAGGCTTTCTGCACCTCTTTCAAAGGATCAGAGCAAAAATGGCTGCACCCAAACCTCTGGCCCAGAGCAGAAAATTCACAGTCTGCCCTTTAATAAGCCCTCCAGGGCAAACAGTCTCCTCTTCTATATGTGCCCCTGAAAACCCTAGTCTCCTGTGGTACACACTTACAGCAACCCTCTCAGGTCATCCCAGGGGCCTGGAAGTGCCACTGCCCTTTATGACTCTAAAACCGCAAGCATAGTGGAATATTATGCAGCCATCAAAAATGAAATCTTGCCATTTGGAGCAATGTGGATGGAACGAGAAGGTATTATACTAAGCAAAATAAGTCAGAGAAAGGCAATTATCATATGATCTCGCTGATATGTGGAATTTGATAAACAAGGCAGAGGATCATGGGGGAAAGAGAGGAAAAAATCAAATGGGATGAAATCAGAGAGGGAGACAAACCATAGGAGACTCTTAATCTCAGGAAACAAACAGAGTTGCTGAAGGGGATGGGGGTGAAAGGGATGGGGTAGCTGGGTGATGAACACTGGGGAGGGTATGTGCTATGGTGAGCACTGTGAATTGTTTAAGACTGATGAATCACAGACCTATACCCCTGAAATAAATAATACATCATATGTTAATTTAAAAAAGAAGGGAAAAAAATGAAAATCTCCTTATCGCCCAAAAAATTAAAAAATAAAAATAAATAAATAAAGCCTCAAGCAGCCGCAGTCTCATGCACACACCCAGAGTTCCTGAATCATGTTTGGTGCTGCCCTAATGTCCTTTCTGGGGCACTACCACCCTGCGAGCTGTTGCCTAGTGCTGGGTCCAGGTTCCAGTCTTTTTCAGGCTGCTCAAGAAAAGAGCGATTACCAACCTACCTGGCTCATGGTTTATGGTGATCTGAACTGAGAGTCTCCTCCTGGGCTCACGGACCACAACCTGCTTCCTGGCCCCATTGCTCAGGCACTGTATCAGTTCAGGCACCCCCTTACGCTCTGTGGCTCTCTGTATCCTGAGCCCACAATGCCCTACCTAGAATTCTGCCTTTTCATCCTCCAGAGCCCATTTCAGAGAGGATGTCTCTCACTAGAGCAGATATCTTGATCTTGTGCTCTGGTGTTATATCATTTTCCAGGAGCCAGCTTATGGAGGCTCCCCCACCTTCTGCTTATCTTCCCATATCTCCCCATGGATTCACAGCTCCACATGTCCTACCTTGCAGGAAGCAGTCACTTTTCTGCTTATAGAGATCCAAATATATATTCTTACATCTCGAGCTGATTTTGTGTTCAAAATGGCTTGATAGATGTCCAACTAAATTCAGGGGACAAGTTGAAATGGAGTCCCCTACTCCTCTGCCATCTTGCCTTCCTTGAGAAACCCTTTGGCTTCTTTTACCCATTTTGCTCACCCCCGCCCCACCTCTGGCAACTACCAGTCTGTCCTGCCTTTGAGTTTTTTTGCTTGTTTGTTTGTTTGTTTGTTTGTTTGTTTTAGATTCCACATATAAGAGAGATCATATATTTGTCTTTGTCTGACTTATTTCACTTAGCATAATGCCTTCAAGGTCCATACATATTTTTGCAAATGGCAAGAATTCATTTATTTAAAAAAAAAAGAATTCATTTATTTTATGTCTAATAATACTCCACTGTACATATATATACCACTTTTTTTTTTATCCATTCATCTATTGATAGGCACTTAGGTTGGTTCCATATCTTGGAATCTATAAATAATGATGCAATGACTACAGGGAGGTAGATATCTTTTCAAGTTAGTGTTTTCATTTTCTTTGGATAAACACCCAGAAGTGGAATTTCTGGAGCAGATGGTAGTTCTATTTTTTAATTGTTTATACCATTTCACTTGTCAATTTGTATTTCACTGTTAAGTGCTGAAGCTGAACACTTTGTCATATATCTAGCAGATACCGGTAATTTTTCTTTCTAGTAGCGTATGTTCGTATATTTTTTCCATCTTTTCATTGGGTTAATCTTCTGTCTTCTTCATTTATAGATTATTTTATGTATTCTGATATAGATCTTTTGTCTATTTTGTATGAAAATGTCTTCCCCCAAAGGGTATCTGGTCTTTTCACTTTGTTTATGGTGTCTTTTCATGCACACCATACATTGAAGTTTCCAATTTCAATGTAATCAAATGTATCAGAATCTTTCACTTTATAGTTTTGGCACAGGGGGTTTTGCTTAATATGTTCTTTCCTGTACTAAAGAAATTCTTTTGTATTTTCTTCAAAATTTTTAAGTTTTGCTGTATACCTTTAGATATTCAATCAATCTGGAAATAATTTAACTTAGTGTGTACTTTGAAGAAGAGGTCTCTGTGTGTGTATGGTTGGGGGGGGATTTTTCCATATAGCCAATTATTGTAGAGTCATTTATCAAGTAGCTCAGGCTTTTCCCACTGATTGGTAAAACCACCACTCTCAAATATCAAATTCCCAAATCTGAACTCTAGTTTGTTCCACTAATTCATCACGTGTCACACCACACCACCTTAACTGTTATGGTTTTATAGTTAGTCTTGGCATGTGGGAGAGGGACTCTCCTATCTGATTCTTTTTCAGAATTGTCTAAGCTATTCTTAGTCTGTTTCTTTTACATAAATTTCAGAATCAGCCTTTCAAGTTCAACGAGGAGCCCAGTTGAGGTTGTAATTTGAATTGCATTAGAAGAGATTACTTTGAAGAGGACTGAGTGTTACACCATTGAGTCTTCCTATGCTTGAACATGGTTTCTGCTTTCTCTTTAAGTATTTTCAAATGCCTTGCAATGAAATCTTATACTTTTATTTTCATAATCACACATCTTTTGTTAGTTTTAATACTAGGCACCTTATATTTTGTATTACTACTATTTATGCTAATTACATTTTCTGTTTAAATCCTCACAGTGCTTTGAGTTAGATATTTTCATGACTATTTCACAACTAAGCACACCAAGGCTCAGAAAGAAGTAACCCACCACATGTCCTTGGTAGTAAGTGATCAGAGGTGGGGTGCAAAATAAGTGCAGTCTGACCCCAAATCCGGTGCTTTTAGACTCAACTTTACATCCTGTCTTGTGATGGGTGTCCTTGATGACAGCATTTTTTTAATCAAAACATGAGGATGTTCATGGTCACAAAGTAGGAATAATAAGAAAAAGCATTTATCTCATCAAACCAGTGCTTTTCAAATTTTGATGTCTCTACCAATAACCTGGAGATCCTATTATCCAATAGAGATCCTATTATCCAGTCAGTCTAAAGTAGAGCCTGAGACTTTGCTCTTGCAATGAACTCTTTCGTTTAGGTATTCACAAATATCTTTCAAAGTTTTTACATTTTTTTCATAATTGCACATCCTTAGTTAAATTTAATGCGAGGCACCTTACGTTTTTGTTCTTATTGCTCATGTTATCTACCTTTCTGTTTCAATCCTCATAGTACTATGAGTTAGATATTTTATCACTAAGGAAACGAAGTATGAAAAGATTAAGTAAGGTGCCTTACTTAATTAAGTAACTGGCCAAATGCCATAGGTAGTAAATGACAGGTAATGCCAATACTGCTAGTCCTAGGAACTCACTTTGAGAACCATTGCTCTACAGTGTCTGGCAAGTGACTAATTAATAATGATTAAAGGTGAGAACTCCACCAGATGGCAGCAGAAGCTCATCATTCCATGTTGAGTGACTTACCACTGAGCTCCGGATGAAGTATCTGACACCCGCAGATGCCCGACGTGTTAGGCTGTCTCAGGGAAATGAATTGGGCCCCCTGCTCCCGGCTCTGTGACACACGACCCACTGTAGCATGTCAGTGTTGACAATGAGCGTTCATCAAGAGCATCCAGCTGGGACCGGGTATCATGCCCACAGGCTTCTTCCAAAAAGCCTCTTCCAAGAGGCTTGTAAATGAGAATGAAAAATTGTTTCCCATCAGTTGCTTTTTTCATCACCATGAGTTCAGTTTGGGCACTTACCCAAGAATGGGAGGCCTGGTTTGAAACGTCTGGCAGGATATCAGAGGAGGAAATGATTCATATGCTGGAGGGGGAGGGAAAACCGTTCAGGCAGATAAACCTGAATCGGAGTCCAAAGATTCCAGGAAAACCCAAGGAGTGTGATCAAGGACCATGAGCCTCCTGTCAGACCATTAGCTACAGGCGCCCCCATGCCCCGAGGGGCCCCAGGCCATCCCTCTTAAGTCAGTTCTTTCTTGGTATCTGAGCCTGGAGAAAAAAAAACTTTTTTTTGACCATAAAAAGGAATCCATCATCTCCTAATGTTCCCACTGTGAGCTTGGTGAGGGGAAAACACCTCAGCCTATTAGGAAGGATCACAGGCTCTTGGTTTTTTGTTTAAAAAAACTTCCTGAGCATAAGTCTGTGCCCTGGGGAGGCCCCCATGGGCATGTCCCTCGTACTGGGAGCAGGCTGAAATGTCCCCTGTCATTTGGCAGTCCCTGGTAAGGTCCCAGCTCCTCATCTCGCCTTATTCTGCCATCACCAGCTCTCCTATTGATGAAGGCAGGCCTCCTCACCATCCAGCGCGCATCGCACAGGCTCTCAGAGGGCCTCACCAGTGAGGCAGATGGGCGTTGTGGAAAATGAAACAGAAAAGGGGAGTTCGAGGCTGTGCTGGGCTGACCCTCGCACCGAGGGCTTGACCTGCTGAACTATTCTGGACTCCAGGCAGGCAGGGCAGGGAGTCCAGGAGGCCTGGTGGAAGGACCGTGGTCATGAGGAGACAACCAGATTATTCATAGCCCTATTATTTAAGGCTTGCTGCTTCCAGAATTATCTGGGAAAAAGAAGGACAGGGAACCTGGTCCATGCCACTGAGGCCAGGAAAACGGCCAGGCTACTTTCCCAGAGTTATATATGTCTATAAAGGATGGAGCTGGGCTACAAACCCAAGACTGGGGTCCAGGCTCCACTATGTGGGCTTTCAGACCGGGACCTAGGGTACTCATTAGATGTTTACTGGATAGATGTATTTATGAGAGAAGTTGTGTTTTGCAAAAACACAAACAAGCAAAAATATAAAAGAAAAACCAGAAACAAGAAATTGATCACCTACAGATAGGTTAAAGGCAAAGAAAATAAGGAAGTCTTTGGCCATTGGCTCTGGACGCCAGAGACCCCATGGCTCTTGGCTCTGGGTCTGAGGATTCTCATCTGTCCCCAGAGACATGGTGCCCAGACGACTGGAGCTCTTAGTTCTCCTTCCCCACTGCTGTCTTGACCACACCTTTCCTTGTGGCTCCCTGCCTTCTTCCTCTGCTGCATCAAGGTCAGAGCCTGACTCATAGGCTTATACACTGTGATAAGTTACTACTGTGAATCATTTCATAAAACAAAGACACCTTGTATAAAAAGTAAAAAATTCTTCCAGGATAATTCTCTAGTGCTTCTCAGCAATTGGTCACAGAGTCCCCTGAGGATGTGGTAAAAGCTACAGACCCTCTACCCTAGAAAAAAGTATGTGTGTGCAGACACACACACACACACACACACACAAATCAGGGCACACAATTTCAGGGAGGTTGATATATCCCTGAATCGTATCTGGAAACCCCAAGCTGGGAACCTATACCCTAGATGGCCATTATTTGGGTTTCTTTATGTGGAGATACACAAAATCCCATTGGTGCCATTTCGTAAGGGATAAGCCAAGATAGAAAGGGAAGAACTTGGAAGTTCTTCATCTTTAATTTGTACCTTTTGCATCTTAATTTTTTTTTTATTTTTTTGATTTTTTTTTTTTATTTTTATTAGAGAGACTGAGAATGAGAGGAGAGAAGGTCAGAGGGAGAAGCAGACTTCCCGCAGAGCCGGGAGTCCGATATGGGACTCAATCCCGGGACTCCGGGATCATGACCTGAGCCAAAGGCAGTCGCTTAACCAACTGAGCCACCCAGGCGCCCATGTACCTTTTGCATCTTTAGGCAGACAAACAATAGTGCTTTTAACACTCTGGAAAAAGTATTTTAATGGAAAAAATATAATGATGCTGTAGTAGTTTTAAGTGGTCACATCTGATGGACAAGGAGGGCAAAGGATCTGGAGAATATTTCAGCACAGTAGGACAAGGCCCTGGGCTCTGCCCCAAGCAGGCTAGGCTCTGCTCTCAGCACAGCACTCGGCTCTCTCGGGGTGTTAGCTGCCGGATGTGTGGAGTTGGGGATCCTAGCCTGGAATGGTAAAACGGCACAGAGGAGACTTTAGTTCCATCACACCGTCCTACTAGCTCCACTCCAGGGCCTACTTCTAGAAAAGAGAGCAGATTCCCAGGCCAGAGGTCAAGGTTGAGCATTTTAGCATGCTAGAGCCAGCTCTTGGGGAAATCTGAGCTGTGTGCTTTGTTGGGGGTGTACAGATGCTGTAACAGAGCTATGCAGGCAGACACCCCAGACTGACCCACCGTTCCGTTTTGCCTGGTACTGTCCTCAAAGTCTTGCGTCTCGGGAAACCCCTCAGTCCCGGGAAAACCAGGACCGTTGGTCACCCTACTGAGTCTCAGATAGTGACCTTGGACAGGATGTTTCATCTCTCTGAGCCTCAGTTTCCATATCTGCAAAATAAGGCTGGTACCCTACGTTTGAGGGGTTCGTACTGACATTGGAACCAACGACGCATGTAACCGCCCAGTGTTGGGCAGGCAGGCCGGCAGCAGAATGGCAGTCTTCTCTCCTGCGGCTCTTGTTGCCTGGAAGGCCAGGCTTTCAGGGTGCCTTGGGACTACTCAGAAGCAGACACTTCCTCCTCCATGGCCCCAAGGCTCTCCAGGCAAGGTACAAGGCCGCAGGTCCATGGGGCGTCAGGAGGACAGCACAGATGAAAATGTGACGGACACAAACCCACAAACCGGTGTCAGCCCCTTTGCTGAGTCCTTTTCTCTCCCTCCCATAGGTTCTTTTTCTCCACACTCCCCACAGACCCGTCTCAAACTCCCAGTCTTCCCCCTCAGAATCTGCCCAGGGGTGTTGCTAACAGCCATCTGTACATTAAATGATTAAAAGAAACTCTTGAAAGTGTTGGGATTTTAATCTCTTGTCTCATAGAAAGAAAGAAAGAAAGAAAGAAAGAAAGAAAGAAAGAAAGAAAGAAAGAAAGAAAGAAAGAAAGAGAAAGAAAGAGGAAAAGAAAGAAAAGAAAAAGGTTTTGCCTCCTCTTAAAGGAAATTTATATACCAGAGACTTTGACCCTTTATTTTTTTTATTATGTTATGTTAATCACCATACAGTACATCATTAGTTTTTGATGTAGTGTTCCATAATTCGTTGTGTATAACACCCAATGCTCCCTACAATACGTGCCTTCTTTAATACCTATCACCAAGCTAACCCATCCCCCTATCCCCCGCCCCTCTAAAACCCTCCATTTGTTTCCCAGAGTCCATAGTCTCTCGTGGTTCATCTCCTCCTCTGATTTTCCTCTCATTCATTTTTCCCTTCCTTCTCCTAATGTCCTCCATGTCATTCCTTATGTTCCACAAGTAAATGCAACCATATGATAATTGACTTTCTCCACTTGACTTATTTCACTCAGCATAATCTCCTCCAGTCCCATCCAGGTTGATGCAAAAGTTGGATATTCATCCTTTCTGATGGCTGAGTAATACTCCATTGTATATATGGACCGAATCTTCTTTATCCATTCGACATTGACCCTTTAATGGCTGTATCAGTTAGGCTAGATTCAGCGGCCCATCTGAGAAAACACAAAATGAGAGTAGTTTAAGCAAGATAGAAGCTGTTTCTTTCTCACATAAAAGGTCTGGGATGGCAGTTTCAAAGCCGTTCTGGGCCACGGCATCCTCACTCCCCGCTCCCTCCACCCCAGTGCTGGATTCCAGTCTGGTGGTCACTTCCTGGACCCAGAAGGCAGTTGGAGAGCCAATCATTACAGATCTTTTAAGGGCATAAGAAAGAGGAAAGGAAAAGGGCAGAAAAGATACCTGCTGACTGAGTCCGTTTCATTTAACCAGTCTTCCAAAAAGGCCCCTGCAACATTTGGATTTGCATTTTATTGGCCAGAGCTTAATAACATGGTCACTACTAGTTACAAAAGATACTGGGAAATAGACACTTCTCCGGGCACATTGCAGCCTCACATAAAGTAAGGTTCAGATACCAAGGAAGAAAAGGAGAATGCACCTAGAAAACGTACCAAATGGGGAGGCTGCACTGGTCAAGGCTTCTGCCCTTGTTTTCCCTGGTGGCTAGTTGATCAGAGTCATTCTAGCGGCAGGTCTCTCTGTCCCCCAGTTCTGGTGACCAGACCAAATTTTGGCACTCCTCAGTGACCAATAAAAGAAAGAATGAAGGGCATTATACTAATATGGGAGGGAGGTGGGTTCAATTGCTAGTTACTAGCTCAGATTTCCAAGGGATGTTGTGTCTGCGGATTTTAAAAACCACAATTAACTTTTCACTTATCTGTGGGTTTAAGTGTTGTTACATCTCTTAAGATTCTATTTATAACTTCCTGGTTGTTCCTCAGTTGTGTTATGAAATTAAATTCTGAAAGCATCAGGAACTCTGAAGAACAAAGGCTATTTCTTTTCCAACATTTATTGATCATGACTCACAGAAGAAATACATAATGACCAATGAACATTAAGCTCATGACTTAGATCTGGTAATATGGTGGTAGCTGATTGCTGAGGAAAAAAATTAATCTTATGGGATAATTTCTAGCCTGACACAGAAGGAAAAAGTCATTTCAGCTTAGTTGCTACTTGCAAACTGGAGCTAGGATTTCTTAGCTAACATTGCTAAACACATCAGATGGATACAGTGCACACAGTACTGAACCCAATGCCCAATATATTCTTCTGATTCTTTTTCTTTTCTTTTTTTAATTAGTTTCAGGGGTAGAATTTAGTGACTCATCAATTGCATATAATACCCCATGCTCATTACATCAAGTGCCCTCCCCGATGTCCATCATCTAGTTACTGCATCTCCTCACCCACCTCCCACAGCAACCTTCAGTTTGTTCCCTTTAGTAAAGAGTCTCTCGCGGTTTGCCTCCCTCTCTGCTTTCTCCTGCTTCTTTGTCTGTGGACACATGATTCTCTTTAACATTTAGGTTTAATCTTAGAAGTACAGGCAATAAACTAAATCACCCTTTCAGCTAAAAATAGCAATGAGAAGTAAGTGCTAGAGTTGGCTGTACACATAGGACAGCTATGACCCGTGATGGAAGCACCATTAGATATGTGAGTCTGACTGACCAGAAGGAGAGTAAGAAACATGAAGTACCCTGAAGAGGAGCTACCTATTTAGGGAAAATTTTGAAAACAAAGGAAACCAGGTGGTGTATTTGTTTTAAACTGAAAAATAAGAATGGACAGGCCCTTTTCTTAAGAGAGAAAAGCAAGATTTGAAATGTACAGGCAGTTGCCATGTGCAGATTCATCCTTTGTGGAACCTTCTAGAAGGAGATGATACATTGCCAGCAGCAATTCTAGCAGCTAGAGTATATTAGCCCTGATGGGAAAAGAGCTCTTAGTGCACACTGCTTTCTAAATTCAAAGCAATCAGTCACGCCTAATTGTGTCTCTTAGTGAAATGCCTCATTTCACGAGGAATGTAAATCAGTTTTCTTCCACAAATAGATTGTATCTCTGGTATTTCATAAATTGAGTCAGACCCAACATACCTCAATAATTTGTATGACCTGATGCACTTCTTCTGTAATTGTGTCTTAGCAACAGACAGTTTGTAGAATCTTAAACACAGTAATAACATTTGTTTTTATTAGTTTTAAAATAAGTAGCGAAGGGAATATTAAAGTTAATGGACACTGCTAAATTCGTCATATAGCATGTGGGGTGGAGCACGGGGCCCTTGAGTTTAATCCTCTCACAGCTCAATAGTAATAATAGTCACTGTCAAGGGAAGTGCCCACTGTAAGCCTGACGCTTTACTAATAGCTTTACACACATATTCTCATTAAATCCTCTCAACAACACACTGAAGGAATATTTACATCCTCATTCTTCAGAGTAGGAAAGTACAGCTCGAGGTCTTACTGCTATCAAGGGGTAGTGCCATTATTTAAATCTGGGTCTGTTTGAATCCAGATCCATGCTATTTACTCCTGCATTGGGTTGCCTCATGAAGAGTCATGTCCTTTCTCCTCTGACATCATTTTAGCATACCTTCTTAGAAGAAAAGGAAGAAATGTTAGGACTTTTTTTTTAAAGATCACAGTAATTTTATTAATTCTTCAATGAAATGTAAACCATATTATTTCAGCCAGATCTAAGTAGCACCCACAGCTTTCTGCACATTTTCCTAGGCTATCAATGGGCCTATCTTTCATCCATGTGCTATACTGGGGCTCCCCACAAATGTTTATAAGCATAATGAAAAAACAACCAAAACCGATTCAAGGGAAGAGTGTTCTGATACCCACACTGTGTGTGGGTTTTCTAGGCACACCTTTCTTTGGGAAAGAGGCAAAAATTCTTAGATGGTAAGGTTTCAACCCACCAACTAAGCGTATGGCATTGAACCAGTTTAGAAGAGTGGGAAAACAGAGTGTGATTCCAATCTTATAAACAAACAAATCTAGTTTGTTTCATAATATATGCATATAATGATCTAGAAAACAATCATACCAGAATTATAGCAGTAGAGCACTGAATGTAGGATCCCAAATGATTTTTCTTTTTTCGTTTTGGTGCTTTCAAAATTACCTAAAATAAATGGATATTGCTAATAGAATACTCCCCAAAAGTAATAGTTTCATTTTATATATGTTTTTTTAAAGATTTTATTTACTTGAGAGAGAGAGCATGAGCAGGGAGGGGCAGAGGGAGAGGGAGAGAATCTCCAGCCAACTCTCCACTGAGCACAAAGCCCAATGCAGGGCTCGAGCCCATGACCCAGAGACCATGACCTGAGCCAGAACCACGAGTTGGATGCTTAACAGACTGAGCCACACAGGCCCCCTCCCCAAAAGTAATAGTGTTATGGGCAGGAGAATTCTAGAATCATGCAATAAGTGGCTGGGGGCATAGCCATATAGCATGAGGCCTCTTAGTATTGCACCCATTTGTTGTTTATCAATGTCATTAACCATAAAAAGTCTTTGATATCTCATTGCCACTTTTTAATTAGTTAGAGAGATAAACTATAGTCTCAAAAAGGTGCAAAGCCAAAAGGTTTTCCATGGACTTAATTACAAGGAACCAGCATCATTTAATAAGCAAACATGCTCATCCCTTTGTACGGCTTGGTGTTTGCATTCCCTTTGCACAGGGATTGTTTCTAGAGATAAATCTTGTGGCATCATTTTGGTTATCTGTTTCCATGGCAACACAGGGGTTCAGGGAAGAGTTCTTAGTATCTTTGCTATTTGTTATGGGCGTTTGTCCGTCTAAGTGAGGGCAATGCCCTGTGAGACTGTGTTGTAAATATTTGAAGCTGCAGTGAGATTCAGTTTTGATTCTCAGAATTCACATGAATACCTGTAATTCTGTGAGCAATAAAGAGTACCAGTACTCTGAAAACATCTCATTTTTCATGATGATTCTCTCTTCAAAAGATCACAAAACAAAATTCTTTTTAGGGTTACTAGCTAGTGTACAATGTAACAATGATGGTTTTTCCACCTAAGGTTCTACTGGTTTGCTTACTCACTTGCACACACACACACACACACACACACACACACAAAGTAGAATATGAATTTTCTCATAATATTAACCCCAATACAGTACTGTTCAGGATTCTAGAAATTTTGTCCACTATTCTCTCCTTGTAATGCTTTTCTGGTAAATCCTTAAAAATTGCAACAAAATTGTATGGAAAGATAGAAGTCAGCATTCTGATCACAGCTTACCACGATCTCTGTGATCTTGGGCAATTTCCCTCACCTCTCTGTACTTCCAATTTCTCATCAGTAAAATCATCTAAACTAATAAAAGGAAGGAAAAGGAGTCTGAGAAAAAAGTGAAAAACTGAAAAGAGAAAATTAGGATTGTCTCTGTCCCCCTCCAGTACAACCTCTGCTCCTTTTTTGTCCTAGTGAAGGGTCATGTCATAGAAGCAAAGAAAGAATGAAAGAGATTACTTTCTTTTTGGCCCAGCACACATATGAATCCCTAAAGAATTTTCAGGTTACTGCTTACTTTAGGTTCAAGCAATGTAGTCCCAGCCAAAAAAAAAAAAAAAAAAAAAATTCATGCAGTTATGGGAAGTAGAAGCTGGCTTATCTAATGTCCATTAAATTTATACCCATGAAGTCCACTCAGACATTCAGGGATGTAGTTTTAGATTTTCAGAATAAAGAACATCCCTTTTTATTCTTCTTTTACTTTCCCTAGTACCGTTTTTTTTTTTTTTTTAAGATTTATTTATTTATTTATTAGATAGAGCACAAACAGGTGGAATAGCAGGGGAAGGGAGAGGGAGAAGCAATCTTTCTGCTGAGGAAGGAGCCCAATGCTGGGCTCAATCCCAGGACCCTGGGATCATGACCCAAGCCAAAGGCCGATGCTTAACCGACTGACCTACCCAGGCATCCCTCCCTAGTAATTTTTTAAGAAGAAAAGGAAATTTCTAAAGGAAACCAGGGAGCTCCTAGACTTTCCAAGATGGCCAGTGTCTGAAGAACAATTCTTACTCACACTGTAAGTGTTTCTCTGGGACTACAAAGCCATAGGGAAAATAAGAGACAGAAATTGGATTCTGCTGGCTGAGCAGACCAGTCCCTGCTTATAATCTGAGAAATCCAGGAAAAACACTTAGTTAACAGCCTTGGCCTTGAGGAGGTCACTCTAATCTGCAGGTGAGTCAAGAAGAAGCAACTGAACCAACCCAAACTCATCTGCCCTTCGGCCCTATATTAAAACCAGATGCTTAGCGCAAGCTGATTAAAATCTTTTTCTAGGGCTTTTGGATGTTACTAAATGTCCCAGTCTTTCCTAGCTGTTAAGTCTCTAAACTAGGATTTTAGCCCAGAGTCTAGGGCCTTGATGGCCCAGGTGTGGTTTGTAGATGAGCAGTGTCAGCCTCACCAGACCTTACTTCACATCTCTTAGCTCACTCTTCTTGATGGGTAAGATGAGCATAATGCCTGCTTCACCTCCGTCAGAGACTGGTTGTGAAGTCTGACAAAGTTTTTACTGCTCTGCAGAAGAATGAGAAAGCTCAAGATAGTATAATGCGATTTCCAAAAAGTCCATTTAAGGCTATTTAAAGGACCTTTTTTTATATATATATAAAATGACCTCCTTGATCCTTTGCTAAGATCATTTTCTTTGTTTCATCAGTGGTGATAATGGTATTTGGGAAGTTGTTTTTCTCTCTCAGTTATCGATTATTTGACAAAATGCAAAGTTCAATAGTCTATGTGTTTTTTTGTAATTTTTTTGTGATTTTTTTTTTTTGTAATTTTACTAGTCTGTTAAATTCCAAAATTTGCAAACCACCATGTGAAAATGCTTGGAAAGCTATAAAAATGTGATGTTACTGTATTCTTAATCAAACACAGAATATTCTTTTTTAAAACACAGATATTCTTTTTAAAAAATATTCATTTATTTGTTTATTTTCCAGAGAGAGAGGACAAGCAGGGAGAGCAACAGGCAGAGGGAGAAGCAGGTTCCCCTCTAAACAAGGAGCCCTACGTGGGACTCAATTCCAGGACCCCAGGATCATGAC
Organism: Nasua narica; assembly: GCA_028533885.1. Classification (NCBI taxonomy): domain Eukaryota; kingdom Metazoa; phylum Chordata; class Mammalia; order Carnivora; family Procyonidae; genus Nasua; species Nasua narica. Next base: position 66,693,344 of record CM052809.1, read on the forward strand.
CTGAGCCGAAGGCAGACGCTTTACTGACTGAGCCACTCAGGCACCGCTAAACACAGAATAGCCTTGAGAAAACTTCTGAAGGGAAAGGTAAGCTCAGTACCCAGAAATGTAAATGTCCGCACTGTCTTCTGTCTAGTTCATTGGGTTAGTGGAAGGAAGAGAGGAACCCAGCTAGTGATCTGCCCCTTTATACCACTAGGAGGCGTTGGGACCTTCTGCAAGTCCCAGGCCTCAGGCACCAGACTTCTTGGTCCTAAAGTAAACCCTGATGGTGAAACTTACCTTTAGCCATACTTTCATTTTCATTTCACTGGACGTGTGGCTTACCTTATAAAGTGAAGAGGAAAGGTTAGTTGCCGGATTGCCTTTGGAGATTCTCTCGTAAGAGCAGAATCCCAGTTGAAAGTGGAAATAAGGTTACCCTTTATTATACAAACATTTAGAAGGGAAATAATTTTTAAAGCATCCTTTCAAAAGTGACCATTTCAGTGCACAAAAACTTTTCTCAATTATCTTTTCATAGAAACTTGCCAAATAGCATCTTACCAAATACCAAAAAGGTTTACCAAATACCATCAACACACGAAGTCCCCATTTGTAATAGTATGTACTAAAAAATTTTGGCATGTTATCTTCACTTGTTTTTTAGAAAATGATCTATAAAAGAAGAAGGTAATAAATTGCTTTAGCAGATAAGACAGTCTACCATGGCTAAAATGTTTGAAATTCAGAGGGTGTCACCTAATATCTTGCTTTTCAGAGGAAATATCCTCAAAGAAGGCAAGAATCAGTTTTAACCTCTCTATAAACACATAGCATTAATACTGTATATATAAGCTGAATAAGCTGAATTTGTTTGATAAATACACCCTGATAGCACACGAAACTTTTAAAATGGAAGGAAATACAGAAATCATATACTCAACCTCTTTGTGGGAGATTGGTTGGGTGATGTTGTTGAAAGGGTGTACGTTTGTGGGGCCTGGGTGGCTAGTCCATTGAGCGTCGGACTCTTGATTTCAGTTCAGGTCATGATCTCAGGGTCATGAGATTGAACCCCGCGTTAGGCTCTACACTGAGTGTTGAGCCTGCTTAAGATTCTCTCTCTCTCTCTCTCTCTCTCTCTCTCTCTCTCTCTCTGCCCTCACCTCCACCCCAGCTCAGGCTCGCTCTCTTCCAAAAAAAAAAGAAAAAAGTGTGTACGTCCAGAGCTAGGCAGACAGACAGATCTGCCCCCAAGCTTGGCTCGGTCATTTGCCAGCTGTGAAGTCTTAGAGTGTCATTCATCACTCACCCCTCTGCTTCCTTATCTGTAAAGGGAGGATAATAATACTCTGAGATAATCTAAGTCACAGAGACCTGGGAAGTTAAGTGGCTTTCTCAAAGCTACCCAATTCGTTTAACCTTCGGAACCCAAATTAGAAAGGAAGTATGTTTCCTGAGCATTTAGAACATAAGCAATTGACAAAGACCTTATCACTGAAGGAAACTGTCATAAGATTACACAACTGCTTTTTATCTGCGCCGACCCTTCTTCGCCCTAGAATGGACAGGATGTCATTGGGGAAGCAGGTTCATGGTGAACTAGAATTCTGCACTGTATATCTCTTCCTGCACTATCTAGAGGAATTTAGCTTTTATAACAAATAACACCTTGCCACTTAACATAAGAGACTGCCAATGTCTTTGAGTCCTTGAAATCAGTGACCTATCTTTGCCAGGCAGTTCCTCCTAATAGAATGACATATAATATGGAAAAGTCAACTCAAGGAGCCTGGTACTGGTCTTTAGTGAAGTTCATTTCCCCCTTCCTTTTTTAGTTCTCTTTCCTTGAGTATACTGACAATAAAGGTAGAATTAAGCAGCTTCCAGCCAAATGGAGAAACATTAGTCTCTCTTTATCAGTTGATGATTTTGAAAGTCTAAATGATTTTTATTTTTTAAGATTTTATTTATTTATTTGACACTGAGAGGGAGAGAGAGAGAGTAAGTGAGCGCACAAGCAGGGGGAGCAGCAGGCAGAGGGAGAGGGAGAAGCAGGCTCACCAAGCAGGGAGCCTGATGTGAGACTTGATCCCAGGACCCTGGGATCATGACCTGAGCCCAAGGCAGATGCTTAACGACTGAGCCACCCAGGCACCCTGAAAGTCTAAATGATTTTTAAACTCAAAAACCAAAAACTTATATTTCAAAAACCAAACCAAGGTTAGGGATAGAAAAAGGTAAACTTTGGTCTGACACCCTCTTGCAAGAGTTAAGATGAAATCGTCTTGGTGCCTGCTACTTAGTGTTTAACGGGAAAGAAATTTGATAATATTTCTTAAGGGCTAAGATATGAGGGAAAACTAGCCTTTGGAAAATGTCTACCGTGAAAGAAAGCAAAGAAAGAAGCCCTGTGCCACGGCACTTCCAACACTGAGGTGGGTTTGTGTGGTAGAAGTTGTGATACTTGGACCAGATCCCTTCAGCACGGACTTGCTCCCAGCTGTCAGCACCATTTAGTGGCCTCAGCTGCAGAGAATCACTTCATGTGCAGTCATGCCCTTATTGGGCAGCCCGTATATGGCCACCGAATGGGGGAAAGGGCTGTAATAAAGGCCCCACCATTTGGCAGGGTATGTGACAACTCTGCCTACATTTCTCCTCCCAGACTGCCCCCCTCTGGGTTGGCCAAGGCTTGGCCAAGCCTCCATTGCAGTCCAATTTCTCCCATTGCTCAAGCCTTCTTCTGTCCACAAGTGTTAGTCCTTATAAAGATCTCATACCACAAACTCTGTCTCAGCATCTCCGTCCAAGAACCAAGCCTGCGACTAAAAGCATCACACCTTCCTCAGAGGTCCAGCAGTTCACACAGCACTAAATGGGAGGGTTGCTCTAGAGTTAGATTTCACACTCTAACTTGTACCTCGACCTTGCATTCCAACCTCGTCCCCAACATCCCTCCCATGAGCCTTTCACTCAAGCAGTGTGTTTACTCACTTCCCAACTTTTAAACCCAATCCTCTGCTGCTTTAGAGAAATGCCCCTTCAACCCTGTCCTGCCCAACCCTGACTAACAGAGGCTGAGCTATGAGTCACAGCGCTACTGGTGTTGACTCTGGCAGGGATGAATTTCTCTGCTATCAAGCGCCATCAATTTTGCAAACACAGAGTTAAGCCACAGCCAAGCCCTAGACCAGCTAAGCGTGGGATAGTGTGGACTGGACTGGGCTCTCGACAGTGTCAGCTTCCGAACAAGACAATGCCAAACCGCTCTGGGCCTGTAACCGGAAGCGGTCTGAGCTACCTATCACAGCTTCCTGCCTTGGACTCATTAACGAGGTACTGTCCCACCACTGGGGACATATCACTGAATAAAACAATCATGTCCCCTGTCCTCAGAGCTTATTGTCTAGGGTGAGAAATAAAAGTCCAGCAAACCATGGGGCGCCTGCGTGGTGCAGGTTGGTTAAGCGTCTAAGTCTTGGTTTCGATCACGTCATGACCTTGGGGTTGTAGGATTGAGCCTTGCAAAGCTCCATGCTCCATGGGGAGTCTGCTTGAGACTCTCTCTCTTGCTCCCTCAGCTCCTCCCCACGCTCTAAAATAAATAAATAAATCTTTTAAAAAAAATCCAAAACCAGCAAGTGAACATAATTGCCTGTGCATGATACTAACAGAATGCTGTGATGGAAAATAACAGTGAGAAATGGGAATCCACTTAGATGGTAGGATCAGGAAAGGCCTCTCTCCAGAAAAAAGACGTTTAAGCTGGGCCTGAGAAATAAGAAAGCGTGAGCCATGGAGAGCCAGGGAAAGAGCATTTCAGGCAGGGGGGTGACACCCACACACCTCTCACTTATTGATCAACTAAGTTACTGCCAAGGTGAGGACAAAAACACGGGAGGGAAGAAAATCATCTTCTAATCACATAAGAAATGAAGTGTCATATTGGCTTACAAAGAAAAGCTTTAAAAGTTTTGTTTGTTTTAGCCTACAACTGATTTTATGGGTTGGATTGGGTTGGTTGGTTGGTTTTTGTAAACCCTTGTAGAGTCTTGAACTGAATATATTGCTTCGTGGATCTGCTGTTGTACATTTGATCCCCTCGGCCCAGAACTTAGTTCTCCACTTCCTACTCCTAGGGTCTTTCCTTGCTGCTTCTTCAAGGTTTACTTAAAGCATCTTCTCTCTCTCTCCTTCTAAGATTTATTTGATTTATTGGACACAGAGAGAGAGAGTACAAGCAGGCGGAATAGCAGCAGAATAGCAGGAAGAGGGAAAGGGAGTAGGAGAAGCAGGCTTCTCTCCCGCAGAGCAGGGAGCCTGTGCGGCTCGATCCCACATCATGACCTGAGCCAAAGGCAGCCGCTTAACGACTGGTGCCCATCTTCTCTTTTTTTTAAGAGCACTGTAAAAAAATGAGATTAGCTTCCCATGACATAAAATTCACCATTTTAAAGTATATACTTTTGTAGCTTTTAGTATATTCACTATGTTTTGAATATACTAAACCTCCCCATGATCTAATCGCAGAACATTTTCAGAAAATTGCAGGAAGAACACTAGTGCCTATTACCAGTTAGCCTCAGTTCTTCTCCACTCTCCATCCCCTGGTGACCACTCTTCGACCTTCTGTCTCCATGGATTTGCCTATACTGGACATTGCATAGAATTACAGTCATATGATTTGTGGCTTTTTGTGTCTGGCTTCTTTCATTTAGCATGATGTTTTCAAGGTTCATATAAGTTAAAGCATGGATGCATACTTTACCTTTCTCTATGGCTAAATAATATCCCAATGTGTATATATACCAAATTTTGTTTATCTCTTCATCAGCTGATAGACATTTGGATGGCTTCTACTTGCTGACTTTTGTAACTAATACTGCTATGAAACTTTGTATACAAGTGAACATCTGTGAACACCTGTCCTCATTCTCTCAGGTGTATATTTAGGAGTAGAATTGCTGGGTCATACAGTAATTCTATATTTAAAATTTTGAGAAGCTGCCATGACATTTTTCACAGAAGCTACACCACTTTTAAATCCCCACTAGCAGTGTATGAGTATTCCAAATTCTCCACATCCTTCCCAATACTTGCTAATGACTTTTTAAAATATTATTATAGACATCCTAGTGGCTGGTTAGTAATATCATGGTTTTGCATTTCCTAAAGAGGACTTAGATTTCTGTGCTGTGAGAAAGAAGTACACATGCATTCTGTTGCATGTAGATATTCAGTTGTTTCTGGCCATTTGTAAAAAAAAAAAAGAAAAGACTTTTCTTTCCCCCATTGAATGTCCTTGTCACTCCTGTCAAAACCAGTTGACCATAAATGTATGGGTTTATTTCTGGACTCTCAGTCTTCTTCCATTGATGTATATTTCTATCTGTATGCCAGTGCCACATTTTCTGGATTACTATAGACTTGTCAGTTTGAGGTTGGGAAATGTGGTCTTTTTCAAGAATGTGGTCTTTTTCAAGATTGTTTTGACTATTCTGTGTTCCTTACAGTTGGAAATTTGAGAGGGATTGCATTGAACCTATAGATCAGTTTTAATAGTATTGCCCTAACAATAATAGTAAATCTTCCAATATATAAGCACAGGATATTTTTTCATTTATCTAGATCTTTAATTTCTTTTAACAATGTTTTATAGTTTTCAGTATATGAGCTTTGTAGTTCTTGGGTTAAATATTTTTCTTAAGTGTTTCTTTTTTTTTTTTGATGCTATTGTAAATGGAATTATTTTCTTGATTTTTTTAGAGGAAGCATTTTATCTTATGTAAAACTTTCCCTGATCCTCATTTCCCCTAACTGAGAACCGATAACTCTTCACTCAACATTCTCTCTACACCAGGAAGAGACCTGTATTATTAATACCCACCACAATATACCAAAAAACCCAAATCCGTATAATGTCAATTTCTCTTATTTGTGGGCAGAGTCTGTGTTCTATTTATCTTTCTTTTGTGTGTGTGTCCCTAAAACTTACTTAGGGATGCTCATACAGTAGGGGCCCCGTAAATGTTTATGGAACAGATAGGATAACATAATTGCCACCACTGTTTTCAATAAGACTGAGAATATCAGTTAGGAATGCCAAGGAGAGGCGGGGTGGGGAATGAGGCCAGAGATATCTGTGGAGCAGAGACTAGAGCTGGTACTTCACCACAAAAGGGAGTAGCACCATGAGGATGATTTGGCTGATGTTGGAAGAAAATTGCTAAGTGATTTGGACTGGGGAGATGGAGGCCTAGAGAGTTCCCACCTAGAACTTGCTACAGTATGGTTGTGAGGAAGTGAGTCTGATGCAGGTAAATAAATGGGGAAATGGGAAAGAAGGGAAAGATGTAAGAGGTGTCAGGACTTGAGAATTCTTGGAACTTAGTGGCTGGTTAAATTTGAAGAAGGGGAGGAAATCCATGATAATGTTTCAGTTTTGAGAGGCCAAGAGCATGTACAGAAGTAGGAGTCTGGGAATGGAGCTAGGAATGAAAGTCTGATGTCTTCTTGGTAATTGTAGCAAAAAACTCAACTTCACTCTGAAGCGTACTCTCCGCTGATCATCCTGGGAGAGAGCATCTGTCTTTCCTCTCTTAAATAAATCTGTTCCTTTCCTTTTAATCACAGCCAGTGCACATTTCTTCTCTCATTTTTTCAACCATTTAGAATAACTTGCAACTCCTAATTCCCCCAAACAGTTTTGCGAACGGGAGAAATTACTTCTTTATTTTCTTAATGTGTTTCTGAGTTCAGGCTAGCCTGGTAGTATAAATTCCTTGAGCAAATCTAATGTTATTCTGTATATACTATGATGGTGTTAATTGACTCTATTACGTACTTAATGATCTTTTGTAAGGACATATAGTAATGTTTTGATATTGGAAGAATGTACAAATTTCTTTAGCAGAGTGTGCATATTCCATTTTGCTCTTTACTGTGATTTTAGATCAGTTTAATCATTATCGTAGGGATCAGAGAGAGTAGAAGGGGTTCAATTTTTTGTTTTTTTATTCATTGACCTGAGCACATTATCTAATTTTCATGAAATTCAGTATCTACAATAAAGGGTTGTTATGAAGATTATGTGAAATTATGAACTTAAAGTCCCTGCCACATAGATGTTCAACACGTTAGTTATCCTCCTCTTCTCTCTTGCAGCATATATGGCATATGGAAAGCATATATGGCATGCTTTCCACACATAAACTTCAGGTAAATGGAGTCAAGCAGAATAGACTCTTAACTTGAAATACAGAACCAGAGATCCGGGGTTGGAGAGAATGCAAGCAACCTCATTTCCTGAGTCGCAAGGGCACATCTATTCTAAATCCCATTAGTAAAAAGCATTGAGTTGTGCTCCCTCTAAAATGAAATATGTTGTGCCCGATGGAGTTTGCATGTTTTTGACCAACATCTAGTATATTCTACCAGGCCAACAATTTTTAATCTATTTGAGATCTTAAGCTTATTAGACCACAAGGGTGGAAATAAGCCCGCAAAGTTACTGGTGATTAAAAACAAACAAATATGTGTATTCTGACTGTTCAACGATATTGAGGATTCAGAAAAGCATTAGGCCAAGTTTCTCTACTTAAAGAACTCACAATCTAGTTGGAAGGGTAGATATTGTGTAATGCCTAAGTATCACAGGGTGATTCAGCCCTGAACTTTGTGGTTCAGACTTTGCATATCGTAGAAATTCTGACAAGAGGACCATCTTCAGAGACTTTATGACTAGAGCGAGACCTTATGTATTGAGCAGCCTCTGATACTGTAGACGGTGAAATTCTCAAGACAAAGAGCATGCCAGGCAAAAAAGAGCCAGGTGAGCAGACTATGTACCTAGAAATAGGTCTTGACATTCGACAGGGTGAGGATATTAAAACTTCTTGACCTGAGGAAGCCATTGTGTTGGAGTTTTGTGGTGAAATAAGGAGAAATAATAAAAGGTACAAGCAAATTACACGGACTTTGCTTTTCTCTTTGTTTCCTATTCCAAAATTTGAGGGAGAGACATGAGAAAGCCTGGGAAGAATAATGCTGCTATGCAGACCTTGAAGGAAAACCTAGATACAGTATATGTCAGAATTGATTGGGAACGGGGGATCATGTATAGAATCAAGAGCCTGGACAGGATTTTGAGTGGGTAGACTCAAGCTCTGATGGACTGTTGGATTGTTCTGATGCAGGATAAGGTGCAAACCATCCTAGGCTGATTTAAAGCTATATTTTAAAGTTTCTAGATAAGGAGTCTCTAATCTCCTCGGTAACTTTTCAATTCCGAAGCAACCTTCACATCAACGCAATGAAGTATCTCTCGCCGTGACTTAAGTCCCAAGCCATTGTTCTCTCCTGGTGGATATCAGGAACAGATGCTCACCACCAGTTTCACTAGCTACTCCAAGACTAGGCTACTGCCATTCAGATGTCTCTTTCAAACATTAAATGACCCTCTTCTGTGCTTAGTTAGAAAATTGTTTCTACTTCAGGTTATGTTAAAGAATCTTTGATGTGGCTCATAATAAATAAATTTAGATGGCTTAATTCCCTCTACTTTTCCCTATGGTCAACCCCATCTCCCTACTGGTTCCTAACACTGCAGTTTCTCTCAATAACTAACATTTAATCTTAGGAATATTCATTTCCATTTGGTCCAGGTATATAGCCGTCTGTAAGGAGCAGGAGTTTGAGAATCAAACAGGCTTGGATTCCCAGCTTGATCTCTCTGTGACTCAGGTTTCCTTATCTGCTAAAGGATAATAATAGTACTACACTTGTGGGTTTGCTGTGTAGAAATTATAGAAAGTACTCCCCCCGAGACTGGTGCAAAGTAAGCCCTCTATAATAGTTATTACTCACTATTTCAGGTCTCACCCCATCATAAGTAAGCTCTGTGACTGTTTCCTCATCTGATCATGAATATAGGACCCGTCTTACAGGTTGGTGTAAAAGTGAATAAAATATAGTGGCACTCAATGAATGGCATTATTAATAACAGGAAAAATCAGGTACTCACAAAGGCCAAAGGCTTGCCCATTCTTACATTGTACTGAAGGAAATGATCCTGAATTTAGGCTCAAAAACCTATTTAAAGACAGAGATTTCCCATTTTTACTCTAAAGCTTTCTTTAATTCCTCAATATGCCCAGCAGAGTTTGTTTGGCACAAATTTAAAAAAATATAGAATTCTTCAGGTATTTTTAGATTATTGCTCCTGATCCCCTAACTAATATTTAGATATTTTGCTGGATTTGGGATGATGGAAATGAAAACAGAGCTAAGAAAAAAGAAAAATAGTGAAGAGAAATGTTGAATGAACGAAAGACTGGTTAGCACTTGGAAATGCTTTCAAATGTAAATTTACAAGGAAGAGCTTTCTGTACAATCTTGAGTCAGTGGTGGTTGTAGCCAGCAGGAAGAAGGAGTCAGTACAGCTGCTGGCATCCCCATAAGATATCTGCACAAGTGTGGGGGATCATGAGTTCTCCACTCTGGAGCAGCCATGCCCAACAGGTCCCTCTTGGAAGGCTCAGTTTCAGCTGCATCTTGGGAGGGGCCAGTACCGGAAGAGATCAGAATCCTCCTCCTGGGTTTCTTATCAGTTGCCTCTCTCTGTGTGCAAGGCTGGAACTATGACTATAAAGGTGTCGTGGGCTCAGATCAGGGGGTGGCTCTAGGACAGAAAATAGCAATTCTGAGGCAGTAGGCACATTCTCCCTCCTGAGCCCCAGAAGACACCCAAATCTTGTAAGTAGATGAATTTGTGACTACTGACATCAAGATCATGAATATTCTTTCTAAAATGTTTGAACATGTATATGGAATACACTTCTTTTTCCCCCTTTCAATGTTGACAGGCTGCTCAAATGCCAACAGGAAGAATCATGAGAGGGGTGCCTGGGTGGCTCAGTCGGTTAACTGACTCTTGATTTCCACCCAGGTCATGAGCTCGGGGTCCTGGGATTGAGCTCCACGATGGGCTCCACACCCAGTGGAGCTTAAAATTCTCTCTCTCTTTCTTCCCCTGCCCCTCCCCTCTCATGCTCTCTCTCTCTCTAAAAAATAGATAGAAAGATAGATAGATAGATAGATAAAAATAATAATCCCGGAGAATGTTCTAAATAGTAAGAAATTTTAGTTTCGTGTTATGCTAAAAAAGTTCAGTGTAAATTCATTTTACCTAAAATCTGAAACTTTAAGAAATTTAGATTTTTTAAAATTATTTCATCAAAGCCTAAGTTTAAAACTAATACCAAAATTGGGGATGAGTAAGGAGCATCTCTTGACCAATGAGGTATATTTTAAATTATTTATTTTTTAAGTATGCCATTTGTTTACTTATTAAAGATTCAAAAAAAGTAGAAAAAAATACAGTGAAAACTCTTCCTCTCATTCTCTCCTCTAGCCATCTGTTCCTCTCTAAAAGACAACTAATACAGGTGATTTTCTATGTATCTTCCATAGGTATCTGATATATATTCAAGCATATACATTTCTTTTTTTGTCCCGTTAATGAAATATCATTCTTCAAATTACTCTGCACTTCGCTTTTTATTGAATATACCATTAAGAGCATTACATAGTAATACAGAAAGAGCATCCTCATTCTTTTTTATGATTGTATGCAGCAAAATTTATGTAATGACTGCCTTATTGATAGAAGTTTAGGTTGTTTCCAAAATGTTCTTATTAAAAGCAATATTTCAATTAAAAGCAATGGCCTTGTTCATAGACCATCTTGTATATATGCAAATATGTCTGTCATATACATTTCTAGATGTTTTTGCCAGGCCAAAAGGTAGGTACATTTGCAATTTTGATAGCTACTGATGATTATTTGATTGTTTGTTTTTCCACCTTTTCATCAATTACAATTCATATCATACAATTCAGAACCTTTACCAGTTCTTAGAGGTTGAAAAATAGTAATGAAGTATAATTTTAATTTGCATTTCTCATAAGTGCAAAGGAGTCTTCTTTTCACTTATTAGGAATTACTCATACTGTTCTTAATAAACTTTCAGTTAATGAGAATCAAATGCAAAATCACAAAAAAACAAAATTATATCACAGTTTATTAAAGAAATGCCCTTTCTCTCCCCAGTATAAAAATGAGCATCTTTGTTTATGCAAATGGTGTACTTTTGCAGAAGTGAACAAAGTAATCTTTAAAAGAAGCTGAAGATAGATCGATCGATCGATCGATCAAGTTGAATGCTTGGCTACTTCTATCTTAGGTCAACCCAACACCAGTTGTGGTAAGATAAATGTAGTTTTATTACTATATTTACTGTGTGCCAAATGCAAGCCTAGACACTTTACATTTCTTTTCTCAGTTAATCTTCCTAGCAATTATATAAGGTAAGTTCCATTTCACAAATGAGAAACTGAGGCACAAGGAATCCAGGGAGCTTGCCTAAATCGACTCAACTGGTACATTCACACGGCTACTCGGGGATTTATTTGAACTCCAGAGTGTTGTATATAACCACAAATTTATATTACCTTTCTGGAATGTGGCTTTCCAACATTCCAGTGTTCCATTTTAAGTAATCCCAGTCCATGAGTAAATGAATTCAGCTTCTTGGGACACATTTTGCAAATAACTTACCTGGGTGAACTGATGTAGGATCAGTAACCAGAGGAATTTTAGGACCGTAAAGAAACGACTGGCCTGGCTTCATAAACTTTTGACAGTCAGGGCAAAGGTATCTCCTCAGAATAACTTTAAAAATAAACCCAATAGGGCTGCCTGGCTGGCTCAGTTGATGGAGCATGAGACACTTGATCTCCGGGTTGTGAGTTCAAGCCCCTCATTGGGTATAATTACTTAAAAAAATAAAATCTTTAAAAAAATTTTTAAATAAACCCAATAAAAGAAAAAGAGCTATTTTCTTGTTTAAATACAAAAAAAATATTAGTCACAAGTCAACATTCTTTTTGATAAAATAATACACCTTGCCATGCAAATAAATTTTGCTATTTAAGCAAAATATTGTAATGTAAGAGATACATAATATTCTGTTCATCTAAGTAAATTAAAGGATATAAAGATTGGGTTCATATACAGGGGTCACAGTGTGAGGAGAAGTGTCACTTGGCCTTGGAAAAAAATGGCTGAACCCCTGAGCCACCACTATTGTTTATAAAGCCTTCGTGAGAATTTTGGAAAAGCTTCCTCTCTGGGAGAACCAACTAGAAAAATCCATTTTCTACGAGCGGGTGAAGTCTTAGTCAGGGCAAAAGGCTTGGCAAAGGACAGGCAGGGCTCCTCCTCTGGGTATTTTTGTGCCCTGTACAAAATGCACAGCTGTAAACAGTGGCCTTCCTGGGCACTTCACCTTAACTACTTCTCTTTCTTTGGAAAAGCCTTTGATACCCTTCAGAAGACCCTTGAGATCTCCCTAACTACCTTGGGTATTTTGTGCCAGAGCGTACCAGGTTGGGGTTATACAAGACAGCTTAAGTTTCTTCCTCCCTTTATCTTCTGATCAGTGAACTCAAACCACTCTCTTCTGGTATACCTAAAAAAGAACACAATAAGCACAATAAGAACACAATCTGCCAACAGGAACCTATTCATGGCCATTATCAACAATGCTGAGGAGACTTTCACCTTCCATGGGCCACTTGTGCTCAGGGGCCTCAATATTTTATGTCAGCTCCATCTAATTCCAAGTTTCTTTCCAAGTAATTCATGCATAAGTTGCAGACAAAGCTTTTACCGTGGCAGCATTTTTTAATCCCTTCTCCATTGCATCACCTTCTCTCTACTAAAGCATCTACAGGAATTATTACCAAAAAGCAACAGCCTGCTGCTGGATACACTGGGCATGGGAGGTGGCTTGTGTTCTCTTGGGAGCCTTTTCATCCTTTTGGTTTCCAATCCACATCTTGGCTCTTGGTCCTGCTTCATGTTCAGCATCAATAGATCAATACTAACATTATATAACTCCTATTTTTGGACCTATTCATACTATTCATCTGGAAAAGATGAAAATCACTCAAAGTCAATGAGGGTATAAGCAAAGTGAAGGATTTACCAGGAAGCTTCTGAACCCACACTTGTGATCAAAGTAGTTAAGCACTAGGATCTATCCTTAACATGATAGAGGCCACAGTGACTTCTTCTACACTCTATGTAATAGAGATTTAAAATCTCAACCACACACTCATTCATAATTTTAAGCACATATGAAACTGTGTTTGAGAAAAATAGTTCATTTTTCTTGAAGTTTCCTCTGTAGCCCACCTTTTTGGGTTAGTGGGGTTCTCTTCATCTGTGAGCAAGCACATACCAGTAACCAAAATTCATACAGAGGTATGCTATCCCTGCTGCCTGACATTTGGGTATCTACAGCCAGCTTAGGGATCCTTTCTGGTTGATAAAGCAGGGTAGTTGCCCTTACAGCATTCCACAGACAGATTAGCCTTGGTGTGATTGCTATTCAGGCCCTATTAATAGATATGAGGCTAGTCTGACATCTAGGCAGTTTAAAGGACATACATTCTATTGTTATACAAAGTTATATCACCAGACAGAAATGCATTAGAAGTATTTAGCTCCACTGACATATACTAGAATTATTTTCTATTTATCAAGGTTCAGCTTAAGATTTGGTAATAGAATCATTTCTAAATCTCCTGTATAGTCACTGTTTACTACATTAGTCCTTTGATGCTTAAAAAAATATACAGAGATATACATTTATGGAGAGAACTACAAGTAGGGAAATAAACATATAGACAACTGTATTGATGTCAGTATGTGTAGATATGTATGTGTATATATATATATATATATATATATATGTGTCTCCATACAGAGAGAGACAAAGAGGAAGGAAGAACCAAAAAATTAACAGTGGTTAATACAGGATTATGGAAGGTTCTTTAGATTTTGCTCTATTTTCCAAATATTCAACAATAAAGCTATATTGTTTTCATAACAAAAATAATTTTTAAAAAGAATCAGGTAACTTTGGAAAACAGCATTTTTACTAGAGACTATAAGAATAAAGACTAAGGGAACTTCACATAAACACTGTACCGTCGATAAAGTTGCTTCTCATGGTAGTAAAGATTAAGAATTCTGAAACTACTGTCTGTGTAAGCTGGAATTGAACAAACAAACAGTAGCAGATGACGGGATTCAGTTTTTTCACTTTTGGAGTGGAAAATTACAGATAAGCTAGGGAGAAGTCTAAAATGAACCTTATGGTATAGATTAGAGTTGGAGACATGAGTATAAACTCATGTTGAGCTTAACATACAGATGTATGGATACAGTAATAATTATAGATATGTGTGTAAACATGGGTTTACATTTTTTATATATTTTACATTTTACATATATTTCCCAGCTCTATCCTTTGAACTCTGTCCTAGAAGCAATGGTACCCCAGTACCAATGATCAAACCCAGCACCCAAATCTTGGTATCTAATAGCATTTTCCAATAAAAGGAATCAGAACTCCTTGAAGAAATGAGTAATTCTTCTGTTGGGACAGGGTATACACAAGATGAGTCCGGAGCATTTCATAGTGCCAGAAAGTAAGGGAATGCTCAAAAACAAAATGACGGAAGCATGTCAAAGAGAAACAGGAGCTGACCTGAAAGAATTCCCAATGGCCAAAGCTGGAAAAATCAGAGCAACAAAATAACTAATGCAGTGGTAGATTATAACACAAAATATAAAATAAAAATCTGTAGTGCCATACTGATATAACTATATGATTGAATAAATAAATAAAAGACACATAACCCATACAAAAGAACTCCAGCTAATTTATATAGATGGTCCCTCCTCAAGGAGTTAGAGCTTAACTCCTCACCCCTTTGAGTGTGGGCTGTGTCTAGAGGCTTGCTTCCAAAGCATATGGAGAAGTATAAAAAAGTAACTTCACAGCAGGGAGAACGGGGCCTGCAAGGGCCAGATGAAGAAAATTAACATCTTCAGTGATAAATCATGTTGACAGTATATGTCCTTGATATGTTCTAAGGATGACCCTTCACCTCAATGGCCCTTCCTCTCCAAAATCCATAACCCTCAGACTAGAAAAACATCATCACACAAACCCCTAGTGAAGGAAATTCTATAAATATCTGAGCAGTATTCCCTAAAAGCATCAAGGTCATCAGAAGTAAGAAAAGTCTAAGAAGCTGTCACAGTACAGAGGAGCCTAATGAGACACGATGACCACACGCCATGTGGTATCCTGGATGGGATCCTGGGACAGAAGAAGGACATCAAAGGAGAACTAAATTGAAATAAGAATAAAGTACGGAGTTTAGTTAATAGTGACACATCATTATTGGTTCATTAGGTGTGACAGATGTCCCATGAAAACATATACTATCTTAACGATAGGGGAACCTAGATCAGACTAATGAGAATTCTCTATACTATCTTTGCAACATTTGTATAAATTTGAAACTATTCTAAAATTCAGAATTTATTTTTAAAAAAGAATTAGGAGCATATTTTTATATAAATATAAAATCAGAATGCTTATAGAGAAATAAAGAATAGAGCCATGTAAACACCAAGGTGAATATCACTTCCATTTTCCAGAGGGCATCATATTTTGGCAATACAGCATAGTACGTAAAGCATTCAAGCTTAGGTCCATACAGCTGAGTTCAAATCCCAGCTCTGTCACTTGTTGACTATGTAACCTTGAGTGAGTTATTCAATCACCCTGAAACCCAATTCCCTTACATGTTACCTGTGGATAATAAAACCAAATATGCACTTCCTAGGGTTATTCTGATGTATTAAAGCATTTAGCATAGTATAAGTGTGCTGGCTACAATTATTATATTGCATTTAAACATTTTAAATTTAATTTTAATTTTTTTACTTTTTATTTTTTTTTAGAGCGAGTGGAGGGGGAGGGGCAGTGGGAGAGAGAGAGAATCTCAAGCAGGCTCCACACCCAGCATGGAGCCCCACGCAGGGCTTAATCTCAGGACCCTGAAATCATGACCTGAATTGAAATCAGGATTGGGATGCTTAACACAACTAAGCCAACCAGGCACCCTTATTACATTGCATTGAAATTCAATTATTATAATGTATTTATTATTATGTTGATTTAAAAATTTTAAACTCCCAGGGCTCCTGGCTGGCTCAGTTGGTGGACCATGTGACTCTTGATCTCGAGGTTATGAGTTTAAGCTCCATGTTGGGTGTAGGTTATGACTTTAAGCTCCATGTTGGGACCATGTGACTCTTGATCTCGAGGTTATGAGTTTAAGCTCCATGTTGAGTGTAGAAAAAAAATTAAAAAAAAATTTTTTTTAAACCCCAGAATATCTACTGGACAGGGGCAAAGCATTCTTGGCTGGATCTTACTCCTTATCTAGTTGATGAATGTCTTAGAGCGGCTCCCGTTCAGCCAGCATTCCAGACATACACCAGACCATAGTGTCCTCCATAGCTGAGCAGGATTCTAGGAAAGCCCTGATCCAGATCCAGAACTCTCACTGAGTGGGAAGCCAGAATTCACCCTGATGTGCTCATTCCCAAGAATGGGTGCTCCCCCATTTCCTTAGGAAGTCTGAATGTAATTGAAATATTTGTTTCAATGTGTGGTTGTGCTGAGAGAAAGGCTGGTTATTTGAAACAATTCTAGGTTTGCTAGGGAACAAAGAAAAGTTTGGGAGGACGTATTCATGGTAGTAAATACACCAGGCCCAATGTCCTTTAGTTGTTCTCATCCTAGGACCGTGACTTGTTCATTATGTCGCATCAGACCTGGATGCGACACAGGAAACTGAGTCATACAATTTAATATTCCACCCGGCAAGTGTATCTCTGAAAATCGAGTTATACTATGAACTCTGGCTGCTTGTCTCTTCCTTCCACCCTTCTCCCACAAACAAATATCACTTCATTGAGTTCATTGTCTACATAGAAGTCTTAGCAACCCAATTCTCTGCACAGTAAACCGTTCACTTCAAATGCTTAATATAGCCAGATTAATCCTTCTAATGTGTTGTTTCTGTCTGGAGTTTACCAAGATGAAGTGGCTCGTGGGAATCAACTTTATAAGAGTTAGTACATACTTGTGCTATAGAATATTTTCAAATGATCTTATCCATTCCATATATCCAATCCAGCCCTCCTGCTCAGAAAGCAGTCATCTGACTTGTCCTCCGTCCTTGCCCTCATCTCTTCTCTCCGCATGTCTCTCACCCATTAATAACTGTCTCTGGTAGCATATCCTGAAGGTATTTAGACTGGGCTGAGATGCTGAGCAAGCCATATTTCTTCACTACAGAGAAAAAGAAACCACAATTGGTCATCACCATGACTCACGCAGACTTCTACCACCACACCCAAAGAGTGCGATAGGACTCATACTTGGTTAGGTTTAACCAAGCAAGTAAAACCACCATGCAGAGCAAGATTTTGTCTATCAACATGTACCTAATGCCAACTCTCTTTGGTCACCTTTTGTGATCTACTTGTTGCAGATCATTTCACATTACATAGTTAATGGTGTTGGGTCTAGTTCTATTTTTGTTTTTTCTCTACATGTCTGCTGTTCCGGGCTCAGATGGGCACATGAGCACAATGTACTCTTTTTAAGAGGCTCTTCAATGGCCTGCAAGCTCATCATATGTCCGGATTTACTTTCCTCTTGTTGAGAAAGAGTATCACATTGGTTATAATACTCAAAGTCATTTTGGGCACTTGCATAATCCTGATTTTTTAAAAAACTCAGTACATAAGAGATCCACTAATTTCTGGAGAGGGAAGAGTTGAGAGCACATACGAAGGACCCTTCGGAACATTCTCCCAACCCATTCTAGTTCTTCCTCCTCTAGAATAGAATCCCAGGGGCCAGCAGGGCTCCATGACTTAGCTTCTTCCTCCTACTCCACAGCGGAGTGGACCAAAGGTAGACCTGACCTGAACTGACCTAAACGGGTTTGCCTTCCTCACTGCGGGGGGCGGGGGGGGGGGGAGAATGGGGACCAGATAAAGAAATTAAGAAGGAGACAGAGAGAGAAAAACTTCCTAAGTGGCATAGCTGAGACATGGAGCATGCAGAAGAAGGATTCACTGTGGAAGGTGACATTCCAGGAAGCCAGCCGACAGAGAGGGATGGGGCAGGCCCATGAGGGAAGTGGAGAAGTGAGACAGAGATGGAGGAGGGCCGCTTGCTTGCAGCCCTCTAACAATGAGTTGCCCTCTCAAGTGAGGTCCAGTTGCATTCAGCGCTAATTGTTGGAGGCCCCTTCTATGCTTGGAACTGACTGCCCTTCTTTCTGTTTTACCTAGAACGGTGGGGTTTTCTGTGCTTAACCACAAGAGTCTTGCCAAATTCGTAGCATAACTAGAAAGCCCGTCCTCCCACTACTACTACGCATCACTTTCACCTAATTCTCCTAATGGGGAAAGGCATCCCCATTGGGCTGTGGGCTACCATTCAAACCTGTTCCTCCCTGTTTGGTGTTCAGGGGAGAGGAAGAAAAGCTGTCCTAAACCTTCCTTTTGCCTGCCTGCCTTCTCTCCCCCTTACACACCGTTCTCCATGGGAAGCCAGGTGTCTCCCCAGGGAAGGTCTTCCCACCCAGCCAAGCATGAACCATGCTCTCCTCCCTTCTTAGCAGTTTTCCACATTGTCATTCTTTCTGTAAAGTCTCATTCTCTTAGTGTCTAATCCTGCACACCCCCCTGGGCCCAGTTTAACCCCACATATTGTAAGAACTGGCCAATCACTTCCCTACATTTTTCTCTTCCTTTTCTGATCTTCTTGAAATATTTCTACTACATATTTACTGTCCTTGAAACATACTCAAGATCCTATGTTATGTGGAAAATGTGTTTACAAAATAGCATGTATATTACAGAGCTACCAATAAAGTTATATATCAATAAATTTACTGTGTTTGGGGTTTAGTGGTAGTTTTACCTGTTTTATTTTCCTGGTTTATGTTTTCTTCGTTTACTTTTATAATAAACACAAAATATAAAATAAAAGTAATATGAGGAAAAATCTAAGCTCCTTGATCTGGCTTTTAGAGACTTCCATAATTTGAGTCCTCCTGAACTATTCTCTTCTCATTTATTCATGTTAGCTTCTATTTTCAAACATATTGCAATACACTTGAAGATTCAGGTCCTACTTTCTTATTTTTTCTTACTTTTCATTTTTCTTGTCCCTTAATTCTGATATAACAGTTATTGATTGATTAACTTATTCATGATAACATCTCAGTAAAGTTGTACAAGAGTTATACTATATGTAACTGTGTGCACTCCTGAAAGATACAATATTCAGCCTTTCATTGTTGGAGTCCCTGTGACCACCATTTCTGTCCCCCGCTTTTTTCCTCTGGAATACTTCAAGTATCACATCTTATATTTTCCATTTTGTCATTTTAACACAAGCGAGATGATCACATGTCCAAACCATGCTGGTCCAGTGCGAATCTTAAAATAAACAAATGTTAAGTAATTCATTCCTTCAGGGATTTTGGCCGAGTGCTGTAAGTCACTAAGCTCCGTGACACCAGGTATTTAAGTGGAGGCCTCGGAGAGGAATCACCTAAACATGTATTTTCCTCCTTGTCTATGACCATGGGCTAGTTATATCTGTAGCTGATTTATAATTAGGTACTATGCATTACTCAGTTCGGTCTTCTGTTTGTGTGTCTCCTCCAGGGTTTTAATTGAGCACGGTTTAATGCTTCAGCTAAAGTGACATAAGTCAATTATCTTTGCTTAAAAATAGCTCTGTGACCCATTCACTTTGATTATCAAACAAAGCAAGAGGAAACATTACAACCAGAGATGGAGGAGACCTCTGGGTTGTCTAGATCTTGCATGACCTAAACTGTGTGTCTTCTTAGGACCATCACTGACAGTGGTCATGTGACCTCTGCTCAGGTGACTACAGCAGGTAGGATTCTGTACTGCTGAAGCGCATGGGCTTTAGACTCAGTTAAATATAGGTCTGAATCCCAGCTCTGATACCTACCTGTGAGCTCTTAGGCAGCTTGCGGAATCTGAGACTCCATATCTTGATCTGTAAACTGAGCTTCCTAATCCATACCTTGCAGGGCTATTATTTTTAAAGAGTGGGTGACAGCGACCTTCTGATCTATGCACAGATTGAACATATGTCTTTATATCTTCTCCCTCCAGCAACCCCACTGAAAGGAGAGTAAATGAATTTAAAACAAATAGGCAGGTCACAAACCCCCAAGGTTAAAGAGAATGGAACAGGAGACGATGAACGGAACTGAGACCCACTCATTCATGGACAATGGCAAGTGGAAATGGAATGGTGGAAAGTGACTCCCACAGCCTGGGGAGGGAACCCTGCAGGCCTGCAGAGAAGATACTGTCCAGTGGGCCAGGCGGAATGTCACTTTGTAGCTTCAGGGTTTAGAGCTGGGACATGGGCTGAACAGAGGGAGGCAGGGGAAAATCATAGGTGGCAGTTAGTGACTCAGGTCCTATCTTCTACCTCACACAGCACAATAACTACACCTTTCCAACCTCAGATGAGATGGAGGACTCACAAAGAGGATGCTGGAGAGAGGATAAGAAAATTAGAGGATCAATTCACGCCATGCAACAGCGGGGAGATAGAATCAAATAATATAGTTCTCAGGACTCTTCAGACACACTTATCCACTGGCCTCAGACTGACTTACCAAGGCAGAAACCAAGGTGGCAAAGGTGGCTTGATCTTGGCCACAGAGCAGATCAGAAGGAGAAGGACTTAAGCTATCAGGCCCCTAGATTTCAAATATTTAAGAGACATGATAAACAGTGGATCCTGGGAGAGGCTACATTGCCAGTCTCAAGCACCAGTGACCTTTCATGGGAGAAGAACTTAAATCATGCCTATTGAAACAAAATGTTGCAATATCAGACAGCCACTAAGGTCAGGAATACACAGTGAAAGAAACACAGTAATGCATTGTCCTTGCCAGCAACCAAGGGCTACAGAGGGATGTGAGGCTTCTTGACGTGAAACACACAACCGTTTTTGAAAAGAAATCAAGCAGCAGAAGGCTGAACCTTCTATCAATTTTAAATCCTTTTAGCAATTGTATAAGATTAAACTGTCCGAAATCGCCACCACTGTAGGTCAGACATTTTGAATATAGGCAATTTTAGATGGTTTGACCTACTAATCGGAGTGGCTTCTTCCTCTGTGATTGCCTGTATTTCTATAGCATAGCCATACGTGTATGCACACAACCTCTGCAACAAAAATATGAATACCATGTGCCGACACTCTTCTAGGCCCTGGGGACAGATCAGTGAGCAAGAGAGGTGAAGTCACTACTGGGTGAGTCAGACTTGGCTTCACAGGCCATCTTGACTGAGGAGGATTCCCACAGCCAAGGGCTGCAGAGTCAGTCTGACCTGTGATGAATTCCTGGCTCTGTGTTCTATGTGACCGTGAACAAGTTTGTGTGTGTGTGTGTGTGTGTGTGTGTGTGTGTGTGTCTTCTTTTCCAAGTTCACAGGGCAGAGAAATAGAGAATAAGCACCCTATAAATTGAAACTGTTACACTTATTAACACTTATTAAAGGAAATCTCCTTCAAAGATTTTACCATTTAAAGAAAAATAATATACAAATATTCTAACTCTAATGCCTCAATGCACAGTGAGAAATAAATAGGTTTGTTAGGTCGGGAGCATAGACTTGACAATGTAGGGTCTTTGTGAGTGTGGCCAAGAGGAAGTGAGTCTTCAGACAAGTTCTGAAAGTGAGTTTTGAAAGAGGGAGAGAAGAAACAACTTTCATAAAAGGATCCAAAACCAAGCTCTGGGAAATATAACCTAAAAGGTAGATTAGTCTTCACAGAGAAAAGTGATATTTTTTAGCCTTTCTTCCTAGGAATGTTGTAGAAGGACAGTCTAAATCGAAAAGGTAGTTACTCTTTCTAGACCAAATGCCACAGTCAGAATTCACATTTGCCAGGGATGTTTCCTAGTGCAGGAAGAAACTGGAGAAGGCCTGTGCTCACTTTGAACTGGGGTCTTTTATACTTGTGTCTTCATATTCCCCATTCTGAGTGTTTTAGTTTGCTAGAGTGGCCACAGCTTTAGCTAAGACTGGCCTAGACAAACAGAAATTTACTGTGTCACATTTCTGAAGGCTACAAGTCCAAAAGCAGGGCAGGGCCATGCTCGTTCTGAAGGTGTTGGGGGAGCATCTGTTCGAGGCTGTTGTCCTAGCTTCTCCGTAGTTCTTTGCCTTACGGCAGCATATCCACACAAGGCATTCTCCCTGTGTGCTCATCGATGTCCCAATTTCTCCTTTTTATGACACCCATCACACCATATTAGGGCCCACCCTAGTACCCTCAACTTAACTAGATTATTTCTGTAAAGCCCTATCTTTAAATAAGGTTGGATTCTGAGGTATGGGGTTAAAACTCCAACATATTTTTTTAGAAGGGACACAATTAATCCTTAACACTGAGAAAAAGGAAATTGATCTAATGATAAAAAGTGATTTTGGGCTAGTATAGCACAAAGTGATAAGCAAAGGAGCTTCTTTGCAAGAAGGCTACTCTCAACACAGAATTATGTTATGTCAATTTGAATAACAAATACAGCCAATGCCTTTGGAGTCTGAACTGGATCTAATCAATAAACACAGTATAATGAAACCAGAAGGGTACCGTTGGACCTGCAGTATGGAGAACTGAGCTGTGAACAGAATTGTTGATTTTCCTTCATAGTTCTGTATATGGCACCAGGCAGCAACAAACCACCCTCTGTGGTATAAAAAACAAAGTTAAAAAATTTTAGGAATTCTGAGTGGCTGGGTGGCTCAGTGGGCTAAGCATCTGCCTTTGGCTCAGGTCATTATCCTAGAGTCCTGATATCGAGTCCTGCATGGGGCTCCCTGCTCAGCGAGGAGTCTGCTTCTCCCTCTACTCCCCCCCCATTTGTGCGTTCTCTCTCTCTCTCTCTCTCACACAAAAATAAATAAATAAATTTTAGAAATTTAAGTGATCAAGTTTAATCCTATAAGTTATACATGCACTTAATATGTGATATTTATTGTCTAGAACTGCAATTGAACAAAAAATACTGTGTATGTGTTTAAAAAAAAAACTGAGTAGAAAAATAAAAAAAGATAGAAGTGAAAGCTAACTCTCCTCCCCACCTCACATCCCTAATCTCCCTAGTTCCTCCCCAAAGGCAAACACTACTACTTATAATTTTTTGTGTATCGATCCAGAAAGAGCCAGCACAAGAAATACATATGTGGGGGCGCATGGGTGGCTCAGTTGGTTGAGCGGCTGCCTTCGGCTCAGGTCATGATCCCGGAGTCCCGGGATCGAGTCCCATATCGGACTCCCGGCTCTGCGGGAAGTCTGCTTCTCCCTCTGACCTTCTCCCCTCTCATTCTCACTCTCTCTCTAATAAATAAATAAAAAAAAAAATCTTTAAAAAAAAAAAAAAGAAATACATATGTGGTTATATAGGAAGTTCATAAAATATATATCTCTTTTTTATTTTTGCATGATACTAGAATGCTATATATGGATTCTTCACACTGCCTTTGTCTTTTTAAAGATTTTTTACTTATTTATTTGAGAGAGAGAGAAAAAAAAACATGCACAAGCAGTGGAGAGGGAGAAGCAGGTTACCCATGGAACAGGGAGCCCAATGCAGGACTTGATCCCAGGACCCCGGGATCATGACCTGAGCCTAAGGCAGACGCTTAACTGAGCCACCCAGGTGTCCCTAGTTGCTGTCTCTACAGATTTGCCTATTCGGACATTTCACATCAATGAATAATATATAACATTTTGTAACCGACTAGTATTATTTTTATATTCACCAGGTACACTCTGAAGAACAGATAGCTAAAGTACCTTAGATTCACTTCTATCACTCCACATATTAAATCACTCATTTAAAAATATAATCTCAATCCCCCACCCCAAGGCATCATACATCCCATCCATATGCAAACATTCCACTCCAAATTCCATGACAAATTTTGTATCCTATATAGCAAAGAATAAATACAGGGAAGTGGTTAGAAGCACTAAACTACCTGATTCAAATGCTAACACTGTCACTTAGCAGCTGTGTAAACCAGGATAAATTGTTCAACCTCTCTGGTCCTCAGTTTCCTCTCCCATAACAGGAAGAAAATAATGTTTCCTACTTCATGAGGGTGAAATGAACAATTATATGCAAAGTCTTTAAAGACTTTTAAGTTTCTAATATATAGTACTTACTAATTGTTTTTATTTATTTACTGTCATTATCAACTGTGAGAGCCATTCCATAGAATTAGTACCATGGGGTGTTCAGAGAGTTCTCCTGACCTTCTAATCTTATATGACCAGAGACCATTTCAATTACAAGTGTCCTTCTAAATTCCCCAGCCTATGCCTTTCATCTTTTGAAGAAGGAAGTTTGGGGAAAAAACCCAATAATGTGTTCTTATGCATTCCATAAATGTTTACCGAGGACATATTTTGTGCCAGGCACAGCCTCAAGTTCTGTGAATAAGACCGAAATGATCCCTTTTCTTCATAGTGTAGCAGTGGGTACAGATCATCAGTTTGACAAGAATCCAAGAATGTGTTAGTATGCACAACAATTTCCCCTTCTTGGGATCTTCCAGGAAGAATGATATCATTGCAGAAGGTAACGAGAAAAAGAAAAAGAAATAAGACAAGATAACATCTTCTGATTGTTTTTCGGAAAATTTATAGAAAAATTTTTGGATATGGGAAAGATAATGAAAGTAAGATAAAAAGAGAAAGGCCTTTTAAATGTTTTGCCGAATGTTCTGATTGTGTACCAACCAGGGAATTTTTGATTGCAGTAAGAGGATTGCAGTAAAGATTGAAATGTTTTTAGTTTTGGAATGCTGAACTAATGTTTCTTTAAATATAAACGGCATTTAGGATTAGGCCATGAGAATCTTGGACTTTATATAGGCAGTAGACAATCACAATATAATGCAATGCTGTGGGAAGTTAGCACTTTGGGAAAGGAAAGGGAGGAGTATGCCAGGAGGTAGGGTGAGCAAAGGCAGAATTGGGAAAAGTAGAGAATGTTCCAGGATCTGAAAGCAGGAAGGCATGGCTGGAGCACAAGTGCATGAAGGCATAACGCTGCATTTGGGGCTGCCTGGGACAAACCCTGCAGGTCCTGGGAGGACATAGTAAGAGATCTAAACTTGATCCTGTTGGCACTAAGGAACCATCAAGGACGTAAACAAGGAAGAGAGATGATTCACACAGCACTAGTTAGTTATTGGCCCCAGGAATACACTGACTCAGAACTGAGCTCTTTTCATGGACCCTTAGCCCCGAGGTTGGACAGCCACAAACTTAAGGGAAATTAGTAAGGAAAGCAAAAGACTTCTAGCTTATAGGAAGGCTTATGGCTTCCTAGCAAATAGGAGTGTCTTCTACATACTTCCTTGTTGCTGCCAGACCTAGAGAGCAATCTTTTTTTTTTTCTTTTTGCTTCAAAAGCACTAGAAAAAATTAGAAAATTTAAAAAAATGTTTTGCCTTCATTTCGAATCATACTTTGCAATCAAAGTTTAAAATTGTTGTTTCTTTATATCTCAATTGCCAGTATTAACAGCATGGCCACTGCATGAAAAAAATTGTTCTTCAGTGATGCCTCTGGAAGGCAAAAGTCTTTGTAAAATGGGGAGAAATTTAATTAAATGGATAATATTTTCAGACCTGATGTTTAGTTAGATAACAACTTGACAGCATACTTTACTAATATTAATTCCCCCCTCAATTTTATTTGCAAAGCTTTCTGGTGTTACATCGCACCGAGGATTATAATGGATGTGATAAGCTACCCGAATCCTCATCAGAAACAAAAGAGTCCTTATTCCAGCTCCTAGGAGTGCCACCAGCAGACAGCCCTCATCCCTTGGCCCACTTTGGGGGTTGCCATAGCTTAAGGGAGCAACCTCTCTCTCCCAAGCCATGCTCCCTTCACCCTCAGCCATACCCAAGAACTAGTGAGGCAGGCTCATAAGGTCTCAGCCCTCTCTCCCCACCTGCTCCAAAGGGCACCCTGCCGTGGTCATTCCCTGCAGGGTAATGGGAGGCTTCTACTGGGTCTCTATCCCACTCACCTTCTCCCTCGGCCCACCCTTCTTTCCCTTCCACGGGTGTTGATCCCATGAGTCCTCCCTAATAAATCCCTGAAAAAGGGATAGGATCCCACTCCTCTTTGGTCCACATGGACAAGAAACAGGAAGTTCTGTCATGCTGAAGCACAGGGCCTGAAGGTATTTTGCAAGTGGCTCACTATCGGCAGGCATGAGATAGTAAAGGATAAGTAAAACCTGAGGGCCTAGTTAGAGGTACGTGGGTGACTCAAGTTCTTGTTTGGTAACAGCGAAAACTAAAAAATACCTCGTCTGCTGTTTATTCTCTTTCCTCTCTTTATCCTCTGTCCCTCCATCCTTCCATCTCCCTCCTTTCTCCCGTCTGCCACCCCATCGGGCACCCATACACGAGCCCAGTGTGATCTGAAAAGCACAGTGTCTTAGTCCATTCAGGCTGCTGTGACCAAATACCACAGGCTGGGGAGCTTATACAACAGAAATGTTTTTCTAGCAGTTCTGGAGGCTGGAAGTCTGTGATCAGGGGGCCAGTATAGTCCAGCAAGGGCTCTCTTCCCAGCTGCAGACTTCTGCTTGTATCCTCACATGGCACAAGGGGCAAGGGAACGCTCCTGGGGCATCTTTTGTGAAGGCACTAATCTCCATGAGAATCTTCATAACCCTCATGAACTAATCGCCTCCCAAAGCCCCCACTCCTAATACTACCACATTGGGCAGTAGGATTCTAATATGGGAATGTGGGAGCCACAAAAACATTCAGACCATAGCACATGGCAAAGCTCCTGTCCTCTAAACGTAGTCTCCTACTACTGACTAGCACACCTTCATCTTCTTTATACACAGACTTCACCACTGAAGCTATTCTTCCAGATAATCCAACAGTCAGAAGCATGAAGCTCCTACTCAGATACATGCACATTATATAGGAAGGGAGGCTTTGAGAGCCTTTGCATATTTTGCCTGTGTCTTTGCCTATTTACAAAGATCCTTCTTTTCTTTCTGGTTTACTCAGGAAAATGTCACCATGGAATGGAGCAAACCTGGCAGAAAGTCTCAAGATGGCAGGTACAACAGGTAAGTTTCAGTGGGATTGGCTGGCACTTGAACATAAGCCAAAAGGTGTGGGTTTTCTGGAGTTAACTTCCATTCCAGAAGTATGTGGTGGTATAGAAAGAAATACCATCCAAAGGAAGGGGACTATTCAAACTGTGAGTACCTCAGAAAACTACGCTGCCGATTCCTCAGTCTTACCCACTGACTGGATTACCAAAAACCTCTCAGCTGTCAGATCTCATGGACACTCTTCATTCATGGTCTGACCCAACCTTTGAGTGAAATTTTATGTTGGGGACCAGCCCTTCCCTTAGAAGCCCCTGCACCCTTGGCCTCTGGTACCTACTTCTTTACTAGCTACTTTCTGCCCCACTGTGGCTCCTTCTCAGGTTCCTCTGGCTCTTTCTCCAGACTCCATCCTGTATTTCTTTTTCTCACTTTACATGTTACCTGATGAAAAGTGATGAGTTCCTGAACAGCTACAGCAATAGTGGAGATGAAGAGAAACTACAATGTGGAGGATACATAGAAGAGGTTTCAACTCCATCAGGTCACACATGGGGGCGGAAGGAGCCCTCGAGCTCTCCTCTTCCCCAGATAGCCTACCCTGCAGTCAGAATGAGAAGTCCTTCAATACCCTATAGCGCTCTAGGCATACCTCGGCCAGCCCTTACCCTTATCCCAAGGTCATGTGGTGGAGAATTTGTCTGTCTTTCTTCCTAAACTGTGAGGTCCCCAGTACCTCCATAGAGCCTGACACACTGTGGTCATCCTGTTACTGACTAAATATAAGAATGAAGCACTTCAAGTGTGTGCAAATAAAAATATAGCAAAAGTTGCCATATATACTTAAAATGATCTTCTCTAAGATGCTCAACTGCTGGTCATGGTATCAAAGTTCAAATTCCTCACTGACCTCAAGAGAAAGCGAAAACACCACCCTCTTCTTCAACTTGTTTGTAATTCTTCTCGACTCATAGTCATCAATACATAGTTTAGCCCGTAATTGTTCTGCTTATGTGACTTCCAACCCTTCAGCAAAGCCTGAAGGCTAATGTCATTATCTCTTATAGAATTTGATATCAATTATATCACCTAGCACAGTAGCTCTCAGTAAATGGGCAAATGGACTGATTACTCCTAAACTTGGACCAGCAGTTCTAGCCAGACCGGTAGGCTTTTTTATATTTCCTGAACTGCCCCCACCCTCTCTACTTGTGTCCACATCCCACCAGCCAGCCAGCGCACTCAAGCCTCCTTTCCCTTCCTAAAGTCACCAAAACCCACCCAACCCTGAAGTCCCAAAACACATGTGTACTTATTCATACCTATACATCTCTCATTGTCACCCAAACGATCATAAAACTAACTGTTTTAAGTTCAATTTTAAATACTCCGTTAGAAAACACCTCAAATTTTCATCAACAAACCATTCTTCTTCCAGAGTTAGAATAAAGTAGTCAGGGTTCTAAAACCTGAACCTAGACCCTCTATGCTCTGAAGTAAGGAAATGTTTCCGATTCCTGGGCCTAGAGATGGGGCTGCCTATCACCTGGCCCCTACAGCTTGTGTGTTTGTTTAAATTATTATAGGTGTTTGGTTGCAATCATAAAGTCATTTTTTTCAGGCTTATGACATATTTTCCCAAATTATGAATGTAATTCATGCCACCAACCAATTTTTCTTGAATGGACAATGATAGACCCCTTATCTAAGTCATTTCATTTTTCTGTATAAATTCTCACACTGTGGCCTATTTGTGGTATAATACTAGTTACACCGATAATAAGTAAAACCTTTTAAGAGGAGATCAATTTAAATCATCCCTCCCACGATGCTCCTCCCATCAAGAATGCTGCTAACCAGTAAAGGAAGTCAAAATCCCTAAAAATGAGAGGGGACAGAGTAATAACAATTCATCCTACCAAGCTCAGTATAGCATGACAAATCTTTTCCTACAATCTGGCTTCTCTCTCTCCAACTGTCTAAAACACAGCACTGCAGTGAGTGGTCACTCCCCAGGTCCAAAGTGTTAATGCTATCCCAGGGGAACAGGCTTTTCCAGGCAGGTCTGATCACAAACCCCAAGAACTAGAGGCCAACTGTCTCAGCAGATGAGCGTTTTCCAGACAGGCTTGTTGTAGTTCACTTCCAAGCCCAAACCAGGAAGTGCTGTTTAAGATGATTCAAAGGGTAAAAACTCTTTGGCCTCAGAAACAAAACCGACCAGGCTCCAGAAAGGCTATAGGGGTTTATATTTGGGACTAGTCTTCCGTTTGGATTGGAACCTATGGCTTCCTACCCATAAGACGTTTTAAACTTTCAAAATTGTGTCCCACCCCCCAAAAAAACCCCAAAGTGAGATGACAGAAAACATACACAGGCGAGCGTACACACCTACACAAACATACACATGTACACAAACGCATGCACAGACCAATTTGTTTTGTGATCCTCTTCCTTATCTAGACGGTCCAGGCTTGGGCCAGATTTGAGTTGGTAAATTCTTCAAACTAAACCAGGGCAGAATGCAGAAAAGGTGTTTAATTGTGGAGATTTTGAAGGAGAAGGGTCGACGCATAGCCGGGCCACGCCCTGGTCCCGCTTTCCCGTTGCACAACTTAAAGCTATGTCCGGGCAAGTGGAAGGAGGAACCCTGAAACCTCCAGCCCCTCCTCCCCGCGACCACGGGGAGCAGCGGAGTCCTGGGAGGTGGGGATGATCTCTGGGTGAAGACAACGGGGCCGAGGGTGTTAAGTTTTAGCCCTGGGAGCCCCAGTCCGCTACAACGGGGACAGCAGCCAGCAGCGGGCAGGAAGGGGAGGACCCAGCCAGGCAAGGGGGAGCCTCCGCGCGGGCTCAGGGCTGGGTCGGAAAAGCTGCCTCACGGGCGCGCCTGCCGGCCCCTCTGCTGCTTCCCTCCCTCCCAGAGCGCCCCGCCCGGGCCTCCCTTCTAGTCTCCGCAGCGCCCTCCCAGAGGCAGTGTTTGCAGCGGCCTTGCCATGTCTCAGCCGGGCCAGAAGCCCGCTGCTTCCCCGCGGCCCCGGCGCGCTGCCCTGGCCCGCCATACCCAGGAGGTGAGTGGTGCTCTTCCGGGAGCCGCAAGGCTGAAAGCTGGGAGGACCCCCTGTCCCGGAGCCATGGGCCACCTCCTCTGGGCGTAGCCTGCCTGGCCTCCTGGCCCACGCGCCCCCTCCCGGGCCAGGGAAGGGCCCGGGGCTCAGTGCCCTCTCCTAGGCAGGTGGCAGGAGGTGGCCAGGTATTCCCGGCTCCCGGCCAAGGGAGCTAGGCGTGGCGCGAGCTCAACAGGGGTAGCCCACGTTGGGAAAAGTTGGATGGTGAGACGTGGGTGAAATGAGGATAGAGGTGCAAGGGGGGGAAGTTCATTCGGGACCCCCAGAGTGAGTGGGGTAGTTTAACTAGACAGCGGAATCCTCTCTTCCATGTAAAGCCCAAGCTGCAGGGCGTGGCTGCTGGAGAAATAAAACATCTTCGCTAACTAACCTCGAGCCAAATCGGGTGGGGCGGGGCCAGAAAGCAGGGGCGGGGCTTGCTCCGAGCGCCGCCCAGGTGCCCTGCCTCCGATGGCTTCAGGGCTTGCAGAGCTCAGAGCCCGCCAGCTCCAAGGCAGGCGAAGTGAGAGCCCAGAACCTGCTGCACTGCACCCTGCGTCCTCGCCGGGCCCTCTGCCGCGCGGCTCAGAACAAACCGGTTGTCGCCATGGCATTCGCAAGTTGGTGGTACAAGACGGTAAATAGGAGCGGTCGTGCTTGGGCAGGAATGGGAAGGGAATGTGTTTGCGTTGCCTTTCCGGGAGTGAAGATGAAGTATTGTCCGGGTTTTGGCTGGGAAGGGGTGGGGACCAGGTGCGTGCGACCTCCTCTCAGGGTTTGAGGTTAGGCTCCGGGAGAGGCTGAGACTCACCCTACTGTGGTATGCAGAAGCGCGCCCGGGCGTGCGAGTCGATTTGAGCAGAGCTGAAGGTTCGGCTCCGCTCACAAGTTGAATGGGACAGGAGTTGTTGCTGGAGGAATTCCGCCCCTGGATGCAGATTCCTGGATGAACTCCCCTCTCAAAGAGCTTAGATCTAGTGTTTTTAACTTGTAAGCAAAGCTCGAAACTTTTAGAGGAAATGTTCTTGGGCATGCCTTTTCCAACACAAAGGAGGAGAGGCAGCCGCGGGGTGGGGGTGGGGGGCGGCAGGAGAAAACCCAAATCTCCGAGGAGCAGAAGCAACTGAGAGCAAGACCTTTGCTGAGAATGAGACAGAGAGAGCAAGGTCTGTTCTGTATTTTATTCCACAAAAAATATGCAAAGGAGGTGTCAATAGGTGAGAATCAAAATATTTATATCCCATTGATTGATGTGAGAATTTCAAAAACTTAGTTTAAGTACACCTCTTTCTCAGCTTGCGGTATTGGGAAAAGCAAGGTTATTGTGATCAAACACTCTTTAGAGAGAAATCTTATATTGGAATCAGTAAACTGTCACTGATAAGCCAATGGCCATTCACTGAGCATCTACTCTGTGCCAAGCTGGGTACTAGTCTCCAAGTACACAGCGGAGAATAAGATGGTAGTTCTTTTTCTCAAAGGACAGTGAGTCAACCTTTCTGAATCCCCGTTTCCACATCTGTAAAATGAAGGTTATAATAGGCACCACATAAGGGTTTGTGAGAACTGATAAGATTCATGAATCAAAGTACCATACCCATATACTTCTAATGATTGGGAATTATAGTTTCCCTTTAGATATTTCATTATAATTGTTTCTCACTACATTTCCTGGGCTTTTAAAATGTAGCATCTTATTTACTTGATAAAAGCAAAAGTTTGCTTTGAGTCATTATTGACCTAAGGTTCTTATCAAAATGTACCACATGAATTATCTGCAAATATGGATGGCAGTATTTCGGCGTTTAACATCAGACTTCTCTTTTCAAATTCATGATTCTCTAAAGGAAATTATGCTGGAATATTTGAAGTAGTTTAAATCAGTGCTTTTAACCTTGTTATTTTTTTTTTTTAATTTTTAAAAGATTTTATTTATTTGAGAGAGAGAAAGAGCATGAGTGGGGCTGGGGGAGGGGTAGAGGAAGAAGGAGAAGCAGACACGGTGCTGAGAAGGGAGCTCTATGCAGGCTGAATCCCAGCACCCTGAAATCATAACCTGACCCAAAGGCAGAAGCTTAACCGACTGAGCCACGCAGGCACCCCTAACCCTATCATGTTTAGGCGTAGTCTGTCATTTTGCTAAAATCTCTCTTATAATCCAATTTGGGAACTACTATAAAATTTTTTTGCCTCTTAGAATCAGCAAACTGTCTGTAATCAGCTTTGATTCTTCCCGAACCAGTGCCATCTGAAAGAAATGTTGAGAGTCACATATGTAATTTAAAATTTCCTAATAGTCACATTAACAAAAGCAAATACAGGTGAAATTAATGCTAATAATATATTTTATTTACCCCACTATATTCCAAACACTATTTCAGCATATGATCAATGTACAAACCATTGATATATTTTAGATCTTCTTTTTTATATTCTTCAAAATCCAGTGTTCATTTTATACTTACAGTAATTCATACTTGCTACATTTCAAGTACTCAAAAGGCATGAATGGCTAAGGGCTATAGTATTGGACAGTATAGCTCTAAACATGGCTTCCTAACCATTTTTGATGGTTATGAGGGGGTGATCAAAGACCATTTTGAGAATTAAATGAAAACTACTGACCATTTTCCCTCAGCAAAACACACACAAATACACAAAAGCTATCCCATAAATTCTCTAAAGGTTCACGGATCCAATTTATAACACACATATTTCACATATATATAATAGAAATTACAATATACAATAATATGATATGTAATATAAAATTATGTAGTATTATATACTCTATAATTATATAGTATTATATACTGTATAATATAATGCTATATACTATTATATAATAATTATAATTATATACTATATAAATATATGATTTAAATATGTATTTTAATCATGTATATCATATATATATGAGAAATGCTTCTGGTAAATCCTATAATTAAAATATCTTTATTAGGATCCTTTACTGAAATAGATTGTGAATGACATAACTTTAAAAATCTAGGCAGAATAAAATAAAATAATTAAAAGATGTATCCATCATGATCTATGATGTTTGTTTAAGGGAGTGCTACCTATAAAGCCAGTCAGGAAACACATTACAATGTATATTTTCATGCTGAATACCATCAATATCATTGATCTTATCTTCCAAGGAATTACATGGTTGTAGAAAAAGAAACCAACAAAACAACTTTAAAAAGCTAGATCTGACTCCTAAGCTCACCAAACAAACTGAGGGTTGCTGGGGAGTAGGGAGTAGGGATAGGGTGGCTGGGTTATGGACATTGGGGAGGGTACATGCTATGGTAAGTGCTGTGAAATGTGTAAGCCTGATGATTCACAGACATGCACCCTGGGGCAAATAATACATTATATGTTAATAAAAATAAAATAAAATAAAAGCAAAAAAAAAGAAAGCTAGATCTGAAGAATATCCGATGAGCATTGTAATAATGATGAAGCATGAAGAAGAGTAAATTGGGTTGACATCAGGAATCACATTCCTGAGTCATGACTTGATTAGGCCATGTTAATTAAAGGTGTTTCTTAGTCTAATTAGAGCTATGAGGCCAGTGGCGACATGATCAAGGAGCCCAGTCATTTGGGAGGTCCCATCATTGTGGCCAGTCTGGGAAGAATGTCAGAAGCCTTCCACGGCAGGACAAACCACTTGGTTGCAATGACTTTTAGGAGTAAGAAATGCAAATAACAGGATCTGAAAAAAGTGCACAGGTTTTAGAGAGCCTGGGAGAATAGAGGTCAGACACAGCTTTGCCCTTTTGGTTAGAGTTTCACAACTGGTTTGCTTCCCATTGCAGATAAGACTTTTAAATTAGGAGTATCATCCGATGTTCTCTAATCAGTTTTGGCACTTCTCAAAGTAAATTATATTCTACAAGCGCTTTTTAAAGAATGGTGTAGCTTGCTGGGGGTGGAAACATGGGTGCCCTTTTGAGATTCTAAGGTGAATGGGTAGGCATTTAGTTCTAAGTAGATTGTCTGGTATAAAACCAGACTTCCCTAAGCAGCCCATCTTTATTCTGTTCTTTTCCTTGAGGTTTTTTGTTCTGTTTGTTTGTTTGTTTAATTTTATGGTGGTAAAATATACACAACATAGAATTTGCCATCTTAACCATTTGTAAGTGTTGTTAAGTGGAATTAAGTGTTTTTTGTTTAAGTAATCTTAAATATGCCCAATGCGGCATTCAAACCCAGGACCCCGAGATGGAGAGTAGCATGCTCCTCCAACTCAACCTGCAACTGTCACCGGCATCTATCTCCAGAACTCTTTTTATCTTGCAAAACGAAAACTATAAAGCCATTAAAAATATATCTCCATTCAGATTACAAATACCTGCTTGAATACATAGCATTGTGTTCAAGTATCTGTGTTGCTTTTTTTTTTTGGTATTCTATTGTGAAAAAAAAAGTGTATCAGGTATCTTTCAGTTAAGAAAAATGTGAAATAACTCCATCCAATGAACACTATTGAGGAAGTTTCCTTCTCAGTTGGAGGAGGCATTTATCTCAGAGAGAAAAGTTTATGATTAGAGTTTCCTTAAAGTATGGAATTCATTTTGACTGTTGTTACAGAACACAAAAATGATTTGGTAAAGGCCAAATATGGTCACAGGTAATTATTGTTCATCTATGTGTCAGGTTCTGTAAAGAGTTCCATGGACCTAGCAATTGTGCATTTCTCATAAATAAGAATCACAAGTGCATCCTAATGACTACTGCAAAAGCAACAAAGTAACTATTGAAATTCTCATGGCATCTTCTTTGACTTAGAGAAAACTCAAAAAGTCTTACTGAAGGTAAATCCCAGAAGCTGAATTTGGCAAAGAGGCAATCAATGCTACCTCCGAAAACTGGACAAAAGGAGTATGCCCTTAACAGTGTCATCTTGACTTATCCATGAAAATGTTAAAGTGTTAGGAAAAAACATACATAGAGTTTAGGAAAAACATTGGGATTTCAGAATTATGGCCATGGAGTTAATCCTTAATACGTGGGATTCTCATATAAAATTATATGAGAATTATTCCTGTAATTTTAGAATTTGATAACAGATGTTTTGGAGGAGTAGAAAGATACTATGTATTAAGAGGCCAGACCAGACCTTTTATTTTTTTACATATATTTCTGGAGAAATTATTCAATATATAGTACTATATAGTAACTACTTACCAACTTTTTAAAAATAAATCAACTCTATTCTTCTCTATGAGTTAAGCGTGAAAACCAAGAAAAATGGCTAAGATACTGCCTTTGGGTGACTCTAGGGAGATACATATGCTTGAGATAAGATACATATGCTTCTAACTTTTTCAAAACTTTTTTTTTTTAATTCTTATTAGTTGACATACAATCAGGTGTACAATTTATTTTATTTTATTTTTTTAAAGATTTTATTTACTTATTTGACAGAGAGAGAGAGATCACAAGTAGGCAGAGAGGCAAGTGGAGAGAGAGGGGGGAAGCAGGCTCCCCGCCAAGCAGAGAGCCCAATGCGGGGCTTGATCCCAGGACCCTGAGATCATGACCTGAGCTGAAGGCAGAGGCTTTAACCCACTGAGCCACCCAGGCGCCCCTTTTCAAAACTTTTTATCACAGAAGAGAGGTTAGTATAATGAACTTTTCATATACCTATCATCTTTAATAATTATCCACATGGCAATATTCTGCCACACTTCCTTTATTTAGCTCCCGGCTCCACTAACACACCAGGTACACACACACACACACACACACACACACACACA
>CM052809.1:66729892-66772246 GCA_028533885.1 Nasua narica
CATATGCAATGGCGTGCAGCTGCGCTCTGTGTTTGAGGAAAGTCCAGAGGGCACCGAGATAACCTTTTATTGCTTCATGATTTTGCCACAGCTATCGCTGGACATGCAAAATATTGATCTCTGTGGCCTTGCTTCCAAGTGAAGAAGAAACATTTTTGAGCTGTTTTCAAATAACCTTTACTGTTTTTTAAAGCAAGTTTATTCAAATATAATTCACAAACTATGGATTCACCCACCAAAACATACAATTCAATTCAATATTTTTTAGTATATTCACAGAGTGGTGCAAGCATCGCCTCTAATTTAATTTTAGAACGTTTTTGTCATCCCCTAAAAGAAAACTCTTTTTTTTTTTTTAAGAAGCAAAGGCATTGCAGAAGCACACAGCATTTGTACTCTCTCAGCTGGGCTTGTACTTGTAGAAACTCAGTTTTTTTATGTCTTCCTTCTTCTTTTATATGTGTGTAGAAGTTTGCTTTTATTTTCTTCTGTGTTACTTATGCTCTTGTGTGTGTGTGTCTATCTGAGGGCTTGTGGGTAGCGGTGGGAAGGGGGCCCAGATGCGCATTAGCACAAGTCCTTCGCTGGGGGCGCTCGCAGGCTGCCGCTCCTACTGCTCTTGGCTCTTGTTGATTCCCCAACAGTTTATGGGTTTGCTGTGGCAGGAGATTTTAAGCATATAAAACGCTTTCTCCTCCAATGAGGACAGAGGACAGCTCTACTTGCCAAACACACAGTGATCCACGGGCGTGAAAACAGTTTGGAATATTATTCCTTTTTGAGGGAAGACGGTGAAGTCCCTTATCTGCTTTTCCCCTGCTTCTGAACTCCTGCCTCACATACCACCTCTTTTGTCTAAACTCCGTGTGTCGCCTGTCTTCTGTAGTCTTATTCTCCCCACGCAGTTTCTACTACATTAGGGTTGGCATCCTGCGCTTCCTGTCTTTCAGTCTCCAGCTATTAATACGGGACTGAATTCACAAGAAGAGCTTTTTTTTTTTTTAAGATTTTATTGATTTATTTGACATAGTGAAAGAAGGAACACAAGCAGGGGGAGTGGGACAGGGAGAAGCAGGCTTCCCGCAGAGCAGGGAGCCCAATGGGGGGCTCGATCCCACGACCCTGGGATCATGACCCCAGCCGAAGGAGATTCTTAACGACTAACTATGCCACCCAGGCTCCCCCAAACAGGGCTATTCAATTCATTTTGTAAAGCAAACCAGTTTCAGAATCGGAAGGTTCTGTTTTGATTTGTTGTTTTCATTTTAGAGCATTGGACTGAGTCTTTCTTGATGTGAATTCCAAGATCTCTGCTAGCTTTTCACTAGGTCCAGAGTAGCCCAGTCTCTGGCCCATAGACTATAATCTGGATATGTGGTGTGACAGAGGAGGACCTCACCTTTCAGATTGTCGATTTCTTTATCCATAAAATGAGGCGTCAATGTGTACCTCTGGAGTCGCTGTGGGAAGTGAAGAGGATCTCTTACAGGAAATGGTTAGCACTGGGCTAGCACAGAGTAAGTAGATGCTTGGGACAAGATTGGTTTCCTTTCCCTCATCTAGAAAAGTCTTCCATGGACTTATCAGTTTTGTGGTTTGGTTCTCTTTCTGAACCTATCAGTGCTTTCCTTCTCCATGCTTCTCTCACCTCTCCCCACCCCACCCACTGCACATTGTAGTGGATACTATTTTCTCTCTTCCCTTTCAGGCTTGCAGCAGGTTTCCTACACTGGATGGAATCTGACACATTTCATTGCATCACCTCAGTCATGTAGAAAGTGCCTAATTATGCTATGAATTAGATAATGAGGCACTTTGTGTGTTAACTATACTCAAATTTAAAAAAGATGATAAGAAATTAAAAATAATTAAAAATCAGGCACTTTGAATATCTTTCAGGGAAAAGCTATAACTGATTTTACATTGCTAATAGATTGCTGAATATTGAATAATCCCTGAGAAATGGTCAGGGCAATGGTTCATTCATAAAGTTGCTATTTACTAGAAATTAAGTAGTGTTAGGTAATTCTTGTTAATTCTCTTAAATGACGGTGATATTGGAGTTACTTGGGGAAAATTCTTCAATTTAAGGAGATGTTTAATGAAATGGTTGCGGTAAAGTTTTAGGATACCCTCAGATTACTTTCAAATGCAGGTACATATCCTAATACAGATAGCAAGATAGATCTGTCTATAATACATGCAAATATGGCAAAATGTAGCAACAGTCTTAATAGTTATTGGATCTAGGTGATAAGAATATCAATACTCATTGTATTATTCTCTTAACTTTTCTGTGTGTTAGAAAAAAATTATAATAAAAAGGTGGGTTGGGGCCCTTGTGTGTCTTAGTTGGTTAGACCTCTAACTCGAGATCTCAGTTCAAGTCTTTATCTCAGGGTCATGAGTTCAAGCCCCTTGTTGGGGTGTGACGCCTACTTGGAAAAAAAAAAAGCTTGATTAAGAAAAAACTGGGAAGATAAAATCCATAAGGTTCCTAAAAAAGTTTTCTACTGAGAGCAAATACTTCTTTAGAAATCCTAAAATACTGGGGCGCCTGGGTGGCTCGGTGGGTTAGGGCCTCTGCCTTCGGCTCGGGTCATGGTCTCGGGGTCCTGGGATCGAGCCCCGCTTTGGGCTCTCTGCTTGGCGGGGAGCCTGCTTCCCCCTCTCTCTCTATGCCTGCCTCTCTGCCTGCTTGTGATCTCTCTGTCAAATAAATAAATAAAATCTTAAAAAAAAAAAAAAAAGAAATCCTAAAATACCAATTCTTATAGTACATATTTGTTCTAAATTGTCATTATAACTGAACATCTTTAAAAGTATTTATCATGTATATCCCTCCCAAACTATTTGGAACCTCCATAATTTGAGGGATTTTGAGCATTTAAATGGAAACAAGTAACTGCAAGTGTTGGTTAATCTGGGGAACTGAAATTTTGCAACATCTCCAGGAAATGACTTTTTAAAAACTTTTATTTTTATTTACTTTTTTTTTTTTTCATTTTTAAAAGTAAGCTCTATGCCCAATGGGGGACTTGAACTCGTGACCATGAGTTTAGGAGTACATGCTGTACAGACTGAGCCAGACAGGAGCCCCTTTTAAAGATTTTTAAAGAAAAATATCTATATGCCTAAATTTTAGGGAGAAACAGCTGTGGGGACATTTACTGTAGGGCAGTGGGCCATAATATGTATTAGCCATAGGTCAGGAAGCAGGGGGGACCTTGTGGAGAGCAGGGAACCTTCTAGCAGACTAGAGCAAGTGCCTCTTTAAACCTTTCATTTGCAAAGTGGACTACTAATACCTCCTGAGGAGTGAAGGAGGCACTCAGTATGCTCAGTAAAACAGTGCATTTTTTTGTTGTTAGTGTGTCTGCCTCTAAT
Organism: Nasua narica; assembly: GCA_028533885.1. Lineage (NCBI taxonomy): Eukaryota > Metazoa > Chordata > Mammalia > Carnivora > Procyonidae > Nasua > Nasua narica. The sequence continues at coordinate 66,733,280 of CM052809.1, forward strand.
CTGAGAAAGATAGGGATTTGAAGATAATAATGAGCATGATAGTGTTCTAAATTTCCCAATTCTAGGAGACAGATTGGGTAAATCTCTCACTGTAGATCTATTCCTCTTAAATTCTATCTGCAAATGGTGAATGATTCTGCCCCCTAGTCTGGGCTCCAGGAATCTTCTAAAACTTAGCTTTCACCATGTAACACTGATACATATGTGGGCTTTCAGATACATATACATTTTTCCAGATTCATTAACTACTCAATACTGATTACCCTGAACTGTGGACAGACAGATGCTAGACTGGGACATCAAGGTGAAACAGGCCTTGTACTGGGCTTCATTCACCAAGCTCTTGAAGCCTGGGTGTTTTTCAGTGAGTGGGTTCTACTCACTGATCCATGACAGTGTTATATTTTGGAAAGAATTTTCCATGTATTTCCTCCTAGTTTTTCATACAGAGAACTCTTCATGCAAAGTTTCATCCATGTGTCTGATATTTCTTAGATTCTTGCTTTAATTAAAATATATGTTGATGAGTATAGTTTTCTGAGTACAGATTCTTTGCCTCTTTGGTTAGGTGTATTCCTAGGTATCTTATGGTTTTGGGTGCAATTGTAAATGGAATCGACTCCTTTATTTCTCTTTCTTCTGTTTTGCTGTTGGTGTATAGAAATGCAACTGATTTCTGTGCATTGATTTTATATCCCGACACTTTACTGAATTCCTGTATGAGTTCTAGCAGTCTTGGAGTGGAGTCTTTTGGGTTTTCCACATAAAGTATCATATCATCTGCAAAGAGTGAGAGTTTGACTTCTTCTTTGCCAATGTAGATGCCTTTTATTTCTTTTTGTTGTGTGATTGCTGAGGCTAGGACTTCTAGTACTATGTTGAATAGCAGTGGAGATAGTGGACATCCCTACCGTGTTCCTGACCTTAGGGGAAAAGCTCTCCATTTTTCCCCGTTGAGAATGATATTCGCTGTGGGTTTTTCATAGATGGCTTTGATGATATTGAGGTATGTACCCTCTATTCCTACACTGTGAAGAGTTTTGATTAAGAAAGGGTGCTGTACTTGGTCTAATGCTTTTTCAGCATCTATTGATTAACAAGTCAGGAAATGACAGATGTTGGCGAGGATGCGGAGAAAGGGGAACACTCCCACACTGTTGGTGGGAATGCAAGCTGGTGCAGCCACTCTGGAAAACAGTATGGAGGTTCCTCAAAAATTTGAAAACAGAGGTACCCTACAACCCAGCAATCACACTACTGGGTATTTACCCTGAAGATACAAATGTAGTGATCCGAAGGGGCGCATGCACCTGAATGTTTATAGCAGCAATGTCTACAATAACCAAACTATGGAAAGAACCTAGATGTCCATCAACAGATGAATGGATAGAGAAGAAGTGGTATATATATATATATATATACAATGGAATACTATGCAGCTATCAAGAGAAACAAAATCTTGCCTTTTGCAACGATGTGGATGGAACTAGAGGGTATTATGCTGAGCGAAACAAGTCAATCAGAGAAGGACAATTATGATATCTTTCTGATATGAGGAATTTGAGAGGCAGGGCATGGGGTTGTAGGGGGTAGGGAAGGAAAAAATGAAACAGGATGGGATTTGGAGGGAGACAAACCATAAGAGGTTCTTAATCTCATGAAACAAACTGAGGGGTTGCTGGGGGGAGGGGGGGAGGGATAGGGTGGCTGGGTGATGGAATTGGCTGGGTGATGATAGGGTATATGCTATGGTGAGTTCTGTAAAATGTGTAAGCCTGATGATTCACAGACCTGTACCCCTGGGACAAATAATACATTATATATTAATAAAAATATATGTTGATATGACTAAAGAAAATATTACTTTATTTAGCATGGTATAGTAACGACATAAGTTAGAAAACCTGCTATGCAAACTTCTCCCATTTACTAAGTCTGTGTCCTTATGAAAGATCACTGAATTCTTCTTATTCTTAGTTTTTTCATCTCTAAAATCACATTAGCCTCTTTTTTTGGTATCAAATAAGAATCTGTATGATAGTAAATAATAAAGAATGATATGAATTATTATTATTAATATTACTGTTACTATGACTCTTCTTAATTCAAATAATTTCATTGACTTACATATCCAGGTTATGATTTGCTTTAGAGAATGTTGTACAGTTTTGTATTTTCGTTTAACTGAAGATGGTTAAGGTTGAACTCAGGGGCGAGCTTTTATTTCCTTATATTTAGGTTATTTTTTCCCACTTTCTTGCATATTCCACAATGTGCAAGAAATAAAACAATTCTTTGTAACCTTTTTCAGGAACATATTTTTTTTTAATCTCTCAAAAAAAGTCAATAAACTTTATGGCTTATTTTCTCTTATCATCGAAACAAATGAGCATGTAAGCTACTTGAAGGTTTTATGTGCCACATAAAAATACTTGCTTTCATTCCCACTGTCCTGGTGAGAAAAATGATTCTGGTTCTGGGCATAATGAAATCCTATAGCCATAATAAGTAGAAGTTGCGGGTATGGCCTGCAGGGTAAACCTGCAGGTTTTGTCTTCCTGGGAGATACCAGAGGAAGAACTCCAAGGAATTCCCAAGAACCAACAGAAGTGATGGCGGACTTGGAAGCTGTGGACCTCCCTTGAGCCCATGCTGAACTGGGACTTAAGTATGGCTTTAGGCTTCACATGGTCCTTAGACATCGCAACTCCATGAGGAACCACATGTCTCCCACGCTGACAATTTGGGCTTTAAAATTGTGTGAGGCATTTTGTAGGAGACGAGATGCCGCCTTGGAAGCACCATCAGATCTGTGTCTGGTTAATTATAGACTGACTTTCTACATCCCAAATGAATGTCTGTAGCTCTTCTTGATTTTTGAAAGCCACCTGTGTCAGTATAGACTTATCAGCATTTTCAGAAGGAAGATTAAAGGGGTCCTTGTTTTTACAGGTTATGTATTTAGCCCTTCAGGATTAAAGTCACTTATTATATTATCCTGTAGTACCTCCTTCTTTTAAACATTAGCTTTCTTTCTTTTTATATTTTTATAGCACGTCAGTGAAAAAGCCAGTGGATCATCTTCCAAGTCAGGAGAAAAGAAAGGATCGGATGAGGTAATTCCCACAATACTGGGTTTTCCTTTTCTCTTGCTTTGAATTGTGAATTCTATCTTGAAATAGATAATGAGGTTGCAAAGAGCTCCTACTAGAATATTGGCGAATTTAGTCTTAACTAAGATTTGAATCAAGAATATATGTGGAAATCATTAAAAATTAATTTAAAAAAAGTGTTCCTGGGGAAAGAACTTTTAGAAATAGTTTCTATTTAGGAACAGAAGCCAGTTATAAAGGGTGTTTTCCCTATAGGAATTGCTGAACTTTAAATGTTTTGTTGGTGACATGACAGATTTAGAGGGAGGAAGCAAATGCTGCAGTGGAAAAGGACACCTTTGTTCCTGAGAGTACACTAGGAAGAAGTATAGTGATTGCCTGGATGAACCCATTATTCAGGTTCATAAACAAATGGAAGAGAGAAAGACTATTTTTCTTTCTATAAAAAAAGACTATTTTTATTTGGCTCAATTCTGGAATTGAGTGGAAACGAGTAAAACAAAACCTTTCCACTTGGGGATGAGTTTTCTTTGACACTGAATTTCTTTCCTCCACTGAATGATGCTCCATTATGTGCCCTATCAACACTGGCCGACTTCTCCATGGACAGGTCCTGTGAAAGTGCTGTCCTTCCAAAGGGTACTAGAAAGCATACAATGATCATTATGGTTTTCTCTATGTTATCAAAATGTTTTTAGAAATTTTGCTCCTTGGAGTGCCTGGGTAGCTCAGTTGCTTAAGCGTCTGCCTTAGGCTCAGGTCATGATCCCAGGGTCCTGGGATCAAGTCCCACATCAGGCTCCTTGCTCAGCAGGAAGCCTGCTCTCCCTCTGCCTGCAACTCCCCCTGCTTGTGCTCTGTCTCTGTCTCTCACACTCTCTCTCTGACAAATACATAAATAAAATCTTTAAAAGAAAAAAAAAAAGAAATTTTGCTCTCTGTAATTTCATATTTAATATATTCAATATATATTCCATATATAAGGAGGATGTTATAGCTAGAACCTTCCATGGGTTCTGTACTACAGTTTGCTGAACTTTCTACTGTCATTTTCATTACCAAAACCCATGAAAATATAATTTAGAGTCTTTGCTTTTTAATTGTTAATATCTATTTTATTTATTTATTTATTTTATACTGTTTAAGTCTATGTAACAGTTGGTCTCTTGGAGGAGAGCACTGGAATAGGTGAGACTTTCTTGCTGTAGCGGGCTCAGATCCTGTCAGACAGCTTCAATTACCTGTCACAAAGTGTTGCTTGCAGTAGGTTATTTCTTTACAAGCACATTTGTAATGAATTTTTTGTGCCCTTGGAAGGCAGATGTTTCTTTAAAATTAGAAAGAGTGAACATTTATTAAGGTTTTATCCTGTTTTTTGCCTAAATTATTAAAAATATACTCCCATATGAAAAAAACCACATTTTCCCCCTTTTACTAGCATGAAAATCTGTATAGTGTCATTCAGCTCCTTATCTGTCCCACGTTTTAAATATATCCCCAGATAACTTATCTATCAAATAATTTACAATTTGAAAACTCTAGTATTTCTTTATTCTCCAGATCTCTAAATAATAATTTTGGATGTTATTCTCTATTAATATTAATTGATATTAAACTATTTATACAAAAAAGGAAATCTTTTCTATTCTGGTCAAGTGAATAGTCGGCTCGGTCATATATCACCAATTATGTTATTACTCTAAAGCTTAAATATTACATCTTGAATGTACACGCATTGTTAGTTTAGGCAACAACTGCTAGCACAGTGTTAGTTATTTTTTTTTTTCATAATATCTAGTCTATAACATACCTTATTTCCATATTTATAAAGGGCTTGAGGAAACTAATAAGGACTTCTGTTATAAACGCAGCCAAGGGGACATGCTTTGAAATTTCTGTGTTAATAGAGGCAGATTGCACTTTAAGGTTGAAACGAAAGGCTGAACTTCCACCTCAAAGAAAGGAAGAAGGAATTTTTCTTTTCTTTATCAGCCATTCAAGGAATTCTGGTATTGTTTCATAGCACTTCTGAGAAATTCAGACTTATAACTCTTGTACTTGGTGCCGAGCCTGGACAGATTGGTCTGTTTTGCTCTATCCCAGCCAGCAGAAGTGAGGAGGAGACAGAGGCTTTTCCCTGCTCCTGTGGCATAAATCACCGTAGAGCTTCAATACATTTGGAGCCTGAAAATTGTTTATCATCTCCCCACATTCTGACCATGTCCATCTGATAGGGTAGACAGACCTGCAGGTGGGATGACTTGGTAGTCAAGGCATATTTCCAGTACGGTCAATCTCCAGGGAATCTCTCATTCTTTATGTCACATACAAATTAGTCCTTGGTGAGATACTGTGGCCTTGGAGAGAATTCAAGGAAACCATCTTGCATCAGGCGTTAGTTTAGCCTTTGTGTGCTTGGCTATAAACCCATGTGCAATTTGGGTTTGTTATCTGCCTCACCTACCATCCATAATTGGTTACCATCCTCTTTCCTTCTCAAAATTACCGCAGAGAGATATCCTGAAATTAACCCTTTCTCCCAAATATTTCATTACCTACTGCTTTTTTGAACAAGAAATGAGATTCAGAAGTTTCATTTGGGTTTTGGTAATATAGTTGCACACTAGTATATACTTCCAAAATTTAAATAGCATTTAAATAGCATAGTATGCAAACATGTGGGTTCGGCTTCCACAGTCAAGCCCAGGCCTTTGAAACAAAGTCAGTTTGAAAGTGGGCTTTCTAGGCTCAGGGCTACTTCTTGGCAATTTTTTTTTTCTTTCACCCTTTTCTGCTGCATTTTATTTGGAAGTACAAGAGAAAAGATACCTAGGAGGACTTCAGGAAGATATAATGTGGAGAAAAAATGATTAGGGTAAGATAAGAACCACTCTTTTCATATGTGAACACACCTAGGTGAAGATTAGAGGTCTTTTCTCTCCTGCAATGGTAAATAGTTCTTACTTGTTTGGTGTTTGACTCCTTTGCAGCCACTAATGATCCTAAGAAGGTGGCAGCAATTTTAAAGGAATCTTACAACCAAAATATCATTTGTTGTGTTGCATTTGCAAAACAAATGCTTGAGGAATCACTAGAGTCAGTGCCTAGGAGAACGAATTTGCTTATTTGTTTCTATCAGTCATTGTGAATTGGCTATGTCCTCCTCAGATGTAAAGGAATTATAAAACTAAAAGTTGCATTGACTAACAAGCCAAAGATTACAATGACTAGAGCAGGAAAAAGAAAAATGGAAACATTTAACGCCAGCCCCTTTAAAGACATTGGAACAGAGAAGCCTTTCCAAACCTGCAGTCAAATCTACTTAAAGTATTTGACTAACACATCTGGCCTCAATGGGGGACTGTGAGCATTTTAGCCACATATTTCAGTGAAGGCCTGAGGAATGGAATTTAACGTGTAAGGATGGGCACAATCTTACAGAGCCAATTATAAGAACTCAAATTTAATGACATATATTTTTAGGGGCACAGGAAGGAAGCTATAAATATAAGAGAATAGAAATTGCACCTTAGAGGAAAAGATAAGGGGCAGATTTTTTTTTTTACCATCAGTAATAACTTTGGTAGCATTATTTTCTTCAGTATTTACCTTTCCTCCTTCTAACATGCATGAAATATTGAATGATTCAAACATTTCTTATAATTTTTCTCTTGATGAAATTAGTCTTTTTTATTTTATTATTTTTTTTAAGATTTATTTATTTGAGAGAGAGGGAAAGAGAGAACATGAGCAGGGTGGGAAGAATCTCCAAGCAGAATACCCACTGAGCACAGAACCCAACTCAGGGCTTGATCCCAGGACCCCATGAATCATAACCCGAGCTGAAAGCAAGAGTCAGAGACTTACCCAACTGAGCCATGCAGGTGCCCCCCAATTAGACTCTTTTTTTAAAATCACAAAAGCAATATGTACTTATGAAAAATAGTATTACCTAATCTATCACTTAGTTATAACTAATGTGAATTTTGTGTGTATTCTTAAATTAATACAATAATATCATGTGTTCATACTTAATATATATACTGACTTTAGCAACTTCTTTTTTAGAGAGAGTGAGCAGTGGGGAGGGACAGAGGGAGAGGGAGAGAGAGAATCTGGAGCAGGCTCCATGCCCCGTGCGGAGTCCAATGTGGGACTCCATCTCATGACCCTGAGATCATGACCTGAGCCGAAATCAAGGGTCCGGTGCTTAACTGACTGAGCCACCCAGGAGCCCCTGATTTTAGCAACTTTTTATACAGCTAAAACATAATCACTGAAGATAATTGAGAAAAAACTGAAGACTCAAAAAAATACCGTCATCTAGAATTCTAGCACCTACGGAGATGACCACTACCATCTTGGTGTATTTCCCTACATCTTTTTTCTCTGTATATATTATGTTTAAGCTGAGATAACAAAGAAACGTCATTAGGAGGGCCTAGAAAAAAATAATGTGCTTTGTGAAAGATCAATCTTTTCCAGTTAAAAAGAGTCATCATTGTGGGTGACTTAAAATCATTATTCAGGTATCTTGGCATTTAGTATGGCATTTAATCTGGTTTTTATTTTGTTGCTGTGTTTTTGAGGGAGAAACACATACTTCTTCAAAAAGTCTTCTGGGACACTGTTCCCACAAGCAAGTGGTGTAGCTGTTCTTAGAAAATTCTAGAAGAGTAGTACAGCATACATCATTTTAAGGGATTATGGGTCAGGAAACAGAGACCATATTAGTTGTGGGTAGTTGATTGTGGCTGTGTAAGCTCATGTCCCAGTGCCCAGAAAGAGGCAAAGCCAAATTTGTGCCCTGAGAGCAGTCCTACCGGGCTCTCCTGGACACCCATACCAGGAGCCAGCCCAGAATCCAACCACCTGGCTGACATGGCAGGTTAAATTAAGGGAGGAGCCAGAAACTTTTTTGAACTGCAGTTTCTTCATTTTCTTTTTTTTTTTTTTTTTTTTTTTTGAGTTCTAAATTTTGATTCACTTCTTCATTGACTGGAATATTTTTTAACATAATTTTTTCAGGGAGGGAGCATGAATGGTGATTTTTCTGGGTCTGTGTGGATCTAGGCATGCTTTGGGTGCTGACCTTACACAAGAAATAAATACAAAGTCGTACAACATCCTTGTCTAGTAGTTCTGTTCCCTCAAAATTCCATACCTGTTGCTCCGTGATTTTCCTGGCTTTACAGTTGTAAAGAAAATGTTTGGGGCAGCCTACTTTTATTTTTATAAATCCTGTTTTTCCTGCCTTGGTGCATATACAATTTTGTTGCTGTTCTTACAATTTAAAAAATTACCAGGATGTGCCTATATATGTGTTTTTCTCTATTATTTTTTTCCTGTAGTGTCTTATTTAATTATTGTTCTTATTTTGGTTTAGCTCACATAGCAATAAAAGTCAGCCCCTTGTCAATTTCTAACCATAGGATGGGACAGGATGCAAATTCTTTTGTTGATTATATATTGCAGAGCCTTTCCCATTTAAAAAAAGAAGGAAGTTTGGTAATTCATTAAGCTCAGTAGCTGCTTTGTTTAAAAAAAAAAAAAACCACAAAACTGCGTGTAAAACCCAGAAACCTATGCTAATAGCTAGAAAGTAGAGACCTTATGCATCATTATTCAATTAATTGTTTTATCAGAAGTAAAGGATACAGCTTTAAAAAAGGATAATGAAAATAGTGTGCTTTTAAATCAAGTATCTGTGATATATAAATGTTACATCATTGGGTAGAAAATGGCTAATAAAAACAATAAGTACTTTGCCTTTATCAGTGAGCATATATCAACATTATATAATACAGTCATAATCTGCCCTTCGTTATTGTACTTTGAATTTATGAGCTTAATTACCTAAGACCTTAGATCCCACCAAAACTGTCTCTGAAAGATTGTACCTATGGCACATGGAATTGGAATCAAATGTTAACAAAATAGTAAAGGAATTAAATGGAAGTTAAATTTACTGGCCTCAGAGTAAATCATAAGCCCTGGAAACCTGATGGACAGATTGATTAAATGTTGTTCCTGAAATATACAGTTTTAAAGTATGTATTTGTTTTCATTCTTCTCTTTAGATTTTAGTAGCTTCTCAAAGATAACGGCATGACTGGCTAAAAAGGGACAATAACCTGGGATCATGCCCATAGCAAAATGGTTGTTTCATCTGTCATAAAGTCAACAACATTTTATCATATAACAATGAGCATAATAGCTCATTATAGCCTTTTAAAAGTGGTGCCTTAGTGAAAGCAAAACGTAATGGAAAGGTGATATCATCAAGTCTTCTATGTTTCAATCAACATTATTACAGAATGCCTAGCAAATACGTAGAGCACTGTGTTAGTATCATAGAAAATTATTAAAAAACCCCTATTCCTAATTTCCCAGGACAGTACATGAAATAACGCAGTGGTTCTCATGTATTAACATGCCTAACAATCACTTAGAGATAGTATGAAAAATTCGGACACCGGGGCCCCATCCTCAGAGATTCTGATTTAACAGATTTAAGGTAGGGTCAACGAATCAGAGTTTTTGTTGTCTTTTTTTTTTGCTTCTTGTTTTGTTTTGTTTTTACCAGTTACCCCAGATGGCTCTTATGTCAGTGGTTTTCTGAGCACATTTTGAGTAACACTGAGATAATTCTTATAGAGTGCTTAACACAGTGCCTGGTACACGTTAGTGTTTCTTTCCTGGTTCTTGTTCTCTTTTTCTTTGCACATTAAGAGTGCTGTAGTTTTAAAGAGTCATGGATCATGTGGGCAGTTTTGGTTGGAGAGGCAGGTACTCACCCTGTGTTTTCCTAGGACCTTGTCCCTACAGCTATTACTTCTTTCTTCTACTCTTAATGACTCCTCTTTAGACTACATATTAGTTCAGTCTTCCTCATTATAAGCGGTTTAAAAATATGTCCTTAGAAATTGCTCAAGCTCGGGCGCTGGGTGGCTCTGTGGTTAAAGCCTCTGCCTTCGGCTCAGGTCATGATCTCGGGGTCCTGGGATCGAGCCCCGCGGACTCTCTGCTCATTGGGGAGGCTGCTTCCTCCTCTCTCTCTCTGCCTGCCTCTCTGCCTACTTGTGATCTCTCTCTCTGTCAAATAAATAAATAAAATCTTTAAAAAAAAAAAAAGAAATTGCTCAAGCTCCCATTCTATCTTTCTTTCTTACCCTCACTGCCAACATTCTTGGTTGAAATTACTAAAGAAAAGAGCGGAGAGAGAGCAGAGAGAGAAAGTAAAAGCAAATGTTGATAAATGCCTGCGTGGGGGAGGTGGGAAGGAGAAATCAGTGAACAAGTCAAAGAAGAAGCAGTTGAAAGGGTAGAGGGACCTGTATGTTGCAGTGTCATCAATGGGAAGACTGGAAGAAGGGTCTAGGTGGATAATTGCCAAATTATGGGGGCTGTGGAAAGGCCCTTGATTGTGGATTGGAATTTCTTTTGTCCCCTTTGGAGCTGTTACTGTTAGGATTATGAGGGTGCTGAGCAAGTGGAGATTCTACACTGATGACTGTTCAGTGTACATGGATTTATGTAATGAACATCTGATAAAGGGAGGAAAAAGGGAGTTAAAATCAGTGTTTATACAAAAAGATAAGTGTGGCCAAGATGCATCCTGTGTTACAGATTTCTTGGATTGTTTGTTTGTTGTTTATGGGTAAATGGATTCATTGGCTAGTAGAATAATAACAGATACAAAAGACATTATTTGAAAAGAACTCAGGAGTGAATTCTAAAGATATGTTTATCTTAATCTTTAGGACTGCAAACTTCCTGCTTGGTTATTCACATCAGGGTTCGCATCCCCTGGCTCTTTCTTTTGTGAGTCAAGCCTCTGATTCCTAAGTGGTCTAATTAGAGCTCAAGGAGCAGAATTTGTGGACTTTAGTACGTTCCAGAAATATATCACTCTGGAATCTAAAATCTGCAAATACGGTTTTGAAGAAACACATTTCTCTTATGGGAAATTGAAGGCTAAAATGCTTTCATATTCACCTTCCAATTTTGGTTTCACTCAGTACTGGGATAAAAATTGCTTCACTGAATATAGTTTCATTACTTACTTTTTTGTGTGTTCTCTTGAAACACTGAGTAGACTCGGTAAAATCTGAAACCAGACATCTATTTCATTGAATTATGAAAGCTGAATAGGAAGCTGAATGACTAATAAATTTTAAAATGATTCATTTAAAAGATAATGAAGGTTCTTACTACCAGCCACAAGGACAGGAGCTCACTGAGACACTTGTTAGGTGTGGTATCTGCCCAAATGCTATAAACATAAAGTTCAGGGGACACCCAGTGGTTAAAAAGAGGAAATTATTTCTATGGTACATTGGTGACTTTGTCTTTGTAAATTAGCATATGTTAGGGGTGTGTGTGTGTGTGTGTGTGTGTGTGTGTGTGTATTTTAAGAGGCTTGATTTTTTTTTTAAAGAGGCTTGATTTTGACTTCTATAAATATTCTTCAAATATTTGAAATCCACATTATAATATTGGAAATATACAATTAAGCTTTTCCTTTAATAAAAATATAAATGGTATTTTTAAATATAAAATAACTGAGAAACTTAAATAAGAAAAACAAACCTTTTGACCCAAAAATTCCAAGCCTAGAGTTTGTTTTAAGTACATAATCAGAGGGGTCCTTGGTGGCACAAGGATCTTTTTCACTGTATTTATAATAATGACAAACTAGGAGAGAAACACATGTAGAGCAGTAATGCATCGGTGAAGTTATGACACAGGTATAGTAACCAAGGCATCTTTAATACCATGCTTCAAAGAACTTTTAATGTGTGAGAAAAGGGTTTATGTTAGGTTAAAAAAAGGTGAAAGACTTACAACTTCACTTATATAATCTATGAGTAACATATTGTGCATATTTTTGTATTTACACAAAAACAGAAAAATAACTGAAAGTAGCTGTCTTCATTGGCAGGATTTTTAGCAAATTACATTTCAGTCTCTCTACTTTTTTCCTTATTCTAAATGTATTTTTTTCATCAGAAGGAAAAGAATAGAAAATAGCATCAGATAATGAAAGAATCATGGAAGAGACCTTAGACCTTAAAGAGAGGAGTATTTTACATGTGAGCCTTTTTTCTTTGGAACTTCCACGAGATACTTCCAGAACAAAGCTGCTGCTACTGCTTCTGTGTGTGTGTGTGTGTGTGTGTGTGTGTGTGCACGTGTGCATGTTTGAATAGAAGTGCATCTCTTAGATATGGACAGAATAAGGACTTAAGTAAGGCAGCTTAGGGGGCCAGGATCCTTTTTTTCTTTTTTAAAGATTTTATTTATTTATTTGACAGAGAGAGAGAGAGATCACAAGTAGGCAGAGAGGCAGGCAGAGAGAGAGGGGGATGCAGGCTCCCCGCTGAGCAGAGAGCCTGTTGTGGGGCTTGATCCCAGGACCCTGAGCTCATGACCTGAGCAGAAGGCAGAGGTTTTAACCCACTGAGCCACCCACGCGCCCCATGGGGGCAAGGATTCTTAACTCTTTTTAGTTCATAGTCCCTTTGGAATCTGATGAAAACTGATCTTTTCCTCTGCGAAGTACACAGATATGTGAATACCAAAAACATCCCTAAAATGTGGCATACAGGTAAAAGACATTTAGACGTAAATGCCATTGTCACCCCTGCAGGGGCAATCTTAGTGAGCAGATATATTTAGGAATTACCATCTGATAATATTTTCCAAGTTGGCTTGTTGTTGATGTCTGTAATTCCACCGTTAGCAGCTTACTTAAATGAGTTAAATGTTACCTTTCCCTGGTTCTGCTTTTAAATTGTGGGTATTCCTAGGAGAGAGAATATATTAATTATTAACATCTTAGTGAGAAGTAGTTTGACGAGAAGAAGACAATTATGTAGCACAATTTTTCGGTCAATTGGTTATGGTCGTTGAGAACTAGAGAGCATTTGATACAATAGCTAACACAAATACAGCCATTACATGCGCGCATGCGTGCACACACACACGCATACACTCCTCTTAACAATACTCCCGGGCGCCTGGGTGGCTCAGTTGGTTGAGCGGCTGCCTTCGGCTCAGGTCATGATCCCGGAGTCCGGGGATCGAGTCCCATATCGGACTCCCGGCTCTGCGGGAAGTCTGCTTCTCCCTCTGACCTTCTCCCCTCTCATTCTCAGTCTCTCTCTAATAAAATAAATAAAAAAAATCTTTAAAAAAAACAAAATAATAATAATAAAAAAAACAATACTCCCATTCTCCTGATGAGGAAGTCGAGGCAAAGCTTAATTAAATAAGCTATTTAATATCAAGGTCACACAGGTATTTGGTAGCCAAGTTCAGAATTGATTCAGTTTACTGAGTCTGTGCTTTTAACTAGTATCTGATAGTACTCATAAAGTTACCTATTTTAAGAATTCGATGTAAGACCAGCACTAAAAACCTTCTTACTACTGTCGTCAATTTTTCTAACTCTTCTTTCCATCTTTCTTCCTTGGGTTGTGCCTTCTTTTCATTCAAGAAGTTCGAAAAGCAATACTAAGTCATTCCATGAGCATAAAAGGCACAGCATAGGGAATATAGTCCATGACACTGTAGTGGCGTTGTATGGTGACAGATGGGAGCTGCACTCGTGGTGAACCCAACATAACGTGTAGAGAAGTTGAATCACCATGTTGTACACCTGAAACTAATGTACCTGTGTGTGTCAACTATACCTCAATAAAAAATGAATTAAAGAGTAAATTATTCCAATTCCCAGGAATCTGAAATGTAAGAAAGAGTACAGACAGCCATTCCCTCTTGGGGGTTGGGGGGGGGAGGTTATGAAGAGCAACAGGGAGGGAAACTGAGTCGCAGCAGACTCAGAGTCAGAAGCTGCCTGTCAGGGCAGCCCCCTCGGGACTAGAAAGACTTCAGTTGACTTGGAGATGTTGAATGGGTACTGACTAAGGAGAATTACTCAGTGAAGTGCAGCTACCATCGTGTGTGTTATTAAGACTGTTGTGCATAAGGCATTTCATTCAGTAAGCAAATTTCTATGCAAGGAGTTAATGCTACGATTTATTCATTAAGACTTATTTATCAGTGTTTCCCAGGGGCTAACATATCCTATTTATTGCATTGCATTTGTGGTAGCATACATTTACACTCCTTTTGGTAATAAAGGCAACTTGTTCTTATTCGTACGCTATTTACAACCATGGTATAAAGAAACATTTGTAGATAAAAGTCAAGCTCTATAATTGCTAGTGTTGAGGAATCTGCCTACCCTTTTGAAAGGCAGTCATTTCTCAGATACTGCTTTCCAATTTAGATGTGTTTTCATGTGGAAACACAATACTTCTTGTCATTTTATAGGGTAACTATTAAGTAATGGAACTGATTTGTTAACAAATATGTCAAAACACATATTTTAATGAGAGTTTTTATCCTGAAAACTAGTACATTTCATCAAGTCTAAGGAACCACTGATCTAAAAATGCACTGATTAGAAAATCCTAAGAAGGGAAATAAAACCATCAGTTAATCTCTGACCCCAGCTTTCTTATACTGGTCTTTTTATTGAAAAATTGGCATACAGGGTTTTATTAGTTTCAGGTGTACAATATGATTCAACAATTCTATATATTATTCAGCCCTCATCACAAGTGTACCCTTAATTCCCTGCCCCCCACTTCACCTCTTATAGTAATTTATATATATATATATTTTTTTTTAATTAACATATAATGTATTATTTGCCCCAGGGTACCTGTCTGTGAATTGTCAGGCTTACACATTTCACAGCTTTTATAGTGATTTTAAGAAGCATCCATTTGCAAGAGGTATGAAAAAGGAAAGAAATTGGTGGCCTCATATCATTAAATGAAATCCAGTGGTAACCTGAAAATTTATATAGTTAAGATGTTTTCCATTGTTCAAACAGTGCTGAGACTAATTCCACTTTTACATTCAGAGCACAGAAGAATTTCATCTCTTCCTCAGTGTTTTGGTTTTTTTTTTTTTTTTTACTAAAATCAATCAGTATCATCCAGTTCAATAGCCTTCTCATAATTACCACATGTGAATCTGATTAACTTTTGGGAGTTTCAGAAACTGAAGTCTCCATTTAGTGGATAAATGTTTGTTTTGCATCTAAGATAATCAAATATTGCGTTGCAGTTTCTGAAAACTGTTCAACGAACAGTTTCAAAAATATCTTGAGAAATGATTTGAGCATGCCAGCAGCCACATTGAACCTTTGAGGATTTCAATACTTTTTTAATGCAAAAGTTCTTGTATCTGTGGACTCAAAAATTTTGTCACATAAAATATTTGATCTGTTACTTAGAGACCATTGTAAGCTTCAGAATCCCTTAGCCTACTAATTAGGGGCTCCCCAGGGAGTATTTGCCATCACTTTGATAGAAAAGTAGACCAGCTCCATTTTCCTGCATTTTTAGAAATATTTTATTTATTTATTTGAGAGAGAGAGCATGAGTTGGGGGCAGAGGCAGAGGGAGAAGGAGAAGCAGATTCGTTGCTGAGCTGGGAGCCCCATGTGAAGCTCCATCCCAGGACCCTCAGATCATGATCTGTGCTGAGGGCAGGTACTGAACCAACTGAGCCACCCAGGTGCCTCATTTTCCTGCGCTCTGGGTGGAGAAGAGAATCACTGAATTTGTGGCTGCAGAAACTCTGACCCAACTCTGGGGCAGGGAAGACGCCGTGTCAGCTGGGGCAGGAGATGGAGGTCTTGCAACACAGGTAGATTTCATCATCACTGGAAGTCTCCAAGGAATGGGCCTCCAAAACCAACTTGCCCCTTTATTCATACCCAGCCTCTCACTCTTAGTTGGGATTTGTCGAGTTTCTTGGATTGGTGGATTCATCAAATTTGGAAATGTATTGGCCATCATTTCTTCATATGTTTTGGGTCATCTCCGTGTCTTTCCTCATCTTTAGAGGCTGCAATTATACCAATTTTAGCTGCTTCAAGTTGTCCCACAGCTCACTGACCCTCTGTTCCCTATCCCCTAGTCTTTACTTGCTATTGCATTTTGCGTAGTTTCTATTGCTATGCATCCACATTCTCTGATCTTTTCTTTTGCAATAGTTCATCAGTTCTTAATTCCAGTGTATTTTTCATCTCAGATACTGCATTTTTTTTATCTTTAAACGTTTGGTTTGGGTGGTTTTTAAGAAAATATCTTTTATGTCTCTCCTTAACTTACTTTTGAAAAAGCTTCTGATTTTGAAATAGTTAGATTCCCAGGAAGTTGTAAAGATAGTATGGAGAGGTTCCCCTGTACCCTTCATACAGTTTTCCCACTGGTTGCATGTTATGTAATTTTAGTACATTATCAAATCTAGGAAACTGACATTGGAACAACATGTATATGTAAGTTCTGTGCCATTTTATTACATGTATGGATTAGTGTAGCCAGCACTGCAATCAAGATACTATGCTTTTTTTAAAAAAAATTTTAAAGATTACTTATTTATTTATTTCACAGAGAGATCACAAGTAGGCAGAGAGGCAGGCAGAGAGAAGGATGGGGAAGCAGGCTCCCCGCCAGGCAGAGAGCCCGATGTGGGGCTCGATGCCAGGACCCTGAGATCATGACCTGCACTGAAGGCAGAGGCTTTAACCCACTGAGCCACCCAAGTGCCCCCAAGATACTATGCTTTTTGAATATTATATTTACCTACCTATGGAGAATAAAGTTTTATGTTTGTCCTTCTATGCATGCCTTATAATTTTTTATTAAATGTCAAACAGATGTGAATTTCATCTTGTTGGGTGCTTGTTAGTTCCCCTGTTGCCTTAAGTTTGCTTGAGTTATGTTCTGGGACCCAGTTAAGTTACCTGGAAATAGTTTAATCCTTTGAGGTTTGCTTTTCAGCTTTGTGTGGCTGGACCAGAGCAGCCTTTAGAGCAGGACCAACTTGTCCTTCTGCAGAACTCTACCAATGAATCCGACTGCTGCGAACACACTCTATTCCTGGTCTCTGGGGTTATACCTCTGCTCCTTTTGGGTGTTCTTGACCCAGACTTTGGGTTTCTTCATAGGCACGCGTGTGCAGAACCCTGGGGCTCTCTCTTGCTGCTCTCTTCTTTCTGGTACTTTCCTTGTGAACCCCGTAACCCCCCTTGGTGTGTGGATCTCCCAGCTCTACCTCCTCAACCCATAGAGATTGATGGCTTCTGCCTGGGTTCCTCCTCCATGTTCCATGTTTATGCAGCCTGGAAAACTTCTCCAGGCAGGAAGCTGGGGCAGTCCTAGGGTTCCCTTCACTCATTTCCCGGTCAGGGAACCTCCAATGTGGCCTGGTGTCCCATGTCTGAAAACCACTGTTTCATTTTATTCTCCGGGAATTTTTTAGTTGTTTAGAGTAGAAACACTCCTGCTTTTTGGTTCTAAATTTCCTTGCACTTTTGAATCCCCTTTTTCTTAGGCACAGAGTTCATAAATATAAAAGGGAAACAAACTTGTACTTGAAAGGAGCACATGGCCCGGCTTACAAACTTAAGTTCCTTCCTTTACTTTGAAGGTGTTTGAGGACAGTTTTGAAGGTGGGTTGTTAAGTGTTTCTCATTCACAAGCCTGGGCACTGACTTACTAATTTTTTTGAGGTACTAATGAGTGGTACTGCTTTCCAGGTACATTTCCAGGTACATTTCCACATTCCCATTTCAATGTGCAACAAAACTGTTGAAATCGTCTCTCCAGTATCTTGACGTCTGACATCTTTGGGTGCCTCAAAAGGGTCCTTGCAACTCCCAGGAAACACACTGAGGTCATGTCTATTCCTGCTAATTTTTTGACCCTGAATCACCCCCCACCCCCCTCTACACACACACACACACAGGGTGTGTGTGACAATGCCAGCAGCTGTCCAGAAGGGCCTTGTCTTTGGCGTCTGATGCCAGGCCCACAGCACCTGCTGCTGTGACTCTAGCAGGCCTCACTCAAGAGGGAGGATTTTCAGCATTCACCCTGCAAGTAGCCCCCGGAGCCCCTCTTAGCCAGCATTTAGTGAGTAATCATGCTATGCCTGGCTGTGGACTCGGTGCCTCACATTTATACCTTCACATAATCCCCAGAGCACACCCAGGCCTAGGAGTATGACGTGTTCCCACCAGTTGGTGTCTCTGAGTAGTCAGAAGGGTATCATCTCTGTATTGAAAATAGAAAAACTAGTCCTACTTTGAAGGTTGCTTTCATCCAACCTAACAAAGCTTAAAAGCAAACCTCAAAAGGATCAAACTGTTCCCAAATAACCCACTGGTGTCCATTACTATAATCATGGCCAGTCCTAAGAAAAAAAATCACTTTTTTCTATCTAATGAAATAAAATATTTTTTCCTGATTATATAAATAATTAAAAGCTCATGGAAAAGTCTCAACAGCCACTAAGATTCCTCATGAGGTAAAACTAGACCTATTGGGTTGCCCTTGGAGAGATCAACCTCTTCTATTGCTACTTGATTAAGAATTTTGGTTCACTCTAGAGTAGGGATTTCCAACCTGTGGGCCACAAACCTCAGACCATTCCTGATCTCCTTTGATCCTTACCATCTATGTCTTAGGTGTGGGTATAGTTATTCCTTTTTTCATATGAGAAAAATAGTGCTTAGAAATGTGCATACAGGGCGCCTGGGTGGCTCAGTTGGTTGAGTAACTGCCTTTGGCTCAGGTCATGATCCTGGAGACCCGAGATCGAGTCCCACATTGGGCTCCCAGCTTCATGGGGAGTCCGCTTCTCACTCTGACCTTATCCCTTCTCATGCTCTCTCTCACTCTCTCTCTCTTTCTCTAATAAATAAATAAATAAATAAATAAATAAATAAATAAAATCTTTAAAAAAAAAAAGAAATGTGCATACACATGCCCACCAGCTCAGTGGGCATTTGGTGGGGCCAGGGTTCTTGCCACACAAATCAAAAGAGAGAGCCTTTACTCTAGGGAATCTGGAAGCTGACACCTTTCTTTGTGGTCTCTAAGTCTCAGGACAACATGAGGCTTCACTTGGGGCCTTTCCTGAGATTTGGGAGATGGCGACACAGCAACTCTTTGCCTGGCTCTTGGAACATCATTGATGCTTTGGAACCAGTTTTTAAGACTTTAGTTCTGACTCATTTAATAAAAGATCTGTATTATGAACTATGGCAGACATATAAAAATGGTAATTCTTCCTTTTCATACTTTTCTGCCGCTGCAGGTAGAAGTGATCTAATCTGTGTATTCACTAAACTCATGCTTGTGTTGCCTCTTTTGCGGGTCTCTTGGCTGGCAGACTCTGAACCACTTTTAGAGGTAGGAGAGGTTGCTTAAAGTAGGTGTGGGTTCCTAGTCCATGGAAATGGCGTATAAACCTTCAGCACTCTTCTAGAGATCACACACGCTCTCTGTCAGTCATTGTGACTGAGGCCCGCCTGCTCAGTCAACTAAAAGGAGGGAATGACTCAGCCAGGCCTGTGGCCTGATGGATAGGGATAAGGGGCAATCTCTTCCAGATCACTTCTTTTCTATAAAACTTAAGTTAAACAAAGAAGTGCTCATAAACATCACAAGGGTTGGGAGTGGTTGGTAAGGAAAACTCTTCCTCATGGCCTTTAGTCCATGGGTTTATGGAATAAAAAAAAATAATGTAACTCAAAATTTGAGTCATTATAGTATTGGCATCCTCATTTAATGTCTTAATCTTTCAGAGACTGGAGTGGATCGATATGTTGGGACAAATGCAGAGTCATAGCCAAATGAGCTTGTGGTGAGAGTTTCTGCTTACTGTGAGTGGATGAATTCTCTTCTTTCTGAGGGTAGATCCAGCCTTATCACTAATTAGTGCATATGCAGACCTAACCAGGTGGGACTGGTGTCCACGCCAGAGTAGGATTTCCAAGGGCCAGTGCTGATGGTAAGGGGCTGGGCCAGGTAGGGTAAAGACTAGCTTGCATGACTAACACAAGGTGACATGAAGCCAGAGAACTTTGAGACCTTTTCAGCTGGAGATAAGGGAGGACTCACGAGGGCTAGATGGTCACCAGAGAAGATCTGGAAGCAGGCTCAAGCTAGAAGAAACCGATGATCTCAAACATACCCGACTCTGGACCCATCCTAAACTTGTACCCCTTTTGCTTAAATATCTTCATCCAGCACCTTGTTTCATCTCATATCACATATGCCCAGGCCCACCCTGGTTCACCTGCACTAACTTTTTTCTGTTTTTCTAACTTGCCAAACCAATTCCTATCTTAGGGCCTTTGCACATGAGACTCTGTCCATCTAGAATGCCTTCCCTCCCTCATCCCATATTTTCCCGATTGGGTTATGTGTAGTCGGGTCTCAATCAAATGTTTCTTTGTGTACCGTGCCTGGAGGTAGCCTCAGCCAGCCACTCTCTGTTAGATTACCCTGTTTCATTGCCTTTATGACACACATCACTCTTGAAATCGTCTTGTTTTTGTTGTCTTCTTGAGTCTTTTTGCTCCTACTGGAATGTAAGCACTATGTGAACAGGAATTTTTTCTGTTTAATTGGCTGTTACATCTCCACTGCTTAGAATAGGACCAGGCTCACAGCCAGGGTTCAGGAAATGCCTGTCTAATGAGTGAATGAATGAAGGGATGCATCCAGTCGACACAATTGAGGAAAGACAGCCGACTTACACATCAGGCTGAACACTTATAATTAAATGTAGGTTAGTAACCTGAGAATGAAGAATCCATGCTCTGATGATATATGTGTGAATTTCTAAGCTTTTGTATTGTATTTGAAGAATCTGACACTCACAAGGGCTTAATAAGTATTAGATAATAAAATATCATTTTTACAAGTTCTACTCTTGCTTCAGCTAAACTAAATTAGTCCTTTGCAGGCTAGGTTATATAGGGTCAGAGGGTAAGGCAAGCCTTTGAGTGACAGAGTGTACCCACAGGAAAGCTAAGAGATCCTCGTTTGAGTTAAAAGTTATTAAATTTAATGACTGAAAATAAAAAGTAAACCTTGAGTTCTTATGAAGGTGAAATAAAAATCGGCATGTATATTAAGTTCAAATAGTTGCTTTTTTAACTTAATAGTTTCGTAACTCAGCCAAAAAAAAGAGAGAGAGAAAAGCTTTTTTAATTCTCTTGGGCAAATCCTAGCTGACATGTTCGAATGGAATTCATTTAAGGAGGAGCCAGGGTCTGGTATGGGGGCTTTGGCTCAGTGGGAGGAGCTAGGCAAGGGCAGTATTAGAACGGGACCTTTCTGGTTGTAGCTGAGACCAAAGGCTAGTGGCTGGGGTGTAGGGCAGCTGTGGCCCACGGGGTGATGGCCTGAGCGTCCTGGGCTTCTGTCTCCTCACTGGAAAGTGAGGAGGTCCAAGTGCACGGTGAGGTTGAAATCAGTAATCCCATTGCTATGTTCTTGTCTTTATATCTTAGGTCCACTCCGTTACACTGAATCCATGCATACACTATGGCTGTCAGAACCTATTTGTTAATATATTTATATTTTGAAAAGAGACTTTTCAAAAGTCTCCAGTGATCTGGATTAAATGTAGGCCATCCCCTCCTTTCACCATTTCCCGTACCACAGTCATGATTCTAGCTTTTTCACAACCTCTTTTATTTCTATCCCATTTACCTAAGACTTTTTCTTCCCTTGGCCGATGGCGCCGCATGTATGCTTGGGAGCGGCTTTAGTCAGCAGGTGATGCCTGGGAGCCTGGAACTCCTGCAGGTGCTGGTGAGGCCTCCTGGGGTACACAGTTCATGAGCATGTGTCCAGCCTGTCGCTTTGGTGACCTTTCGGAAGTGCTCTGGGTGTGGTCAGCCATGGACATAGAAAGATGATACTTTGAGGACAGCAAGCTAAGGTTTGACTTTTCTGCTTCCTGAGGCAATATTTAACCTGCAGGAAAAGAAGGCTTCAGCCCAAGATTCCATGACAGGCGTTTTCAAAAAATATAAATCTTGCTAAATGTAAAAGAATTAAGCCAGATTGCTCTCAATTATGTATTTTAAAAAACAATATTGACAGACAATTTTTTAATATCTATGTAACGGCAGTACTGTCCCTCCTATATTCAGTGTCTGTAGTACTTTGTTCACACATTCTAGCTGTTGGAGCATAATCTCACCACTTAACATTATAAAACTTTATAGTTTGTAAGCTTGCCTCTCTGAAATACAGATCTTCATAAGAAATAGGCCCTGTTAAGAAAGCTTTGTATTTTTACCTTTCCTTTTCTCTGCCCTCCATTTATTGTTCTTTTATCAGTTGAAAGAATGTGGTTATATAAGAAAATACAAAAAAGCACAAAGAAGAGTATTTTATTTATTTATTTTTAAAGATTTTATTTATTCATTTGACAGAGAGGGACACAGCAAGAGAGGGAAAACAAGCAGGGGGAGTGGGAGAGGGAGAACCAGGCTTCCTGCTGAGCAGGGAGCCAGATGCAGGGCTCGATCCCAGGACCCTGGGATCACATGACCTGAGCCGAAGGCAGATACTTAACCACTGAGCCACCCAGGCACCCCTAGAAGAATATTTTTTAAATATATTTTTTTATTTTTTTATTTATTTTTTTTAAAGATTTTTTATTTATTTATTAGAGAGAGAGAGACTGAGAATGAGAGGGGAGAAGGTCAGAGGGAGAAGCAGACTTCCCGCAGAGCCGGAAGTCCGATATGGGACTCGATCCCGGGACTCCGGGATCATGACCTGAGCCGAAGGCAGTCGCCCAACCAACTGAGCCACCCAGGCGCCCCTCAAATGTTCTTCTAAGCATGATTTTTAGTAACTGCATCATACTTCATCCTGTAGACGTCCATAACACAACCCACTATCGTGGGAGGCAGTCCAGACAGGGAAGAGAATAGGGTCTGAAAACATGACGATGGCTGAGTTATATACTCATTCCATTCCTCAGTCTCCTCACCCATAAAATGAAGGTAACAATAGTAACAGCAACTTATCAATTCCTGTAAAGTTTAAGTTATGACACATGGTACACAACATACTTAAAACACTTAGAGTGCTTACAATAATGCTCTAAAGAGATACTCTTACTAAAGCATTATTACTGTATGATTATATTGTATCATTGTATTATTCTAATAGAATCATTGCCTTGCATATGGTAAGTGGTTAGTAAACATTCGTTATTATTATCTATATTGTGTTCAGGTTTTTGATGTGATAATACTGTGATGAATACCTTTGAAGAAAAAGGCTTTTGGTCTCTCTCCTTATTTCCCTGAGATCAAGTTTTGGAAGTAGAATTACATCTTTGATGCTTACTGCTAAATCACCCACCGTGGAGGTTGTACTAAACACACACTCTCTCCAGCACCATGAGAGTGATGTTGTTTCTGGAAACGCTCCATGGAGGAAATGGCAACTGCCCCGTGAGGATTTTTGCAGTTTTCAAGAAGCACTGACTATTGAGCAATTGTGATTTGGTCAACTTCCTCTTCCTTTTCAATGCTTATATAGTCTTCAGGCAAAGATATGAAAAATTTAAAAACATTTATTTTTGTGTGTGTCTATTGGCATATTAGTCTGAAGCTTGCTTGAGAAGATGTTTGTAATGATAGGAAAATTAGCCTTGTCTGCATTGTTAGGATGTTTCCCCTATTGAAACTAATACTTTTTTTTATTTTTAAGAAAAAAGCAACAAGCCTTGAGAGCAGTCAGCCTTCCAGAACGCATGCTGATGGAACAGCCCGGGCCACTAAGGTCAGTCATTTCTTGAATGTGAAAAGACTCCTCATCTTCAGGTCAATAGGTTTTGGACAAAGTATCATTTCTATGCTGGGGGGAGGGGAGGAATGTAATTTCTTAATAATGATTTAAATGATTTAAAACCTAGTAAAACCATTTATGCTTTAATTTTTTTTGGCATATAGTAAGTATCCAGTCAATATTATCATCATAGTATCTATAAATAATAAAATAAAATAAAATAAAATAAAATAAAATAAAATAAAATAAAATAAAATAAAAACAATGATCTTTAAAAAACAAAACAAAACAAAAAACCTACCCCTAGATGTTTCAGAGGCAGATGACCTGAGGACTACACTGGGAGAAAGAATGAACCTCAGAGACTGGGGCAGGCAAAGCACATCAGGAAGTAATAAAGTCCCTCTTCCTATCTAAGAAAAGGAGCCTCTTTCTACATGTACTGCAGGATAAGACTCTGAAATTTTTATTTCATAACATGTAATTACTCATCTGTACTCTTTGGGAGCACAGGATCACTCACCTTCACTGAGGGAGATGTGCTGCCTGACACTGGGGGCTGTGGTACCCGGGACTCATCTCCACTGGGTCACCCTGTGCTGTTTGTCATAGGAGGAAATGTCAGTGAAACTCAATGTTTAGTTAAAAAAAAATTAAAAGGAAAAAAAATACTAATGATAAAAAAGAAATTTTTAAAAAAGCTTTATTTATTTATTTGAGAGAGAGAGAGAGCAGAATGAAAGAGCACAAGTGGGGGAGAAGGGAAGTGGGACAGAAGGAGAGGGAGAAGCCGGCTCCTGCTTAGCAGGGAGCCCAATGTGGGGCTCAGTCCCAGACCCTACGATCATGACCTGAGCTGAAGGCAGAAACTTAACCAACTGAGCCACCCACACGCCCCTAAAAAAGGAATTTTTAAGCTGTATTTTCATGGAGAATAATTCTCAGGACAATTATTAATTGGACAATAATTCTAAGGACAATAATTAATAATTCTTCTGCTCACAGAATTATAAAATATTGGAGTTAGAAAGGCTCTTCAACAGCTTTACTTAACAGAAAACCAAAAATGACAATAAGGTGACTGTGAGGAACACCTTGCAGAGGAAGTGGAGGGTCCCCACCTGCTCTGACTGGTGTGGGTACAAAGCTGTGCGGAGGAGCTCTCTGGCTTTTTCATGCCCGCTGGCCTCACCTCAGCCTCGGCTGGATGCAGCACCGAGTCCTTGCTCAGCTGTCACTAGCTAGGCCTGAGGTCTCTGCTCCTCAGTCGCTGACCACCAGCTCCTCCGGACACGCTCCAGGCTCAGTGTCCAGTCTTTATTGTGACTAGTTTGCGGCTTTAGGAAAAGTTCGCTTTCCATATTCCTTTTAAAATTTCATAACTCTTTTCTATGAATACGATCATTCATTCTCTATTAGTTGCCATTCTTCTAGAACAAAGAGCATTTCCTTTTCATTCATTCATTTATAGCAGTAGGGACCTACGAATTATTTTATTCATTGGCTTAAAATCCATTTTTCTGATTATTTATTTTGATAGTTTTAATTATAGTAACATATTATGTGCTATAATTTAGTAGAATTTTGACTCAGTGAAACTCTTTAAAATATCCATTATACTATTTGAGATGCATTTGCGAACCCCTGCTGACGGTCATTATTAATTCGTTTTATAGTTAAAAAAAGAGATATTTGGAGGCATATTGCAAGAGCGCCCCTCTCGGCTCCCTTATTCTGGTGGAGTCACCTGGTGACAGCCCGGGCGCGGGAGACCTCTGCCGTCAGAAGGCGCTGTGCGCTCTGCGCGTGGCCGCATCACCCGCGGCCTTATTAAGTGAGCCGGCTTCCCGGATGCCTGCCCGAGACCTGTGCGCAGAGCCGACGCCTCGCTGCGCAGACCCGCCCGGAGCTCGCGGGCGGCGCCACGGTGTGAGGAGGGCGGGGAGCGGCGTGCGTCGGGTCCCCGGACCGCCCCGCCCCGTCCTCTCTGCGGGCTGAGGCACTAAACAGAAACCGCGGGGGCCCAGCCCAGCCAGGAATGCAAACCGCCTGAAAACCCAGCGGAAGTCTCTGGGCCCGGGGAGTGGGACGCAGAGTGAGTACTGATTTCGGCCGCTGCCCTCCTAGGCCGCGTCTGCTCCCCAGGCGAGCGGCTCGAGCCGCCCCCTTCGCGCCCGTCCCTGCGCGGCGCAGACTCGCACCCCGCGCCTGGCTCTCCCGGCTCGGACCTGCGTTCTTACCGGTCTTTTGACCCCAAAGATGCGTTTTTTTCCAAATGGGCTCTAAGTTAAATTTTGTTACTTGTTCACCTCTCCCTCCCTCTCTCTCTCCGCTACGGTAACACTGTTGCTGGCTTTTCAGCTGGGAATGTATCTGGTGACCGGACGCGCGCGATTGGGTTACAAAACCAGGGATTTGTGTGACCTGGAAAAATCAGCAAAGAAGAAAAGCAACAGCTGTGTCTATTTGGTTTGGCGTTTTTATGGTTAGGACCCCCACCCCCCAGCCCTGCCCTCACTACTGTGCTGACCTCCGTTTTAGAGAATGAGCTCACTCTGTATAACCTTTCCATGTACCTGATACATACCGGGTGTGGTGTGGCATATGTTGTAACATGTTTTGGTTCTGTTTCTTTGAACACAACCTGAGACTGTGGTCAGATAACATCCCTGAGAGGTACTTTGTATCCGTCTTTCAAGAATGCAGGGTGTTTTCATAGAGATTTAACAATCTCGTCTGCACTGTTAGGATCCCGGTGTTTCTCAGGAACAGGTAAGAGGCAAATTCTTTATTTGTATTTTACAGTTTGAGAAAATGAGGCAGAGTTGAGGAGAAACTTCCTTAAGGGGCAAGACGTTCCGTTCTCTGACTAGTCTTCTAGTACTGAATCAATCAACCACTCTGGAAAGTTTCTGCTGTATGAGGTGTTTTGTCAAGTGAAAACCTCTGCATTGCAGAGGTCAGTAAGGAGTGGCATCTGCTGTTGGAAGGGGAAAATTGTTTTCTAGTGAATAACTATAAAGTGTCTTTTCCTGATGTTTTGGTTGTGGGCAGTGAATTCAACTTTTGCACACTGATTTTTCAGTATTTAAAAGGATATTTGTTGCTGGGAATGTGGTGGGAAGGGAGTGAAGTCTGGGTTCCAGAAGACAGTATAGTATTAAAGTAGTGACATTTAGCAAAATCATGCTGAAGTCTAAAGGGCTACATCTGCTGACTAATGGAGAAAGTGGCCAATAGCAATCAGGGTGGAGTGAGAATCCATGTGTGCACAGCAAGGACCCTTGGTATGTATTATAAAAAAAGTGAGCTTTGCAGATTGCATGACAGTGTTTATGAAATAGCACGTTTGAGTATAAATGTTAGCTGTGGCTCAGTTCACATGGTTTTCAAAAGATTCCCAGTGCACGAGAAGAGTTGGTTATATAGTATTGGTGGTGAATTTAGTTCCCTGATTGTTCTCAGAATTGATCAAAGAAGGGTTCCTATTGATCTTTTTTTCACTTGATAAAACCAATCTTCTTTTTCTTTTTCTTTTTTTAAAAGATTTTATTTATTTATTTGACAGAGAGAGATCACAAGTAGGCAGAGAGGCAAGCGGAGAGAGAGGGGGAAGCAGGCTCCCCGCTGAGCAGAGAGCCCAAGATGCCGGGCTCCATCCCAGGACCCTGAGATCATGACCTGAGCCGAAAGCAGAGGCTTTAACCCACTGAGCCACCCAGGCGCCCCACCAATCTTATTTTTCAATTCAAGAAATATTTATTGACCACTTACTATGTAGAAATAACCGTGGTATATGCTTGAATTGTAGTCAAGGGACACAATATAGCAAGAATCTGGCATTCTAAGAACATTCTAAGTAACATAGCTAAATGAGACTACGTAACCAAATGAGACTTTACTAAGTGATAACTTTTTATGCCCAGGGGAAAATATTTTATAGAAAGCTGTTAAATATGTCCTGAGAAACAATACAGTGTGGTAAAGAGGTCAGGCTCTTGGCTTCTTAATCTGTAAAATGGGTATAATAAGAGTTTCAACCTCATGGCTGTATTATCATCACATAATGTGAAATACATTTAATGTTTAGAGCATAGTAGTTTTCACTAAATGTAGCAATAACCATGACCACCCTATTCTCATACAAATCATGCTGATCTCTTCTTGTTCTGAAATCAATTATGGTTACTTCCTAATGATTTATTATTACTGCCTAGTGTAGGCAGGAGGGCACCAGGACAATAACATCACCTTGCTAACAGTAGGATTATTCGCAGATCTCCAATGTCCAAGTATATGGACTTGCTCAGAAATCAGCATGTCTTTATTTACAGAGATGTAAAATACCCTTAGAAATCGGAAATAATGGGTCTGAGCAATTATGGCTTTCCATAAAAATAGCTTAACTCACTTGTTCTTAACCAGGGGAGGTAGCACCCACTTAAAAGGTATATTGAAATATGTGAGCATGCTTTCGGTGATATTCTAGCATTCACTGGGAACAAGACAGTCCTGCCCACTTAAGAATTGTCAGCCCAAATGCCAGTAAGCACCCTGTTGAGAAACATTGAGTAGGTAACATTTTTTTTTAAAGATTTTATTTATTTATTTGACAGAGAGAGAGATCACAAGTAGGCAGAGAGGCAGGCAGAGAGGGGGGCGGGGGAAGGAGGCTCCCTGCTGAGCAGAGAGCCCAATGTGGGGCTCGATCCCAGGATTCTGGAATCATGACCTGAGCCGAAGGCAGAGGCTTTAACACACTGAGCCACCCAGGTGCCCCAAGTAGCTAACATTTTTTTTTTAAAAAAGGATCTTATTTATGCACTCGAGATTGAGAGAGAGAGAGAGTGGGGTAGGGGGGCAAATGAGAGGGAGAAGTAGGCTCCCCGCTGAGTAGGTGGCCTGCTAATGGGATAAGGGTCTCAATCCCAGGACCCTGGAATCATGACCCAACCTCAAGGCAGACGCTCAACCGTGACCCAAGCCAAAGGCAGTTGCTAACCTACTTAACTGACCGTGCCACACAGGCACTCCTAACATTTTTATTTTAAAGGCTATTTACATAGAAAATATGAAGTATGATTGTTTGTGACAACCATTGTACTTTCCTAGTATGCAGATTATTCAATATATCAGAAAACTATAGGATTAAATATGTTCCTGTTATAAAGTTAAGAACACATTGGTGCTAAGACATACATTCCAGATTCATCTAGTTTCCAAAATGAGAGCATTTGTAAGGTATAATGTAAAAGAAGATACAAAGATAAATATGTGGACAGGAGAGCGTAGACTGTGGGTGTTTTATTTAAACCGGACTGACCAATTAGGTAGCTCACATTTGGGGGAAAGTAAATAGTTCCACCTAAGAAGTGGTGATACCTTAGAGATATGTTGCCAATGGATTCCTAAGGAATGAAGCTGTAACTCATCTAAGCAAAGATCCTTAATTGAAGAGATTTGTTAAAGCACTCTAAAGAGAAGGTTATTGGTGTTCAGACAGAGAAGGCAGGCCAATAGGGTAATTCCAGGCTAATCCATAGCCCTGGGGCTCTCCCAGTCCTTGTCCTAGGATGTGCTGCACTCCCTTGGAATTCTCTAAGATAGTGTTTCATGATGTGTAGTCTGGAGAGTATTTGCATCAGATTCACCTGGGATACTTTTTTAAAAATGGAAATTTCCCAGGTTCCTCCTCAGATTTACCTCAGAATCAACAAGGAATCTATGGGTTAATGAACTCTCTAGATAAATTTGTACACCTGTAAAGTTTGATAATCACCGTTCTGGGATGTAAGTTGGTCTCTCCAGAGCCTTTCTAGAAGTAGTCTTCCTCTGGCATTAGCAATGGTAAAATCTTAGTGAATTTACTAAAAGTTCTAGCTATGAAAAAAAATAAAAATAAAAAAAATAAAAGCTCTGGCTATGCACAAGAGCTCAGATTTCAGCATCATGCTGAGGTTTCCTCATGAACTGGTTAGTGTTCATGACCCACAAGCAAGGACCTAGACCAATTTCATTTCACTCAAAACTGCTCTAAGAGATTGAGGCCTCCTTAGTTAGCAAGCATACCCTTTGGATTCTGTAAACTCTCTGGATTCTGTGCTGGATTGTGGTCCCCCGCAGAAGTGGTAGAAATATGAAGACCTAGACCAGACCTTGGAGCTCCTAGAGCTGCTCTGAACAGAGCTGTTAGTGGAGGGGGAGAGATCCCTGTTCTACTGAGTAACCAGGGGTTCAGTCTATGGCATAGGGTTTCTTTATTACCTATACTAAGAGGGTGACCTGAGGAAGCAACGGGGAGTAGAATTATTTGTAAATTTTTAAATTACATATGTTTTTCATATTTCCTTCTTATCCTGAAAATATAAAATTGTGTTTATATGCAGCATGGCAAATAAAATATTTTTCTATAACTCTATTCCTATACCTTGTCATCATCAGAATCCTGGAATGTAAATATTCTCATACCAAGATATGTAACAGTACTTTGCATGCTTTGACACATGCATCTTTTCATGATATTTTATTTATTTACATATCAGAGGGCTTGGTCTACAGCAGGAAATTGAAACTGGTAGCCAGGATTTTTGTCTTCCAGGATTCTTAACTTTTCTTTTATATTCACTATCTCTTTATTTGTCTCTGTCTTTAGGGATTAGGTCCAGTAGCATGTATGTCATTTAGAGAAGCTCTCCAGGATCCATATATTTAAAAATAAACAGAAAGAGAAAGAAACCAAGCATTTATTAATTTATCAAACAACTACTGTGCTAAGTAATTTACATAGGGAATCATTTCATCCTCTTAATTTTGTTACAAATTTTGTGAGGCATCTTGTGATCCCAGTCGGAAGACCATGTGACTCTTGATTTGGGATCATGAGTTTGAGCCCCACATTGGATATAGAGATTACTAAAAAAAAAAATAAACTTAAAAAAATTTTAAAGAGTTGGTTGCATATTTTGCAACTAGGTAAGAGGGTATGAGGACAAATTTATAAATGAGAAGACTAAGGCTCAGAGAGATTAGATAATTTACCCTGGGTCACACAGATAGCAAGGTTTTATTTGATTCTAATGTTCCTTTCAGTAGGCTGGTCTTATAAAATCTTCCTCTCAATAGTTTACATCTGGGTAGTTTAAATAACCGAGAGATGAATGTGTATCTAAATTCAAAAAACCACTAGAAATTGATATTGTGTTCTCTATTGTTATACTCAATATCTTAATACAGTTGAGATTCTCTGATGGATGAGGTTTCCTGCTTGTGTGAGAGTATTGTATGCTGAAATTAGAAAATAATAGTTTTGTTGACAGAGTTTCTTTAGACGTTTAAGTAGGCAACAGAGAAGGGCCAAAGTAGCCATTTTTGAATATTTGAAATTTTTAAATTTCAGATTAAATAGTACATAACTGAGAAGTCCCTTATCACATAGGAAATATAGAACTTTTTACTTAGGTAAGCAGCGATGTTCATCAGTTCAAATGATCGATTGACATCAGTTTCAAAAGAATCTTACTTTAAAATCCATGCTTCTATTTCATTGACTTTTTTCCCTAGGGCAAAGTGGGAAAATGCAGTGAAAGGTACTGTTATTATGATTCCTGCTTTATAGACAAGGAAACTGAGGCACAGAGCAGTTAAGGAATCTGCTCAAGTTCACACAACTGGTAGCAGAGCTGGAATTCAGACTCAGGAGTCCGCCTACAGAGCCATTCTCCTAACCTCTAAACAACACTACCTCTTTAATATCGGAAAACATTAAACTTGCTATCTGCAGACATTTGTGAATTTGTTTTGCTTATAGGGCTTCTGGAATGACATTTGATGTCACGTTACATTTTCATTTTGATTACTTGAAAATCAGCTAGGACAAGGCAACTTTGTTATTCTTATTATTTAAGGCTTCTTATTAAAAACATGGATCAGTGGGAAGCTAGATGGTGTGTGACAGGCCCATATCTCAGTTCCCACATGGCTGGTTCTTCATAAACTCCTCTCGTTTCCTGTCAGGGTCTGTCATCCTTGTAGCGATTGAGGTTGGAAGTTGCTTTTATAACACAAGGACCTAGAAAAGTTCTCAGGTTCTCTCACTCTCCATTAGGTCTATAGCTAAGGAATGAGTTTGAAAACCCAATGGAAGCCAAGCTGAAAAGCTCTGAGACAGTTGTTCAGCAGAGCTTAGAATATTTTTTTAATATAAAAAAACAGTCATGCCATCAGTAACCATGTATGCATTAATGAGCACATAATCTTTCAGGTTTTGCAAAAATCTGTGCTCCTGCTACCAAGATTCCTGTTCCTGTGTAGAATGTAAATCTAGAACATGGATTGAATCCAAAGAAAATTCCATACTGTAAAATAGTAGTACCCTTTTTTTCCTTAAGAAATGTAAATAAGATTTGTGTTTAACTTCCCAAAGGCAGTCGTCACCACAGAACATGCTTCTACCATGGTGAGACTGAAGAAAGAGAAACTTTTGAGGCTGTTGGTATTAACAAAATTTGTAAAAATCATTGATTTGAATTGATTTACCATGTGCTAGGCACTGAGCCAAGCACTTTATAAACATACCCTCATTTAACCCTTACTGTTTTTATACCCATTTAACAAATTAAAAACTCATGTTTGGAAAAGTTGAGCAGCTTGCTGAAGGTACACAGCTGGAAGTAGACCCCAGGTGTGTGGGACTCCAGAGGCTAAACACCCCTATTTCCCATTTGGACATCTCTTACTGGGTACATTATTTAATAAGCTTCACATCATTATAGCACAGACTATCAGAGTTGGCTGCAGTATGGAATTCTCAAGCCTGATAGCTTACCGATGAGGAAACTGTTCAGGGGGGTTAAAACTCAAGGTCACACAACTTGTCAAGAGTGGCCAGTCTTCCTCACTGTTTATTATGTATCTTTTGTTACGCTGAAATTGCTTGACTCATAGTCTTATGAAAATCCTGGCCAGACAAACCTTTCCTAGGGTAGGGATAAGAAGAAGAAAATAGGCTGTCCTTTCCAGGTTTAACCTCTCTGCTTTATCTTGGGCAAAGTCAGACACAGTTGGAATTATTTCATGCATCAAGAAAAGCAACTAGGATCCCTAGAAGTATGAACACATCCTCAGAAAAAGAGCTGCCTTTCTACTACTTTTTGATGACTGAACGGGGCTCTCTGGTTTGCCCTTTCCTTTGCCCACAAAATAATTATCAATCCAGAAAATAAAACAAAACAAAAAACACTGGAAAACTGGAGTGTGCAGAGTAGTGAAAATTGCCTTGTACCCGAAGTTCAAACTTCATGCCTTTTGTGGATTTTTTTTTGAGCACTTGGAATGGCCAGGGTCAGAGTTTATAGTCAGACACTCACAGGGTGTGGCCAAAACTTCTGTAGTCTCTGGCTTGGATTTAACCCACTGATGAGCCCTGGCTGTTGTGGTTGCCAGGCAACGTGTGGATGTTTATTTTGAGGTTTGCCCACATGTTGCATCAGAGGCCAAAATTTTATGTGCTCTCCACTTCCCAGAGCAAGAGGAGCTGAGACTTCTATTTTTATCTTAAGTCTTTGTGTCCCTTTTAATATATTTCGTGAATGTACAGTGTATACAGTTGAGATGGAAATCCTCCTGTTTCCCGCAGGTAGTTTTCAGTTTGCCTCCTTTTGCTGTACTTTCCTTCATTTCGCCTGCTGCATTCAGGACTAAGTATCTCTTCTCACCTCTGAGGTTTGCTTGCTCACGCTGTTTCGCTTGCCTGGAATGACTGTCCTGTCTCAGCCTCTTTTTCATTTTTTTTTTTAAATCCAAATATTTTAATTTTTGGAGAAAGGGGAGTCCACGTGTTATAGCAAAGTTCATGGGCATCACTGTCATATCTATGCTCATATCTAAGCCCTGCTACTTATCTTTGATAAGTTATGTAACTTCTCTGAGCCTTAGTTTTCTCATTTATAAAATGCAGATAATAATGGTTACTTCCTAGGATTTTTTTGAAGATACACTGAAATCCGATATGGAAAGCACCTGTCACCCTTTCTGGCGCACATGGGAGATTCTGCGGTCCCCGCCTCCCTGTTGATGACATCACAGTAAATAATAGTTTCATTCTCTTCTGGGAAGCCTTTCCTAACCATCTTCCAACACACGTTTCGGAAGTATTCTCCCTCTTCTCATCTCTTGTAATATCACGTACTTAAGAACCTATCACAGTCAACCTTATCTCCATTATGTCCACGCTGGGGTGTAAGTCGGTGCCTTAAGTAGATCAGCATGTTCTCTCCCAAAGAGATGGCTCCACTTCATTCCTAGATGATTCATTGTTTACGTTTCATTGGAATCATGTTTTGTGTTACAATTAAACAGGTTCTTTGTTAGGTGACTGCATTGGAGGCCTCCCTAAGAACATCATTATTATGCTAAATAATTAAAGGCTTTGGAAGCATGTATGTCATGGCATGACAGCATGCAAACAATAGACTAACTTCCTGAAGTGACTTATCAGTCGTTACAGAAAGAAAAACCTAACCTGGGTCCATGAATGGTGTTTCTGGAGGAATGTCCGCGCTTTCCTCAGAAAGCCCCTCTTCTGCCCGTTGTTTGTTCCAGGTGTTCTGCAGGAAGTGGCTCAGGGATGTTTTTGTGTCTATATGTGCTTTTTAAAGTTGTACAGCTCCTTTTGGAAGACAGTGGTGATGGAAATGACTAGAGGTTAAATTGGGTTTTTCTAACCAGTTTTCTGACTTGTGCTTTGAATAAAATTTCTGATGATTGAGTAAAACTTATGTAAGATTGCTTTTGAGCCATCAGATAATACTCTTTGTGTTTATTCATGCACAAATTCGTAATATATTTAACACATACTTGTTAGGCAACTACTGTTGCCAGGCTCTGAGGACATGCAACAACTGAGACAGGCATGGCCTCTGACCTTGTGGAGTTCAAGTTCAGGTCTGTTTTATGAGTTCTATGAGGAAAGAACTTCCTTATAAAAAAAAAAAATCCATCATTTTCTTTCGTTATTGGAGGTGTGTTATTAAATAAGAATCTTTGTGTGGTTCACTAACAAATGATTCGGTTTTCTCAAGTGCATCTAACAGAACGAGTTTTAAAAGTTAAAAATCATTTAATTTAGAAAATGTTTTATATTTATTTCATGTTTTGTCCAAATTGCCCTAATATTTGGTGTCTAACTTGACCCTCACAATAAGTCTGTAGGGTGCATGCTATTCCCATAATGGGAAACTAGATGCTTAGCGGCTGTCAGGGGCTTGCTTGTGGAGTCAGGGCCACTGAGAAGCCAGAGGACCGAAACTTGAGTTTTCTAATGTATTAAATATGTTCCTGATTCTAGCTTAAAAAAAAAAAAGAGGTATTAAACGATATCTTTGGGGCTGCAGGGTGGCTCAGTTGGCTGTGTCCTGCTCTTGATTTTGCCCCAGGTCATGATCTCA
The DNA here is from genome assembly GCA_028533885.1 of Nasua narica. NCBI lineage: Eukaryota > Metazoa > Chordata > Mammalia > Carnivora > Procyonidae > Nasua > Nasua narica. Next base: position 66,768,536 of record CM052809.1, read on the forward strand.
AGGGTCCTGAGATTGAGCCTCCTGTTGGCAGGGAGTCGGCTTGAGATTCTTCCCTTCTGCCCCTCCCCTTTCTTGTGCTCAAGCTCATGCTCTCTCTCTCTCAAACAAGTAAGTCTTAAAAACAAAACTCTATCTTTGCTAAAATGAAACTGTAATTGGTGATTAGAAAACAGAAACAAAGATTGGAATCAACAGTGATTTTTTTTTTTAAGTTTTATTTAAGTAATCTCTACACCCAGTGTGGTGCTCTAACTCACAAACTGAGATCAAGAATTGCATGTTCTTCTGACTGAGCCAGCCAGGCGCTCCTCAACAGTGATTTTTTAGCTCCTCTCTGCTATTATATACTTAGCACTGTGGTAGACACTGTAGGGAGCAGAAATGACCCCTATCTCATCATCAGTTTATAGCTTCACTGATAACAAGTGACATATACTTAAGAAATGAGCTTAGGAACCTTCTCTAACACAGCATGTGACTAAGTGTCCAAGTGAGAAGTACAAACATATATAGGGTTTGAGAAAGTAATATGAGCTGAGTCAGATTCATGTGTTGTATCTTGAGCTAAATCTTTGAGGGTAGGGGTGGGTGGGGCTGAGCAGGGAAAAGCCTTAGGCAGTGGGAATAGCAAGATGAGAGGCCAGAGAAGGAAGGGAGCATGATGGTTACAGTGATAGTAAGACTAGCATTTGCCCATTGCTTACCACTTGCCAAACAATGTTATTACTAGTTCATGTACTTTAACTCACTTATTCTTAACCCAAATGGGGTGAGAATTATTACTATTCCCATATTACAGATGAAGACACTGAGGCACAGTAACTTATTTGAGGTTGCACATGAATTCACAGTCAGCTGAAATTCCACCAGACATTCTTGAGCCCAGAGACTCCCTCACACTCTTAAGCAGTGAGTTATGCTGCCTGGTGAGTTGCCTGTGAGACAGGAAGGACACTGTCCTAGGGCCGGAGGGAAGACATGGCATGGGTCGTAGTGAGAGAACTAGTGGAGTAAGTAGGTTAGGCCAAATTATGAGTCTAAAGTTCAGGTTGAAGACATTAGACTTTATCTAGGACACAGTGTGAAACTGTTGAGAGCTTACTATTTCATCACAGTGAGATGGTGATACACATTTTCTCAGATAAAGTAGGCAGCCATAGAAAGAAGTGGAAGCTGGAGAATGGGGTAGGTCCGGGTGGGAGAACAAGGCAATGGAAACTATTAGAGGGCCTTGATGGAATGCAGGTGCGGGAGGTACGTGACTAGACCAGGAGTGTGGGTGGTGGTAGAAGTGACAAGGACGGAATGGTGATGAGGACTGGAGGCAGCCCTGGGCCTGACCCCAGGTGATTCAGGGCCAGATGCCTTCCCTCCATTATGTCATGTGGCCCTTACAGGAACTCCAGACGCAGGTGGTTTTACTTCCATTTTACTGCTGCGGGAATGGAGGTCACAGGAGGTTAATGTGGATTAGTAGGTGCTGGAGCAGGGAGTTAAACCCGCACCAGTCTTTCTTGATGTCCTCATTTTAAGGCAAAATAATGTGATAAAGTAGGGCTGCCTGAAAGGAATAGAGAATTGTTCACATAATGAGTGGTAGTTAGAGTCCTGGGAAGAATCCACTTTCTCAGGGAGCAACAGTGTGAGAGAGAAGGCAGAGGACTTGTGACTGAGGTTGAAATAGAAGAATGGAGCAATCAGGAGAGGCTTCCAGAAGGAAACGAGTTCAGAGGGCAGGGGAGAGCACGGAGTGACTCTGGCACAGCAACCATGAGGGAGAGGACGGTCAGAGATTGAAAAGGGAACCGTGGATGGGTCAGCAGGTGGAAGAGGCATGTGTGGACCTGTGGCAGGTATTCTAGGAAGGCTCCATAGCAGAGGCAGCCGGATGTGGGAAGGGTGATTCGGGCTGCGGGTGGGAGGACCTGGGGATGCTGCCCGCGAGGGGTGGGGACAGGAAGATGGGTTGGGCTCTGGAGCACCCGCTGACTCATCGGCTGGCTGGCTGGCTGGCTGGTTGGCTGTACCACGCCAGCTGGGGCTGGGAACAGAGCAAGGTGAGGTCGAATGATGCGAGGGAAGGTAAGGAGGACTCTCCCTCAAGCCAGCTGGCAGCACCGGCAGGGAACTGAAAGTCCTCCGGCACCCCCAAGCAAGGGAGGGGACTCTGGTTTTGTGGTAGAGAACTGAGGAAGTAATGTTTTTCGTCAGCGAGATTTAATGGCAGCAGAATGGCTGAGCAAATCCTCTAGGACCCAGAGCCTCCTAAGGGATCCCTTATCTCGCCCAGTCCAGCCCATTCAGCCCATTACAGTGCTCACAACCCTCTGCGGTCACATCCAGCACCACAGGATGGTTGAGGTCGGTCCTCACTAAACACTCTGCAGCACAAGGGAAAGCCATGGACAGAAACGTGCCATGGGTAAGTGTGGGGTCAGCAGATGAGTGTACCTGGCAGACTGCCCTTCTAAAGGGGCGCCTTCGAGTGGAGGAACAGTTCCTGAGGCAGTTACGTGGTTACTTGACTGTATAAGGTGCTGGGAGTGGACGCGGAAGATGCCCATCCGGACTGCTCGTGGTGGCTGTGATGCCCGAGGTTCTAACCCTGGGGCTGGGAGCTAGCGAGATACACCTGAAAGGAAGGGTATGTAGGGTGGGGGTAGTTGGCAAAGAGAAGCACACCAACCAGCAGCACGTGTGTGAATGAACTAGAAAGGGAGCCATGAGGAAGGCGTGCTCTGAGAAGGGGAGGGCTGGCTGCCTGGGGCTGCTGTTCTGCGTTGGGAGAGGGGAGGGATTGGAGCACGGGGGGCTTGAAAGGCAAGAGAAGGGAGTCCTGTGTGATGCAGCGGGCAGCCGGAGTCCCCGCTGCTTCAAATTTGGATGTGGGTGAGCGTGCCATGCAGGAAGATTAGTCTGTCGGGAATGGGTAAGAGAGCTGAAAGGCTGGACTTGACGAGACTTTTGCAAAAATGTATGTGAAAAAGGGAAGCAGTTTCTTTTTTGTTTGGTTGGTTAAAGTTTTTATTTAAATTCCAGTTAACATATAGTGTAATTTCGGTTTCAGAAGTAGAATTTAGTGGTTCATCACTTAATTGTAACAGGTGGTGCTCATTACAAGTGCCCTCCTTAAAACCCATCACCTGTTTAACCCATCCCGCACCTCCCCTCTAGCAACCCTCAGTTCTCTGTAGTTGAGTCTGTTTTATTAAAAAAAAAAAGTCTGTTTTACGGTTTGCCTCTCTCTCTTTCTTTTTTACCTCTTATATTTATCCATTTTCCTTCTTAAATTCCGCATATGGGTGAAATCATAGGGTGTTTTGTCTTTCTCTGACTTCATTCACTTAGTGTAATATTTCTAGTTGCATCCACATCGTTGCAAATGGCAACATTTCATTCTTTTGATGGCTGAGTAATATTCCATTGTGTGTGTGTGTATATATATATATATATATATATCACTTCTTTATCCATTTATCAGTTGATGGGCATTTGGAAGGAAAGGAGTTTCTATTTTTTTTTTAAAGATTTTATTTATTTATTTATTTGTTAGGAAAGAGAGAGTGAGAGAGAGCATGAGAAGGGAGAAGGTCAGAGTGAGAAGCGGACTCCCCGTGGAGCTGGGAGCCCGATGTGGGACTCGATCCCGGGACTCCGGGATCATGACCTGAGCCGAAGGCAGTCGCTCAACCAACTGCGCCACCCAGGGGC
>CM052809.1:66772346-66790070 GCA_028533885.1 Nasua narica
GGAGTTTCTATTTTCCAAGGGTCTTAAAAGCATACCATCTCCCCCTCCTATCTGTAATCATTTACTGTACTAAATTTCCAAATTTCTCTCTGTCACAATTAAACAACTTTAAAGAGATTTTGTTGAATGATGTCATATTGATTAAGCACAGGATTAAATATTCTTTTCTAGGCTGCAGTTACTCTCTTTTTTTTTTTAATATTTATTTGAGAGAGAGAGAGGGAGAGCGCACGCGCGCACAGGTAGGCAAAGAGGCAGGCAAAGAGAGGGGAAGCAGGCTCCCCGCTGAGCAGAGAACCCAATTCGGGCTCCATCCCAGGACCCTGAGATCATGACCTGAGCCAAAGGCAGAGGCTTTAACCCACTGCCACCCAGGCGCCCGCAGTTACTCTCTCTTAAAACGTTGGTTGATTTTGATGCAACTTGACAACACAGCGAGATTGAGGTGGTCCTGAAGCTTAGAACTCAAACATTTGTTTTGTCACATAGGATTCTTGTCCAGCCTCTGTTAGAGCACTTCATTTGTAGCATAAAGCTGCTGTTGATTATCTTTCCGGAATCTGAACTCTTTCAAGGTAGAGCTGGTGTCTTTTTCATTGTGTATACTCAGTCCCCAGCTCATTGCTTTTAAAATAGCAATTGTCGAATGGGTGGGTGGAGTATGATTATAATGTACTTTTTCTCTGTTCTTTGTTACCCTGATAGATGCTTTGATTTAAGTTTGTAAATGACTAATAACACTCTGGATGTGAAGAGAATTGCGTGGGTCATGGGGGAGGGAGATACTGTTAAAGCCGCACTTCACTCTAATGGACAGCACTAATTGTACAGAGATATTTTGGTATGTATGAGCACTGACGATTGTGCTTTAAAATTGTCTACCTCTCGATGTTAACTGGACTGCCCGTGTGGTGGGTCCTGCAGCAGAAAATCAGTGAGGTAGAAGTCAGGTGGCCTAGGTCCCAGTCCGGGCACATATGGCTCAGGGCACCAGCCTTTGCCTGGGTGATGTGATGCCCTCTCATCCTCTAATTTCCACGTCACTTCCTCAATATCATCTGTCCCGACTGTGTCATGAACTAACTTTGGTTACCAGGTCTCTGTTTGCATGGGAGTCTGTGATTTTCCTTTATAGCGCTTATCACAAGTAATTATTGCAGTGATTATTCTATGAATGACCTCTCTGGTGAGGCTGAAAGTTCCACAATGGCAGGAACATGTCTAGCAATTTCACCACTGTGTTCCTGTCACCTGACGTAGTACCTGGCACAAACTGTGTGCTGGGTAAGTAAATACTTGTGGAGCCAGTGAACTGTGGAAAATTTGACAGGGCACTTAACCTCTGTGAGATAGCACTTTCTCCAACTGTTAAAAACCTGTCAAAGGTGTATCTTTAAAGTTCTACAACTCAAATCTTTGTGGATAAACTCTTCAAAAATCCTTTAACTATCAGTTATTCACACCCATGATTAGATAGTCAATAGTACAGAAGATTTAAAATAAAAATATATTTAGCCCCTCCCTAGAGATAACAAATATTAAAAATTCATTGTCTTTATAAATAGAATAGAACAGTACACACTACTGTTCACCAGGAATCGAATGGGTTCACAATAGGGTGGGGTTATTGTCCCTGTTTTCAGATCCCATGAAGTAGCTTTTCTATTTCAGTTTCAAAATATTTAGTGGCTTTGTGATGGGCTAGAACTTCCACGGTGAGATCTGTGCTGTGAACAGGTGTGGCCAAGACCTTGAGCTACATTCCCATGATTTCCTCTCCATGATTATTGATGGCTATCCATGTAGATTTTACTGTTCTCAGGTGGGGGGGGGGGGTTTGAAAGTCTATAGGATTTGAGGATCACATCCAGCTATTGCTTGGTAAAGCAGTAAGGCAGATTGTTAACTCCAAGTCTTTGTGACTTCAGGAATGTTTTAATAAACATAGAGGTTTAGAAGTAATGTTTACCTAAAGATTTGCAGCTTAAATGCACTTTTTACAAAAGATTTATCTATTTTAGAGATGGGGAGGGGCAGAGGGCGAGAGTCTCAAGCAGACTTTCTGCTGAGCTCAGAGCCTGGGGATGGGGGTGCTCATCTCACTACCCATGAAATCATGACCCTGAGATCATGACCCTAGCTGAAACCAAGAGTCAGACACATAACCAACTGAGCCACCAGGCGGCCCTGAACAGCACTTTAATGTAGAGTGGTCTTTGATTTTATATGATTGAAGGAAATCATTGAAGGAATGGGCTGTGGCAAATGGGTACGTTAATTCTCCCATATAAAAAAATCTCAAGGAGGGGCGCCTGGGTGGCTCAGTCCTTTAAGCATCTGCCTTCGGTTCAGGTCATGATCCCAGGGTCCTGGGATTGAGCCCCACATTGGGAGCCTGCTTATCCCTCTCCTCCCTGCTCATGCTCTGTCTCGCTGTTTTTGTTGCTATCTCTGTCTCTCTCTCAAATAAATAAATAAAATCTTAAAAAAAAAAAATCAATGTACTAAAACTTTGATTTTTCATCCATAAATTGTGGTAATTTACTAATAGCGCCAACATGTTCTACATTCAGTAGGTCTGTGGGGAAGGTGATTTTGTACCTGGGCCGGGAGTTATAGTTGCTCCGTGCAATCACCTGAGCGGTAGTACGTGTAGGTGGGGGATCTAGGGGACCAGCCGAGCTGGGCTCATCGTCTCCCGGGACTGAGCCTCTGAAATGGCTCAGGGCCAGACTCGAGAGACAGGCTCTGGGTATTACTGGCAGGGCAGCAGCTGTTTACTGACAGCCAGTTACTTAAGAAGCCACCTTAGGCCAGATGGAATCCCTAAGCTCTAAAACCTAACAGACTCAAATATTAAGGAGGTTTAAATGAGCCTAGGTTGGAATTCCCAAAGGTAGTGATCATTTATTATTAACCAAGGTAATGCAAGTTGTGTACTAAGTTAGTAGTCCTTACCATGCAAGTATCCATATGCTGTCCCACTGCTTGGGTGATTAGGTTGTGGGGAATAGTTCCACTGCCCCCTTGCACCCCTAGGAATGGTATATCTTGAAACTTGAATTACGGTTCATCACCTCTTGCCCTCCAGGAGGAGCCTGGTTGAGATAGATAATATAGCAGTATCCCCTTTGCAACCCCACTCCCACCTTCTCTTCCTTACGTGACACTGCAAGGACAATTCCAAATCTCCTCAGTCTGTTTTCCAGCCCTACATCCTGCTGCTTCTGTCCTGCATATCTTGGGAATAATGCATTAGTAATTTAAGAGGCACCTACAATATGCCAGACATTTGATTATCTCAAATACGCAAAAATCCTGCAAAAGAGATGTTATTGGCCATATTTTATGTAGCTGGGAAACGAAGGCTGAAGTCACGGAGCTAGTAATTGGCAGAGCTTGCGTTTGAACAAGATTTGGTCAATTTTTAAAATCTCTGTTCTTTTGGAAAGTAATACAATAATTAAAATATTTACTGAGCATTTATGCACCAGGTAGTGAGAACTTTCCAAGATGGTTCTTTACTAAAGAAAAATCGGGAAAGGGGGAAACCATAAAGATCAGAAAATGGCCCAAGATTATTTAATAAGTAATACACTCAAAATTTGAACCCGTCTGATCTGGTTATAAAGGCTTTTGCCCACGGGGGCAGTATTAGCTGCTGGACTTGTGTGGGAGTAGTCCTCTAGAAGAGGTAAAACCAAGGTAGAGTTAAGAACAACAAGTGTGGTTGAGAGGAGCCAAAAGAAAATATTTGTAGGGGAACCAGAATCACACTTTCTGCTTCTTTACTTTCTAGGCATCAGCTTCTTCCACTTCCACCAGCAAGTCTTCCAGTATGAATCCCACGGAAGCCAAGGTATGAAGGGTCTTCGTGGGTGTGCTGGGGTGAATGCCCTTAAGTGATTATTTTGGAAAGCAAAACACATGTAGACTAACTGACAAATGAGTTATGTGTCCTAACAAGCTTAAGTTACAGAAGGAAACATCTTCATCATTCGAGGGGTCTTTGGAAACTCACCTTGGCTTTTAACATGTGCCTCAGATGCTCTCTGTACTCTCCTACATTGTTTCAGAATATCTAGAAAAGAGTAGTCATCCAGAGATTTTTTTCTGTCCTAGACTTGATGGAGTTTTTTTTTTTTAATTATAAAATGATCTAAGTGCATTTCTGTGGATCTAGTGAAGAATATGAATTCTTACTAAGATGGTTTTGTTATTCTGACCATTTAAAACTAACTGTAAGAAAGTAAGTTTACACTAAGTTTACACTAAGTGTCAAGTGACACGCAGATACTGTTATTTTGGATACTTAAGTTTCTTTGTGAAATTTAAGTCATGTAGGGGCAACATCTTAGTGATAAACTTTTGAGCTCTATTTGGCATTTATTGTAATAATCATTTCTTGGGATTTGAGAAGAAATAATAAAAGAATGTGGTCCAGTGTTGTGGCCGCATAGAGTAAACCTAGTTCTGAAGAGTTGCCGGAAGCTGCCCAACGTTCCCTCTTCGTTAGCTTGTCTCAAGCTGTTTCTAGGGACTGTTCTGGGGTGGAGAATTAAAGCAGGGATATTATCAAGATGCTCGCAACTAATTTTTATGAGCCAGTATTCCTGGCTGTTTTTAAGAGCTAACGCAGCTCTGTTATTAAGTTGCCCTTGTTTAAAATCACTGACATGATTTTTCTGTCTTCCGTATTGCTTTGCTCTCCCGGTAGGATCCTATGCCATAATTTGGTACTGGCACTCTAATTTCATGCTGTTGAGAGATCCTCTGGTGTCATGTTGAACTGTTTTTGAAGGATATTGCTGATGTCTTGAAATATACTTTCAGATCTCTTATAAATGTTATCTAGCATTCATTTTGATTTAACAGTTTTTAGTCTAAAATTGTTATGTAGTATTTTACATGAATTTTTTGTTTTCAGAGTATACATGACCTGATCCTTAATTCATCTATTAGTTGTCACTACTTTCTTAGACCAAGTTTAATCTTAAAATATTTTTAAAAATCTAATCTCAGTCTTAAGACTATAGGCGAAGAAGCAGCCAAAACCAAATTATCATTGAACTCAGAGTCCATCAAAAATACAGGAGAGCCACAAATGTAGGATTTCCTCTTTATTATTGTGGTTCTCGTTGGACCCATTGCCTGACTCTGATCCTTTGCCCCTGATTTGGCTCAAGGACCAGTGCTTATCTCAAGTGTGTCCTGTGGTCTGGAGCAAGTGTCCGCAGACCCTTTAGCTCTTGCTAAGCAATAACCATGAGAACTCCTGGCAGTCCTACAGACCTGGAGGACGGGAGAAGAGAGAGAAGAAAGTGGGAGAAAAGAGGGAGGGACAAAACTAAGTGTCTTGATGATAAAATATCACCAATGGCTGCCTCGGGACCACCTTTGGCATCAGCTGTCTTTTCTGGGTAGATTTCATTGGCACTGTTCTCGTTAATTAGATTTATGTGCTACCGATGTATGGGTCATAACATTTACACTAGCTTCTCTTGAAGATTTTGGCAAACTTGAGCAAATTTCTTCAAATGGTCTGAGCTTTTAGGAAAGATATTAATTCAAGATAATACCTATACCAAATCCTTATCTTGTTATACATCTTTCAAATAAAAGTCTACCTACCTCTGAAGGGGAGTGATGTGTCTAGCACTAAGTTCTGTCCCTCTTGCCCTGGGACATTAGAATTGGTAGTCACACTCCTGTGCTTAAAGATGGAAGGTCCAGTCATTTCTACTCAGGGCGTGATCTCTGCAAGACTCTATAGTGGAAGCCGTGCAGCCCGAAGGTCTGGTCTGGGATATCCTTTCCTATCAGCCACCGTGTTCGGAAACTCCTCTTTGCTTTGGTTTCCTTATTCGTACAGTTTGGATAATAGTACCTATTTCACAAGTCTGTGTAAGGAAACAAACACGTAAGGTATTTGATAGTGCCTGTCCCCCAGCAGGGGCCTAGTAGGAGCTGGGTAGTCCTGGGGAGACAATGATTGTCTCAGTGATTGTGCACACAGAACCCCAGCTCCTCCCTGGGTGTCTTTGGGAAATTATTTCACCTATGTGTGCGTCATTTTCTCATCCACAAAGTGGGTAGATGATGATGATGATACCCATCTCATAGAATTCTTATGAGAAACTAAGTGAGTTGGCACATGTGAAGTTTGGAACAGTCCCTGATACTAGAGGTAATCAATAAGCATTGCTTGTTATTGTCATTGCTATTGTGTTAAGCCCCACCACCTTCAGCAAAAATAAATTTAGGTCATATCTTAGTGACTACTAATAAAAATATGCCTTATAAGTTGCTTGCGTGTGAGCATGAATTTGTAATTGTTTTGTAGAATTCTTCCATGCAAAATCTTCATTACCAAATTACACAGTAGAAGTTATTAATAGATCCAAACCACTACAATACCAGCTGGCTCATTTTCCTTCTTAATCATTTAATAAATGGCACTTGCATAAACTCAGAGAGCATAGTAGCAGATACAGAAACTAACAAAGATCCAGTCTGAAAGGATCCAAAATTTAAAATTTCTTCGAAAAGGTTTCTGTGATTGTGAACTTTGTTTCCCCCTTCCCAAAACAATACATGTGTCACTATAACGAGGGTCCGTTATTGGAGGAAAGTTCATATCTTCATGGCTGAGGCATATGACATGGTAAAGAAGCTACTTAGTGTTGGCTTTTTTAGATAATAGAATAAAAAAATAGGAGCTTATGTTAATACCAGAAAATAGATAAAAGGGAAAGAAATGGTGGCAAGTATTAGGCCTAATTTTTAATCTTTTACTCTGAAAATTCAAAATGTGTAATCTGGTTTTCATCTCTTGCGTGTACTAAGAATTCACGTATGTGCTTTAGGAATTGTACTTTTTGATACAGATGACCTTTGATTGGGTAAAACTGCTTAAAATACTCGAGTAGAGGGCCTAAGTCACAACCAGCTCTCTCTTTTTTTTTTTTTTTTATAGAGAGCAAGTACAAGCCGGGAAAGGGGCAGTGAGAGAGGGAGAAAAAGAATCTTAAGCAGGCTCCGTGCTCAGTGCAGAGCCTGATGTGGGGCTCGATCCCAGGACCCTGAGATCATGACCTGAGCTGAAATCAAGAGTCAGAAGCTTAACCGACTGAGCCACCTGGGTGCCCCACAGCCAGCTCTTCTGAAGCAGACCCAGAAATTTACATTATATTGTGCAATAAAAACCTATGCATTAGTCACAGAATTGAAATACCATGTCGACAAAATTTCAGAAAACTTTTGACGACACTAGTGACTGTTGATTTGTTTGTAACCAAGTGTTAGAGATACAGGTGGGAAAAAAATGGCCCAAGTAGCCTGTATACAGAGAAGGTGAAGGGAAGGGGTCAGAAGTTAGTTTTACTAAGGGCAATCTTGCAGATGGAAAAAAAGTAAATCCAAACTGCAATGTTTGCTGGAGCCTTTAGAATTTTAGTGCCTGCAACTTCTTGGAGTTGGATGCATAAACATGGCGGAGATGTGGTAGCTGAATGGAAGGGTACTTGAGAGAAACATTTAGCCATTTGATACGTGTTACGTATTCGATTATCTGATAAAATAAAATCACAGTTGGGGCTGTGCTCTTGTATTAGGCTATTCCAATCAGCAAACAGACGGAACGACAGCATTTTCCTGACAAGAAAAGACACAGAAAACAGGTGATGTGGTTCATGGTACTAGGGGATGCTTCTGTTTGCTAATGGCCACTTCAGCAGCTCAGCACACACAAATAATGGCAGTTCCAGATCTCCTGTAACTCTCACCCGTCACAGATTTTCTGAGAGGTCTTCGTGACCCATCATTGATATTCCGGCACTAAAACTAAATATCACTGCTTCCCACAGCTCTTGGCTCTGTCACCATCCCATTGTTTGACACTGGCAGCCAGAACCCTGGTATTTCACTCAGATCGGTCATTGCCTTTGAAGGATGAGGATTTGTATTTTATTTTCCTTATATATTAGCTACAGTGTTCATAGTAATAAATGTTTACATATCTCTGATACACATAACAAAAGATGTAAATACTTACTGAGGGGAAGAGCAGAATATCCGAGTGCTTAAGTGCTTATCCAAAGAGTTAAAATTCCAAGCAAAGTATAGTAAACTTAACTCATAAAGTTTATATTTACATCAAAGTCATCTCCGTTGAGCTTTCTTAGTTGAAGAAAATCTAAGGTAAACCTTGTAAACTATGTCTATTTTTCCTTTCTTCCTTAATTCCTTTCCTCTCTCTCTTCTGTATTTTGCTGCGTTTAGGCTGCAAAAACAGAAGCTGAAAAGAAGTCACAGTCAACTAAGGTAAGTGATTTAATTCAACTAGTGAGTTATTTGGGTTCTTTGTAATAATAATGAATAACCAATTTCCTCTGTTGTTGCTACTGAATGGGAAAAGGAATTTTTGTCAGCTAATTTAATTAATTTTGGATTACCTTTTAAACATTATACAGAGCATAAGTGAATAATTATAATAAATACATATATTATTAAAATGAATGTATTTTATACGTTAGAACAGTATATTTCAGAAGGCATTTTGTTCATACCTAAATTTTTATTATGGATGAAGTAACTTAAAAAACAGCAGGAACAAAGGAGAAAGGACAAAAGGTAATGAGCATCCAATTACTTGGAAGATGGAACATCAAGAGTAAATGTCTTTTGAACCCAGCACCTAGAAGACTTACAGATGAGTCTTTCCTTAACAGGCCTGTAGGTTTATCTTAACAGTCTTATCTCAGTTGTGGAACTGGTTATCAGTTTCTCAGGAGACAGCTCTGACTTTCCCTTGGGAATGGCTTCCCTGACTCATGGCCGTCTAGACTAACAGCCAGTCTATATCCATGTGGAGATGGACCCTGGGGTGTCTGCAGGCAGGGCAAATGTTTCTCCTTCCATAAGATGCTACACATTCTTTTAAGCAAGCATGCTTAAGCAAATACTCAGATAAGAGTGCAAGGTTTCCTGTGGGAAAGCACAGAGGTGCACTCTAAATGGAGGCAAAGGTGAGGTTATCTGGGTAGAAGGTAAGGCTTATCTGATTTTATGTAGGATCTCTGGGTTGCCCCTCCCCTCCGGATGATAATTCCATAGTCCACAGTAGAGGAGGAATTCACCAGTGAGTTGGAAATTATCCACTATTCCATATTAAATGTTTTGACTGTTTATACAATCTCAAGAGAATTGGGTTTCTGGTATTACCTCCTTCTCTAGTTGTAATACAGAAAAGACTGTGTAAATCATTAAATTACAATGTTTATCTCCTGTGAAGGGAGACTTTTAAAAACTTCTAGAGTGGGATTCCCTATCAACAAATTCGGAGGGCTCAGTGCTCATGTGACAGCTCTGTGGTCTGCAGTTACCAAATTATCTGTATAAATTATAAAACACAGTAAGAGCACACCTATTTGAAAAATCGTTTTCAACGAAATACTAAATTTTTCATTACTCTTATCGTTGTCATTAACAGACTGTTGGGAGGATAACGTTGACAGGTAGCACATATGTATTTCTCTAGGTGGCCCTTTCCCAAGAGAGGCGAAAGGTTCTAATTGGGATTTTTGTTCTTGAGCCTGTTTGGAAATAATAAAAGAAAGGCCTCCAGTGTAATGAGATTTTATCTTTTGAAATTAACAGCCATCTGTGGTTCATGAGAAAAAAACCCAAGAAGTAAAGCCGAAGGAACACAAAGAGGTAAATGATCATCCTCAGGACTTGATACGCAGTGAAGCCTTTTTTGTATGTAAAGGGTAGAATTCTGAACTGTCATTTGCATTTGTTTTTCTGGCTGTAATGGCACCACCATGTGGCAATAGTAGGATTTGCAGTTTACTAATGGAAGGAAGGATATGTATTTCAAATTTTGTACCTAATCACATTTATGCCACATGAATTGAGATTAGTACAATCCAAAACGACATAGAACACAACTGTTAGCATCACTTGGCATTACACAGAGAAAAGCATTGGTATTTGTCATCTTGTCAACAGTGTGGTGTGTGTGTGTGTGTGTGTGTATTTCAGCCGAGAAGCCTACCCAAGCACGCATCAGATACAGAAAGCAAGCATGTTCGTAAAGAAAAAGCAGTGTCCAGATCAAGTGAGCAGCCAACATCCGAGAAATCAACGAAACCAAAGGTAAGTAAGAAAACTCTACCGTCTACACAGACATGTGTCGTTGAATCTGTGGAGCTGTGCTGAATGTACTCTGTACTGTAATGATTTGGGGCCATCATTTGGCTGGTTTTGCAAATAGCCTTGTGGAAACTTGACCCTTTGAAAAGTTCAAGAAGGACATCAGATGGGTTATGGGGACATTCAGTCCAGCCTCTCTTGCTGAGCAGTGCCTGGTCATGACTGCAAGGCAGCAGTCTCTGGTGTCTCATAGACAGGAAGCTGGGACAGAGCTCACCTCATGGACCCCTCTCCATAGGCCTATATAGGAGCGCACACGATCTGCCTGATCTGCTCTTTACATGGAAGTCTGAAAGATGTATTGAGAACTTTATCATAGAAGAGATGAATTTATAGAGCCAGAAATAGATTCCATATTTGCAGAGCTCATGGAGGTCAGCCGTTAGAAGAACAAACATTTACGGGAAGAACTCTTTGATCGAGGGCTTGGAAGACATCAAGTAGGGCTGCTTAACAGTGCACTTGAAAGAAGAGGTTCCATGTTTCTGGCCCCCCAGTTGAATGCAGCCATTATGTGTTCTGTTCAAATCTATTTTGTTTGGCTTACAATATTATTAAAATTATTTTTAATGAGCTGCCGATGACTAAAGTCACAACGTTTCACATGAAATCCAAATTGCCAGCTTCTCTTGAAATTCGGATTATATGGCAACAACTGACGAGAGCTTTATACCTGGTATGTGTGGTCCAATTCACCACAGTCTCTGCCTGGCCTGCTCGACTCTCCGACTCTCCGTGCACCTGCACAGACTCTGTCCGCTCTGGAGTGCGGCCTCCCCAGGGGCCCAGTGTTGGCTCACGAGCCGAGCCGTAGGAACTGCTAACCCTCCCCCTGCGGGATGTCTGTGACAGTGAACGGCTCAGTAGTGACATTTGCAATGCGTGGTCTTGAACACAGTCATTCAGAGATACTTAATTCCGTTCTCCTTTCTTCCCCACCTTTAGACTAAAACACAGGATGCAGTTTCTGCCGGCGGGGAGGCCATTGTTGCTGGCGTAGCTGCGGCATCTGCCACACCGGCTCAACAGGTGAGCGCACGAGGGTGACAGAACATGTACGCAGGCCTTGCCGAGGGCCCTTCCAGCCTGGGCTTTACATCTGCTTCTTATGGACCACTCGGGGTTGTGCTGCCACACTCAGATAACCAGTATCTGGGAAAACCGAACACTGTTCTTATGTGGAATGTAGCGAAGAAGGGCACATGGCTAAAGGATATAGAATGAGGGAGATAGCCCAACTGATTTAAGAATTCATAGAGTCAAGAAATATTTATGGAGCACCTGCCATGTATAAGGTGTGATATCAGGACACAAAATTAAAATTAATTTTCTTTAATTTTAAGAAAATTAAAATGTGAGGTAACTCAGATCCTGCACTCAAGATCTATAGCTTTGAAATAAAGCACATAAAATTGCAGTATCTGAACAAGCACTTCTCTCAGCTTCCACCAGGGACAGCATCTGTCCTGATAGGAGTGAGTCACCAACAGCCCTGATCCCTGCATGAGTTGATAGGGGAAGTTTTGAAAGGAGACATATCAGCCGTCTCATAAGAGAGGATGTGTGTCCCTCCGACTAATGATGGGTGAGTCTTCCTTAGATCATTTGAGGAGCTCTTTCAGATACTAGGCTGGAAATGGGAGATGAGAAGTAGTCTGCTGTGTGTACCCATAGCAAAGCAGACTCAATAATGAGTTTAGATTTAATCATGTCTCCCTAGAAATGCTACCTATCTCTCTCAAAGCCCCAAGTAAGTAATGGCAGCAATAATATGAAGATGGAAATGAAACATTTTAAAAAGGTCATATATATTTATCTGATTTCCTGCTTTTTAATATGGGAAAGATAGCCCCCTGCAGGCCAGATGGCGAGGAAAGTAGGAGTATAAAAGTACAGCACCTATCCGGGAAACATCAGTTTTTATCACATTTTGAAAAGGAAGAGGCACCTTAAGTTTGTGTCCAAACTAATGCAGATGTTCTATGGAGTGATAGCATAACTTACATAAATGCTTAAATGAAAGTACTCAAATTAAAAAAAAAAAGGTGTTTTCTTCAAGCAGACACTTGTATATGACCTTGAGACTCACACTCCCCACTCCCCACTCTGGGGATACACATTACTGTGCGGTCTTGATGCAGGGTACTTAGATGAAATGGTTTGAAAAAATGGATAGATTTAAGACAGAGGATTAGATTTTTTTCGAAAAGACTTAAAAATGTAATCAGTCTGAAATTTTGTGCTAGATATAAAGTAGCCAGGGGAAAAGTGAAAGCTAAACGGTAAAATAAGAGGCTTATATGGAAGTCTGGTGTGCACTGACTTGGACTCAAACCTGGGGCAAAGTGTTTCACTTTTCTTTGCTTCTGATTCGTCCCCCATAAAATGGGATTGATCAGATCCTCCTTTTGGAGAGTGAGGGGTACGTACCGTGTTTAAACCCCTGTGGGGTGACCACAAGACACCCTAGCTGCAGGCTAGCCCATCCAAGGGCAGAAAGAAGACTGAATCCCCAGGGACTGCATTCCAAGGCAGATTAAGACAGGCCCCTACAAGGAGCTGTTGGGTCGAGGAATCCACGGGACTCTGAGGAGATCCATTTTGAGTTGGGCATGAAGGATAGCTAGGATTGCAGGCTTGCAAATGCATCAGAGTGGCAAAGTGTGAGAAGCATTCTGGGTACAAGGTGCATTCCACCGTGGGTAGGGCACCAGGGACATAAGCAGTGGGATTGTAAGACCAGAAAGACGGTCCAGGCACAGCTGTGGGGAATGCTGAGAGGAGTTTACAGGGGTGGTAGCTATTCAACATTGAAGGTTCGGGAGCAGACGAATGATGTGAGTGCACCCAGCAGCAGGACTGGGCGACCGCAGTGGGTGGATGGAATGGGGAAAGAGATCAGAAAGCTGGTCAAGGGAGGGTATAAGCTGCCCTGGTCCTGAGGAGTCCTAATTTAGTGTAACTTAGAGCTGGGATAGAATGAGGTAGTGGGGAGAAATGATTGCCTGCAGTAGGTAATGAGAACATCAACTCTGAGATAACCTGGGGCTTCAGGGTCTGAATAAACTAGGGTAGGTAACCCTAAGGTGAGGCAAGGTGGGGGGTGCTGTCAGGTTCTTGCAAGCGGAGGGCCTGCTCCGATGTAAGAGTGGACGCCTCCCTAGATTGTGAGCTGGTCCCCAGTTACCACTGATCGGCAGATAGAGTCAGGAGATTGAGCATGAAAAGCAGTCTGAGTTTGGACAGGCTGATTTGGAATGTTGGAAAGAGCCATATAGCAGGGAATTGGAATGAGTGTTGTTTTGAACAGAGTTCAAAGGAGAATGGAGAGAGTGAGCTGAAGCGGGGGCGGGGAGAGGGGGGAGATCAAATACGAAGGAAAATCTGCATAAGGTTGTGGTTGAATCCTGGAAGTGGATTCGGTTGCCCACACTCAGCCTCTCACCCTGCTGCCCCCCACGGTGTTCTTAACAACTGTAGTCATCACTTAGCACTTAATCATACTACACGGACCTAGGTGGTGCTTAAGCACTGTACTGAGCCCCGG
This sequence comes from Nasua narica, assembly GCA_028533885.1. Lineage (NCBI taxonomy): Eukaryota > Metazoa > Chordata > Mammalia > Carnivora > Procyonidae > Nasua > Nasua narica. Next base: position 66,786,109 of record CM052809.1, read on the forward strand.
CTCAGCAGATGCATTTCTCCAGCCCTCACGAGGCCCTGAGATAGCTGCAGCCCCTGTCACACACAACGGCCCCGAGCTACAGAACAGGTTGTCCTGCCCAAGGACTCATGTGGCCAGCGCGTGGGAGCCAGTGGGCTCTCCACCCCATGCTGTGCTGCCCGCGTTCTAGAGACCTCCACACGCAGTGGTGTCCCGTTGTCTTCAACCTGACCCCTTTACCCGTCTGGTTCCCACCTGGTCCCCGCAGGCATTTGGCCCTGACTCCAGAGAATGATTTCGCTTAAGACCCCAAGTGCAGGGCAGAAACCTGCACAGTGGGTAGGGCTGGGGGCACCGTGGAAGAGGTGGCAGAGACCAGATGGCACAGATGCCGGGGAGGGCTGGGATGATCTTGGCCGTGGCTGCCGTGAGAGAGGAGTCGGGAGAGGGGTGCTTCCTGAGGTCAGACTACAGAGACAGTTCTGTCTGGCGGAAGCATGGAGATTGTGGATTGGAGGGTTATTAGCAGTGTTTGACAGAGCAACTGAAACAGTGTTGGGAGGGAAATTCATTGTAGGGAGATTAGGAAAGGAGTGGGTGATGAAATGCGAAAGACCGGAACGTGGAGGTCTTACTGTGTGCAGGCACAGACTGAATGAGCAACAGGGAGAAGTGGTCACTTAGAGAAAAAAAGTCCTGAGTGCCGCAGACTGACTGTGGGTCCCGGGAGGGCGACCAAGAGCCCTGAAGAAAGAGACGGCAGTTCTGGATTCAACCCTTGGTCTTCCCTTTACTGTGTGACCTGGGAAAAATGACTTAACCTCTCTGAGTCTTGCTCTCCACATGACTAAATGAAATTAATGTTATTTATGCTGTCCTGATAGAGGAGAGAATGCCTACAACATGTTATCTGGCACAGAGCAGGTGTTCAGTATATGATCAATGCTATTAATATTTTAATGAACTCATTAAATATATAATATCACTGAATTCTATGGAATTATTTAATAATTCTATTTAAATTTGTTAAATGATTGAATAAAGATATGTGAGAAGGAGTTTTTATTTCTTTCTAAAACCCCACCAGAAAAAAGAACAGAAATCATCAAAGTCGGCTGTACCAGTTGAATCCAAACCGAGTAAACCATCTGGGAAGGTAGGAAGATAGCAGTGCATTTCTACATGACATACTTATTTATTCACAGTCTCTGTAGTTGTTCTTGATCTGATTTTTTTTTCAAGGGCATACCATATGAGGTGGGATTAAAACTTAAAGACCTTTCTAATGAATTATTGCCATAAGCTAAAAGTTTTTGTTTTTTTTTTTTTCTGGGTATGTTTGTAACATTTTACACTCTAACCCTCTGTTCTGAAAACTCATTACATCCTATGAAGTTTACATTCTAGTTTCTCTCTTGGAAATTTTACTTCTTTAACCAGAGGTGTCACTAAAGAGTATAAGGCACTTTTTCATTCTGAAATTCCCAAATGAATCGGTCTAAAGCTAAGGGGTCCCAAATTGTATGGCATGGTCAGGTGAGTTCCTAAAACTAGTGAGAATATGGTGGTTGAAGGGAAAAAAAAATCATTTTTTAATCTGAGTTAAATAAAGTAAATAAAGGGTCTTTCCCAGAATTCTTGTTTTCCCTTTTAACTGCGGCATACTCTTCACACTGAATCAATTTTAACCTAAGAGATAGGCTGGAGGCACTCTTTCATTCATTATACTGATTAAAGCCTATACCAACAGAGTAAATTGTCACTTCTTGTAAGCTTAACATCCCTTTCGCCTAATTAGCTTTGTAAACATCTTTGCAGGGCAAGCAAGTGAACAAAAAACCACAAATGAATGAAAGAACACAGGCAATCCATTTTTGAAATACTCTGTTTGGAAGAGGAGCTATATCGAGATTTTGTTGGAGTTCTTTGGAGAACTTTGCAGAGTTCTGTGTAACTCTGAAAACTACCGATAAGCAATAAATCAAGTCATTTCTCCTATTGCATACAGTAACATGATCATTATTCTTTGTGTTCTTTTTTTTTTTTTTTTAACTGTCATTACTGTGGACTGGCAGCTTTAATAAACCATCTATTTGTTCCTGTAGTTAATGCCATTAGACTCACCGAAGTTGTGACTTTTTTTGTTAAGGGGGTGAAGGGCTGAGGGAGAGAGGGAGAGACCATATTAAGCAGGTTTCCTGTCCGGGGTGGAACCTCATGCAGGGCTTGATCCGATAACCCCGAGATCAAGACCTGACCCAAAATCAAGAATCGGACACCCAACCAATTGAACCACCCAGGTGCCCCTGAAGTTGTGATTCTTACTTGAACATGGCTTTCTGTCCTTCCAACCTAGAATCTATACTCTAGGACCTTACATAATAAAGTCTATCAGAGACCAAATTTTAACTATTTTCATGTTTGAAGAACCTTTTATGTTTGGTTTTTTTCTGTACAGAATTTTTTTTTTTATTAAAAAAATCAGATAGCGTTTAAATACCTGCTCTCTTTCTTTTCTAGTCAGAGATGGATGCTGCTCTGGATGACTTAGTAGACACCCTAGGAGGACCTGAACAAACTGAAGAAGATAACACAGTGTATACTGGACCTGAAATTTCAGTATGGGATTTTGCTATCTATAATTCATACTTAATGGGTAGGAAAGCAAACAAGTTCACGGTCATGAGGCACTAGAGAATACCTAATGTTCTGGTGCTTTGGAGAGAAACAGGATGGTGTCACTATCAATAACAACAACTAAAAATTAGTGTTGGGAATGGAAATGGTTTGTTCTATGGTAGCTCTGCTGTTACGTGGATTCAGCAAACATTTATTGATTGTCCATGTCGTGACTGGCCCCGAGATATACCTTATCGGGTCACAAAGATTTTTTTGACCTGGAGATTTAAGTTTACTGGACGTGAACTTCTTTTGATTTTCAGATACTTCCCATCTTATGATTTGAACTTATTTTGACTTCTAGAAATTTGCCACCAATGGCTCATCCCCATTCCTAACTCCTAAAAAGCAAAAAGATTACATGTCCCTTGATATTAGAAAGATTACAAAGATATGCCATAGACTGGAGGAAAATACTTGGGCCAGAATTGACAAAGGATTTGTTTCTAGAATTTATGAAGAATGTTTAAATGAAAAGGACAACACAGTAGAAAAATAGGAGAAAACTTGTTTGACTACTAAAACAATAAAATTCTCTAGTAAGTAGAGAAATGATACTAAGGTATGGAGAGAACATGGCATACCCCTCAGATGGGCCCAGTTGTAGAAGTCTGACAACTCGTGTGGGTCTTAGGGGTCCTGAGGATGTGCTTAGCCTAAGATGTGCTTACCCTAAGATGGCTGGCAGTTCCACCTCGAGACAGGTGCCCTGGAGGGGGCCTTGCCTGTGTGTTCCAGGAGTTAGAAGAACAGATGGAACATTTGGGAAGGATTTTGATCACCAGCAGACAAGATAACATAGTAGAACACTTTCTAGTGGTTAAAATGAATTATACATGTATCAACATGGAAACATTACAAAAACATAATTTTGAATAAAAATACAGAATGCTATTTAGAATATGATGCCATTTATATAACATTGGACAGAATGCAAAGTAGTGCTCAGTAGCAGCATATATGCTAAAACTAGAACGGTACAGAGAAGATTAGCATGGCCCCTCTGTAAGGCTGAAACTCAAATTTATAAAGCATTCTGTATTTTTTTCAATTAAAAAAAAAAGTAATGCTGTATGTTGTTTGTGGATACCTGCATAGGGAATAATTGTTCTACAGTGTGCTCGGTTTTAAGTCAATAGCTGTAATAAAGTTCTGGATGGTGACTGTCTCTAGCTAACAAGGAAGATGAATGAGATTGTGGAGAGATAAACAGGATACATTATCTGATCCTTTTTTTCTTAGAAATTACATCTGAAAGACTCGGGTATTAGGTAGTAGAGAAATGTATTATTTAATTTTTTTTT
>CM052809.1:66790570-66828000 GCA_028533885.1 Nasua narica
TTTTGTTCTTTGGCTGGTCTTCTGGGGGAGGGGCCTGCCGCGTTGTTTTCCAGTCAGTCTTGCTTGGGTTGAGTCACCCTGCCCCCCAGTCAAGGGGCTGAGCTCTGTGGAAACCGGTTTCTCAGTCTCTCGCTCTCTGAAGGTTTTTGGCCTTTTGTAGCCTTTTCACCTTTTCAGGGAGTCCAAGCAATGAATCTGCTCAGAAGCACTCAGACCTCTGAGTTGCAGGAAGCCCGAGTCTCTGCTCCCCTCTGTGTGGTTCAGAACACACGCTCCCCTCTGTGAAATTTCTGCTCACAGCGCAGCCTGTTGCCCGCGTTCTTTCCGTGGGCGGGGATCGCTCAGGCTCTGCAGCGCGCCGCGAATGTTGCGGTGGCGGGCGCACACGGGGAAAAACTGCGGCTCGTGAACCACCGCAGATTCTCAAAAAGGCGCTTACTGGTGCGAGCCCGGCCCACAGGTTGTTGCATAGAGCGGAAATCTGCAGGTTCAGGAATCGCGGACTGGATCCCCCACCAGATCCACTCTGGGGCGCTCCTTCCTGGGAGAGTGGGTCCAAGCACCGGTGCCCGTGACCACCCCCTTCCACTAGTTACTCCTCCGAACTTTTTGCCCTTTTTAAGTGTTTTCAACGGGCTCTACGTTAATGCTGGTCCCCCGCCACCGGGCACTTTCCTTTGGGGTATTACTGTCCTTGGTTAGCTTCTGGTGGCTCCCTCCCCCTTTTGTTTATCCTCCGATATCAGCTCAAGTGTTCCCACTTTGCTTTTTCCTCTCCACTGCTGTCTTCTGCTCTCGGAGAGATCCCGGAGTGAGAAATCTTTCTTCTCAGGGTGATTTCATGGGTGTTCAGCGTGTTCTGGTAGATTTCCAGCTCACTTTTGGGGACCAGTTGCTGCAGGATCTCTTACTTCTCCGCCATCTTGCCCTCCCTCTCAAGAAATGTATTATTAACTATACTTTTGCATGTATTGGTGAATAAATAGTGAAAAACATTTTAAAATAAAATGTATTTTAATAGAAGACTCAAATTTAATATAGTGGCTTGAATATTTTCTAGTATCACATGGGTTAAGCTGATTAAATAAAGTGTTATATAAACTTAGAATTTCAGTGTTGTTTAAAGTGTTCGCTTTTTAATGGTTTACATTTCATTTCTGTAGCTCCATAAATTACTAATGGGAATAGTATTTTGGTTGCTGAATATGTATATAACATTCTCAACTAATTAATTACATAATATCCCTGTCTGTGGTTTTTATTCCAGGATCCTATGACTTCTACCTACATAGAGGAATTAGGTAAAAGAGAAGTTACACTTCCTCCAAAATACAGGGAACTTTTGGCAGTAAGTTAAATAATCATTTACTTTACTGTTTGCTTTTTGGAACATAATCTTGATCCCATCAATATATTCACATTTTTTAAATTTAGAAAGTATAGTGGGGCTTGTGAAATAGTTACAGTGACTCCCAGTGTATGTTTGCGAGGGCTGCCATAACTCAGTCCACAGACTGGCTGGCTTACAACATGGAAATACATCGTCTTAGAGTCCGGGAGGCTAGAAGACTGGAGTGGGTATGGGCAGCATGGGTCTGAGGGAAGGAGCTGAGGCCTCCCTCCTTGGTTTGTACGTGGGCCATCTTTCCTTTGCCTCTCTGGGTCCATGTTTCCCCACTTCGATAAGGACCGCAGGCATATGGGATTGATGCCCATCCTAATGTTCTCATTTAACCTTAATTACCTCTTTAAAAGCCTAGTCTCCAAATACAGTCACATGCTGGAGTACTAGGGATTTAGGACTTCAACAACATGACTTTTGGAAGACACAATTCAACCCATAACACTCACTGAGCAGTGCATTTTGCCAGTTGTAAAAATTAATTTTGGGCTCTCAACATGATCAAATTAATGTTTGTTTCAGAAAAAAGAAGGTATCACAGAGCCTCCTCCAGACTCTTCGGTGAGTTTACATAAATGTCTTCTAAGATTTTTTTAAATCTTTAGTTGTGAGGGGCACCTGAGGGGCTCAGTCAGTCAAGTGTCCGACTCTTGGTTTTGGCTCAAGTCATGATCTCAGGGTAGTGAGATCGAGCCCCACGTCAGGCTCTGTGCTCAGCAGGGAGTCTGCTTGCGATTCTCTCTCCCTCTGCCCCTTCCCTCACTCACATTCACTCTCCCTCCCTCTCAAATCTTGAAAAAAAAATCTTTAGTTGGGGGATGGGGCATCGATTCTCGATATTGTGTCTATGGCTCATCTCCAAATCTGATTAAGTTTTCATCTGTTCCGAGGAAGGGATGGGCATGGGTGTTGTGTCCGTGCTCATGGTTTCCTATGGAATTTTTCTGACGGGAAGAATGTAGCCAAGAAAGTTGTGGGATAAAATGAATGTTAATAAAAACAGAATGAGAATATCCTAACATGGAATCCATTTAAAAGAGGGAAATGGGAAACTAGGATGAGTGAACAGCCATTCCCTTCAAACATAGGCTTTTTTTTTTTTTTTCTTAAAGATTTTTTATTTATTTATTAGAGAGAGAGAGGCTGAGAAAGAGAGGGGAGAAGGTCAGAGGGAGAGGCAGACTTCCCGCAGAGCTGGGAGTCCAATATGGGACTCGATCCCGGGACTCCAGGATCATGACCTGAGCCGAAGGCAGTCGCTTAACCAACTGAGCCACCCAGGCACCCCAAACATAGGCTTTCATCTGAGTTACTGGATAATGAACTTCATTTGGTAGCAAGGGAATGCCAAGTCCTTCCTCATTTGCTGAGTTTGTATTGTGATCCTTAACTTGATGACTCTCACGTGTCCCCCCTCATTTAGAAACCCATGGGGCCCAATGATGCCATAGACGCTTTGTCGTCTGACTTCACCTGCAGTTCTCCTACCCCTGGTGGAAAGAAAGCTAAGGAAGAGGTATTGTTTTCAAAATAATTAAGGGGAAGAAATAAGGGAGGGGTGCGACGTGTTAGAAACCATATCAAACTTTAAAACAACTTTTTTTTAGTTCTGGTTATTACAATGACTCTTCTTTCACCTATAAGTCTAGTCATTTGTGCTTGGCTTTCAGAAATCCACAGAAGAGGTTTTAGAAGCTCAACCAGCCATGGTAATCAAAAGTGCTGCTTCACCCCAAGAGAAGAAAAGAAAGGTGGAGGAGGTATAAATAATTATTTCTTGGAAAATAACCACGGCCTGTGCGACAGCTGGTGCTTTCCTGAGGCTGATGGAGCTGATTCAGGATAATCCCAGTAGATCATTATTCATGATGAGGAGCATCTTTTTCCCTTCTGGTCTGTGGGGACGAGTGAATCCAGTCAGTGTTCTATGGATTATCTCCATGCAGGCCTTCTGTGTTTCTACAAATGCTGTTCATTATTTCAGCAGTTTTCTTGGTTATGAAACAAGAGCCTCTCACCATTGAAAAAAGCACAGAAAGACAAGGCCCCCCCCCCCCCAAAATGGTACTCTCGGAACGTAAATCTTCACTGGGATTTTTTTAATGGCTTTTGACCTGTGAGTTTCCAGTGGGATGTCATCCTCACTGCTTCTGTTCACTTCCCTGAACTACGATCACTTAATTGTCACAGAGCTGGCAAGGTGGTCCTGCCACTCTAGGCTGGGTGAGAAAGCGGGCTCCGTCTGCCGACAACGCAGACCTGCAGTGGAGCGGCGTCTGCTGGATCGGCTCTGGCTCTCCCTTCCTGCAGGGGACAGTTTATTTTTATCTGGCAGGCTCAGTGCAGCCTTGAGAGCACCACACCCTGGGAGTGGGAGTTCCCACAGCCGTCAGCCATTGTGCTTTCAGAGAAGGCTGCGGGGGACCACTCCGGGTTTCCTAGCTTCCTCGGCTTAGCTAGTTTGCTAAGGGACAGGGTTAGCTGAAATTATTTTTTGAGACACATTTAAAACAAACAAAAAAACCCAGGAAAGTACAAGTTGACTTCTTGCAGCTTTTCTTTTGATAGAAGTATTTTATAGGAATATTATCATAGTCAAAGCTTGATAACTAAAGGGTGAAGTGTGCCCATGAGGGTACACACCCTGTAGTCTTACACACTGAGTCTAGAAGTGTCTCAGCGCCAGTTTCTCTCACTGGTAACTTCTTTTCTCTTTCTCTCTTTTGCTAGGTTTCAGATAACATTGCCTTCCGAAAGTCCTTCCCTCCTCCGCGACTCCTGCATTTGAAATAGGGACTTCACAAAGTAGTGGATAGGTGGCTCAGGCCAAGGAGATGTTCTCTTTTCTCATGCACAGAATTTTTCCTTTTCAGCAGGACACAATGAGTGACCAAGCACTGGAGGCTCTTTCAGCGTCGCTGGGCAGCCGGAAGCCAGAACCTGAGATCGACCTCAGCTCCATTAAGGAAGTGGACGAGGTACTGACCTTGGAGCTCATATACAGAGCTTGTCTGTCTGCAGGTTATGAAACTAAATGCCGTGTGCGTGTTTAGAATTCTCATATAGCTTTTCTTTATTGGAGATGAAAAAACAACTGCTCTTCATCCTGCCTTACGTTCAGAGTCTGATTAACTCAGATCTTCATTCCTGGGTAGTTAGCAACCAAGAAGAGTCATTGAGAGTGTGTCTTATAAACCATCTAGAATTTGAATATTTTACGTAGATTTCAATCTCTTCTGCCAGTACTTCAGTGACACCTGATGAACCAAGATAACACGGAGGCAGGGGCTTGGTGAGGAATAGGTTCGTCTGCCCTTGTGGACGTGGAAATTTATATCTTCAGAAGGGTGCCAGGTGCTTCTCTTCATAAGGAAAGAGGGAGAATGCTGTCGATGGGATGGGGAGAACCTTTTTATAACTATGGAGAAAAACGTGGAAAATCTTGTCTCAAATTAGAATGAAATCAAGCAATAATTAACTCTAAAACTGGAGTTCTGTGTGCTTCGAGTGTGACGCCAGGGGTATTTATCTCACCTCACTTGAACATCTTAGCAAGTCCCCTGAGCCAAAGCAAGTTTATATTTGGTGGAGAAGATTTCTAACGTTAAATTACAGTTTGTAAGGAGTTTCTCAACTGAGCCATCCAGGATGGAAGAGGAGGGACAAGAGGGAGTTGCCTGCGGGCATTGCCAGCAAGGCAGTGGGACTGGGGACATGGAAATACAGCCTGGGGACCCTCAGGCCCACCAGCCTATCAGCGCAGGGAGGGGAGCTGGCAGGTGTCGCTGTCACAATGCTGCTGCCTCCGCTGTCACTTCCTGTTCTGAACCACTGAGGAAGGTGAGTCTCCCGACTCCCGGCAGCTCTCCCTGATCCTGGGACTGCTCTGGTCCAAAATGGGCCAGTTTCTATCTTCAGCGTTCTTTGAGGGCTTACCGGGCGCAGTGTGGCACGATAAGCTTTGTGAAGGCGAACACAAGGGAGCGGGGGAAGCAGTCCTTGTCCTCCAGGACCAAGTAATGTATTGAGAAGAAGGGGAACTTTCGTAAAGACACAGTGCGGGACACACGCTAATCAGAGCAGCCGCCTAGACCAGATGTCTCTGGGAGAGGGCAATCCCGGCTGAACCCTGGGGTGGGGGTAGGGGTCAGAGGTGGAATTGGGCTGTTCTGCCGCCCCCCCCGCCCCCCCTCGAGAGCTCCAGGGCAGTGAGCCCCTTGCACTTCTGCTTCAGGCTTTTTACACATAGTTGGTGGGATTTAGTAAGATACTAATTTGGGGTAGAAAGGTGTACAAATCTCAGGACAGAGTCTTAGAGCAACTAAAACCAGATCAGTAAAAGTAAAAAATGTTACATAAAAACGACATCTTAAGCAGTTAGGGTGAGTAGTTTGGGGATGCATATAAATGTATTAGATTTCCTCTAGAAAACCTTCCCTGCAGTCAGCTCCTAAAATTTTAACTGAATTGCTCTTTCTGTTCTTTAGTTTCCACTTTCTCTTGTGTTTTCCACTACTTTTCCTTTTTAATTGTACAGATGTCCAATGTACAAAGCATAAATAGTTCCTAAGGTCTTCCAGTCCTGTGGGTTCTTAAGCTGAATTTTTAGTGCCTGGTGGTGAATGTATTACTTCCTGGAGAGTCTGGTGTTTTGATAAGCCTCATAAAGTTGCATATCCTGTGGGAGTCCAGAGCCACTCCAGTACATTCCACACTAGAGAGAGGTCTCCTTGGAAAACCTGTGTAATGCTTCAGAGAAGACATCTATGCCTACTTACCATTCTTATATCATATCAGAAAATAAATATCCATAGTGATCCCTGATTCATCCTCACAGCCAGCACTCAGCACAGTCTTGTGCTCTGCGGGTCTACACAGCACACAGACACGCTGGAATCTGATACGGTTTTCGCTGTACCACTCATGAAGTACATAAAGTGACATCCTCTTATCTGCCCTACCAAACTGTTCTGTGTTTTCTTCCCCCTCCTCCACTTTCATTAGGCAAAAGCCAAAGAAGAGAAACTAAAGAAGTGTGGTGAAGATGAGGAAACCGTCCCATCAGAGTACAGATTGAAACCAGCCACGGTACGTCATATTGTTGCGGGTTTGGGTTTAAAGTGGGGGTGGCAGACTAACTCCCATAGTTGTATTTGTAATTCATCTCTGAAAAAATACACACAAATACGTGATGGAAAATGTTCTGATTCTCATATGTGTTTAGATATGGGAAGTTTCTCACTTTTAGAAATACTCTGGATCATGAAACCTCATCTCTAGAAAATGGCAACAGAACTGTAGGAATGAGATCTACGCCTTCACCCTGGATTGGAGAACAGAGACTTTTTTTTTTTTCATAGTTCAACTCTTTATTCTGATCCTTGACAAGAAGAAAAAGAACGCTGAAAATTTTTTTCACTCAAATAGAAGAAATTCACTTAAAAACAAATCACTCTAATAGAAGGAAAAAAAAAACTCTCTTCTCATATCCTTCCTTAAAACAAACTTAGTAGGCCATGAAAACAAAATGTTCTATTTCATTTTCAGTAAATTTTCTATTTTATTTTCAGGATAAAGATGGAAAACCACTATTGCCAGAGCATGAAGAAAAATCCAAGGTTAGGAAATGATTCTTCTAATAATTAAAGAACAAAAGAACTGTAAAGTATAAGTCATGCTAATTTTGACAGGATTTTCCTTTGGAGTCTTGAATGCCAACTTATATTGAAGAAAGGGGAACTTGTGATGACGACTCCTGGCTCACGTCTCTGATTCCTGTGCACATATTCTAAAGATGATTCTCCTCATGAATGATGACTAGAGTGTTGTGGGTTTCTAGGTGACATTCACTGGACATTAGCAGCTGATGTCAGGAGGGTCTCAAATTAGATCGTTCGCCCCTCAGGGTTTGATTGGCATCAAGACATCAGTTACTCTAATGATTCTTCACTGCCTTCACTTAAGCTGGGATCAAGCTGTATAGTTGCCTATTAAGATATAATATTTATATCACTTATTACGTGCCTGACACCGCACTGGATGTCCTGTGTTACCTTGTTGGGTCCTCACTGAAGGATGAGGGCACTCTTATCATTCTCATTTTACACGTGAGGAAGCAGAGCCAGAGAGGTTGCGTGAGCAGCCCAAGGTTACACAGCTAGGAAAGAGCAAAGCCAGGACCCAAAGCGCAGGCTATCCAACACAGAGGCACATCTTCTAATCACATAGTTCTGTGACAGATGACTGGTAGTAGTCAAAATTCCCACATAATCCAAATGAATTTCATTGGAAGGAACTAGGGATAGGAGAACTTTCCTGCCTGAATCCTACATAGTCCAAGGAAAGGAGTATATAACCCGCATTTCCTGAGTTATTCAGAAGTCACTAGGAAATAGTAAAAAAAAAAAAACAATCACCTAAGAAAAAAACTAATATAGATCTTCATTGGAAAGAGTAGGCAATTTTATTTGAACAAAATCCTTCGGAAATTGAAGGATCAGGATACCTTTTGACTGAATGACTCTGAACACTTATGTGATACTCGAGTGTCCAGGATTCCTTAGTTGTTGCATGACATTTAGCTTACATTGATAAATTTAAAAATATCCCCAATATAAATTTTGGTTTCAGATCCTAAAATAAGGCCTAATATATGTTAACAAAAAAAAAATCTCTATGAAAAGCTTGTTTTTAACAAAAAAAGTCACTTCTTAATGTAGTGTTTCTTACATTACAGCCCCTGAGTGAATCAGAACTCATTGATGAACTTTCAGAAGATTTTAACGAGTCTAAAAGTAAAGGAAAACGATCTAAGCCATCTGAAAAAACAGAAGTATGTTTCTAAAAATACACGTCTCTAATTCTGTGGTTTTTAAAAATGTTTGTCTATAATCTTAATGTGAAGCCCAAATGATTTTAGTGTGAAGGAGTTGATGGAGACCATTTGTGCCATCTTTTTTATAGGCAGTTTTCTTCTCTTTTTAAAAAGATTTTATTTATTTACTGGTCAGAGAGAGGAAGAGGGAGAGAGAGAACAAGCAGGGAGAGCCTCAGGCAGAGAGAGAAGCAGGCTCCCCGCTGAGTAAGGCACCCGATGCGGGGCTCCATCCCAGGACTCTGGGATCATGACCTGAGCCGAAGGCAGACGCTTAACCAATTAAGCCACCCAGGCGTCCCAACAGGCAGTTTTCATCTTGACTTTTCCTAGATGTGCTTTTTTTTCCCAAGCCGATCCTGATACTCTTATAATTGAAGTCCTATAATTATTCCTTCAGGAAAGCATTCACACCCATGCTTTCCTTTCTGTGCCTCCTTCTGAAACTGACCTAGTTCAGGTTGTCATCAGCGCTCATGGTGACAGGGGCCTCTGTCATCGGTGTCATTTTAGTCCCTCTCATATGCCCCCAGAGTTAATGTTTCCCAAGCAAGCGTGTTAGGAACCACATCGTTCCTTTGCTCCAATCCTCAGGAGCTCCCCATTGCCCATGAAATAGAAGTCCCTGCTAATGTGTTCTGGCCTCAGCTTCCTTCCCTACCAAGGTGTGTCCTCCTATTACTAAACTGTGCAATAACTGTGTGTGAGTCCTTGTCTTTTCTATGTGGTCCTTCTGTGTGGAGTAACCTTTCCTCCTAATTCACGAGTATCTAAAATGTCAGTAGGCCTTTAAAGCTCTGCTCCAGTAGAGCCTTTGTCTCCTGCTTTTCCCTCCCCAAACCTTACCACTCTCCCGAATATTCCTAAACAGAACACAACACACCCTGGGCCTCTGTCGTTCTTTCTCTATCCCTGGTAAGATATTTATCACAAGCAAGGTTTTAGCTGTGTTGGTCTTCACTCTGACATGTACACCTAGTTCTAGGTAAATAGTAAGTTCCTTGAAAGAAGATAAAGTATCCTGTTAAGGATCATCTACTGAGCACCTCAACTAGAGGATAAGCTTTCGAAAGTGGATTAAAACCAGTTCGTCTGAAATTGTACTCTTGTGATAAAATAAGATAGCACAGTGGTTCTCAAGATCACCTGAGGTTTGTTAAAACACAGATTGTTGGGCCCCACCCCACCTCCTGTATTTCCATAGTAGTTGGGGTGGGGGCCCAAGAATTTGCATTTGTAATAAATTCCCTGATTGCTGCTGGTCTGGGGACCATACTTTGAGAACCCTTGGGATAGTATTACTTCCTTGCATTTGTACATACCTACTTACAATTGATAAGGTGCTCTTAAATATATAAGAATGATGTATTTATAAAAACGTTGCATTACATAATTGGCATTTTATTATTACATAAAAATAATCCGAATAATCACAGTTGGTAATTTTATTGAGCTTACAGTCTTCTTACGTAGTACGCAAAGCATCGACATGTTTTATCTCATTGAAAGCCTCATGTTGACCCTTGAGATGTAGGTACTATCCTTGTTCTCATTTTGCAGATGTGGAAACTGAGTCTCAGAGAGGTTAAGTAACCTACCTAAGGTAAGAGGTAAAACCAAGTTGAAATAACAGTAGAAGAGTTTTAACATGCCTTGATTTATTCAGTATTCAGCAGTCCTTCGGCATTTAAGAAAATCAGGCTCGCAGCCTGTAACGTAGGAGAGCATATTGTTTGTCCGTTCTTGTTCAGTCTCCATAACCAGGCATTTCTAGAAACCCTTCATCGTGCTTCCTTCTCTCCGCAGGAATCTCAGGCCACTACCCTGACTCCTGTGAGCGAGGCCGTGCCTCGGACTTCCTTGTGTAGTATACAGTCGGCGCCGCCCAAGCCACCCACCTTGGTGAGTGATCCCCTGGACACGGAGCGAAGTCTTGCGAGTGTAGTGTTCGTCCTCCCACGCGCTCGCTGCTGTGTATTACCAGCAGGCTAGTTGATTCTAGCACGATAAAATCTTTGAGAGCTCTGGTATCTCTTGTTCTCATCGCTTCAGGGTGTGCGACAAATTCAGGCTAGATTTAAATTTTTAATTAAACTGCCCCAAGTGATGTTTTTCATTCACCATGCCTCTCACATGTCCTAACTTTTGTGTGAAGTATGATAATTAAGTGGTTGCATCTTTCCTTTTGAATTCAGTGGGTTTTGTGTTAGCCACTAGGATCAGACTCAGAGTAACAGCTGATGGCACTGTGCCTTCTAAGCCTTCTAACTACAGACTTAGTGCATCTCCACTTGGAGAGTTAACTTGTAGTTGCTTGATGGTATCCTCTTATTAAACTTTCACAAGGACATGAGGAGCCCTGTTCTGATGATCTCTCTGTTACAGATGAGTTACAGTTGAGTTGACCTTGAGCAATCCACTTAACTTTTCAGAGCCTTGGCTCCTGCTCTTAGTTCCTTTAGTATCTAGTGTGAATATGGCCAGATAGCAAGCTTTTAACGGTACATTTTGATCTTTCTCAAATGGAAATAGGGCAGGGGGAACTTGGCCAATGGGACCTGCCCCGAGGAGGAATTGGGAAATACAGAAAGGAGGGGACGATCACACTGAGAAGCTGGAATAGCACCGTTTTCCTGGGGGAGAACAGTGAACCAAGGACAGGCCAGCACAGAGGGGTAAAGCGTTCGGTGTACTTGGGTTTAGTGCATTTAGTTCGAGAAAACGGGGTGAAGAGATTGCGGGACGTCTGACCTGGGCACCCTGAAGTGGCTCCATCCTGCCAGGGACATTCTTGGTGCCAAGGGAAAATCCCTCAAAGGCCAGGGTCTCCCTCCTGGCTTACACAGGACATGACCTCTTTTTCGAGGTCTCGGGGTATGCTCCAGAACTCGGACATTGTGGGAACAAAGCCCCAGGCCACGGTGGCGAAGACTAGGAGAGGAGGAGAAAATGTGGGACTAGCCAGTGAGGGAAGTAAGAACAGAGGTGGTGAGTGGAATCAAAAAGACAATGGCCAACATTCCAGAGCAGAACCTTGTGACCTAATTGCGCGTCCTCCACCGCTTGCGTCCTCCACCGCTTGTGCCCCGGGTGCTGGCCGGGACCTTCGAGGGTGCCTCCCTTGCCCGCTTGACCCGGACTGCAGGGCATCGAGCACTGGATGTGTGGTGCACAGAAAAGGGCTCTGCTTTTCCGTTCCCTGACCATCTTTTCTGGGCACTTGTGTAATCTGCTCTAGTGACCACGGTCGTTGAGATTACTGTCACTGAAGTAGTTGGCATTTCTGGAATTGTGACAGCCGTGGGCACCAGAATGAATAGCCACGCGATGTGACAAAGGTCAGAGGACCCAAGAAGTGCTTGAGGATTAGTGAGCAGAAGGAAACAAAGGGCAGGGGAAGGAGATGAACGCGTACCCTGTGTGGTTCTCATTTGTGTAAGAAGAAAGTTTATGAAATCCAGAAACCTGAGTTCTAATTGTGAATTTGACAACATGAAATACTACAGAAATTGAAGTTTCAGCCTTTAGTCCTGTTTCCAGATTGCTTCATTCTTAAGAATGCTGTGTGTCCTAGCATTGCTACCTTCGTTTAGTTTATTTCTTAAGCCAAGGGGAACAGGCTTAATAGCAAGTAGTAGTTTCCAAAGATTCTATAGCAGAGAGGAAGGAGAAAACAGAGCTGAAGTGTGAGGCGTGTCTTAGATCAAGATAGCAGTTCCGTTTGCTTGGTTAAGACTTTGATCCCTGCACATCTTACACTTTTTTTTTTATTATTTATTTATTATTGAAGATGTTTATTTGGCAGAGAGGTAGCACAAGTAGGCAGAGTGGAAGGGAGAGAGAGAAACAGGCTCTCTGCTGAGCAGGGAGCCCAATGCAGCACTTGATCCCAGGACCCTGGGATCATGACCTAAGCCGAAGGCAGCCACTTAACCGACTCAGCCACCCAGGTGGCCCCACATCTTGCTTTTTAGATAGAATCCCAGTTAGCTAAATCAAGGATTTTTGTTGCTCCTGGGAATAAAATTATGCAGCATCCAACCACTAGAGGGCAATAAATCACCTTCCACTCAGGTTCCATTTTCTCATTGGTGATCTCTTTTGCAGTGCAACTAAGCAGAACTTTTCTTACTTACATCAAGGATGGTTAAGGCATATAAACAGAAAGACACTTTTACTCTAATACTCAAATATGTACTCTACGTGAAGTCATAGAATTTTATAGGAATAAACTTCGAGACTTTTTAAATCAGAAGCTTTCATACTTTGGAGCAAAAGCAGCAATAAGAAAATCATTGATATTTCAACCCTGTATCTATACAATAGAAATAACAGTTTAATGAATATTACTTATCTTTGTTATGTATTATGCATTCTATTTTCTATTTTTTCATCAAAAAAAAAAAAAAAAAAAAGACCTGCCCTTGAACTGTCAATTTTATGAACCACTAATGGATGGATTATGACCTGGGGTTTAGAAGAAGTCAGATCAAGTCCCATCTTCTAGCCCGAGTTCTATCTTTTAGCCCCTTTGTATCATTTATGTCGTCTGCACCCAGTTTCATTAAGACAGCATGAGGGAGCACATTCCCTGTTGAATAGTGGGACCCCAGGTAGACCGTTCCCATCGTGGCACTCAGGTCAGTCGGTCACAGACAGTCCCCCGAATCAGCATGAATCCTGATTCATGGAATCAGCATGAATCCACTCCTGACTATTGGAAGCCACGTCAAGAGTGCGAGCTTCTGTGTCTCAGCAGAGGCCCTGCCTGAGCCACCACCTCCAGGATGGGCCAGGCTGATTTCACAGAGCGTGGGGAAGAATGTCCCCTCACAGGCCCTTCTGAACATCTTTCCTGTGCCGTTGCTAGAATGATCACATAAAGATCCCTTCTTTCCTGGCTTTCTGCTTCCCCGAGGATTTCCCATTCCATTGTCTTATTTTCAAAGCATACAATGGATTAGATTACGGAAGTGGCTCAGTGCCACTTAATGTTTAATGGAGGAGACTTGGCCTAATTTTTAACATTTTAGGTTTCTTAAACCTAGATTCGATTTCAGTTGGTAATTAAATTGTTAAAAGATGACATGTACTTCTTATCTAGACCTGAAATAAGGATATGCCCTTCTGAATTGTTTGATGTAGTCTCCTTCAAAAGGAGTGATTAACCACCTCCTTAGCGTATCCACAAATGTGCTTCTAGAAAGGCATGGTGCCAGACGATGCGGTAGAAGCCTTGGCCGGCAGCCTGGGGAAGAAGGAAGCAGATCCAGAGGATGGAAAGCCCATGGCGGATCAAGTGAAGGTAATAGCAGCTCAGTCACTTCCAGAACAGTCACTGGTGGTCTTCACTCCCCAAGGAAGTTAGTCATCTTTTTTTTTTTTTTCATATTTCCCACAACACATGACTGTCTGGCTTTATCTGTTAGGGAGCATACCTGTTTGATGGCCTAAACCTGAGTAAGCGTCAGTGTTCGGCTCTAGCGGCAGACGGGCGGGGGTGGGGGGGTGGGGGGGCGTGCTCACATTCTCTGAGTCTCGCCTGGGCCGTGTGCATTCCCACTGCCCAGGAGTCCTGAGGGAAGGGGCAGCTGCCTCCCTCCTCAGTGTCATCTTTCAGCCCCGCGGGCGGTAGTGGTGGCATCGGAGGCAGAGGCGGCAGAAGTAGGGGAGGCTGAGAAAGCTGAGGGTGCTGCGGGAACAGTACACAGGGGCCATAGGTATGTGCTGGCCTACCAGTGGGGTTACTTACCTCTGATGGAGCCACGCAACATCCACTGTATGGAGATGCACTGATCATGAAAATGGTATAATCTTGATGCAGGAACAAGCCAAGGAAGAGGATCGTGAAAAACTTGGTGAAAAAGAAGAAACAATTCCTCCTGATTATAGATTAGAAGAAGCCAAGGTAAACAGCCTGGGGTGTTTTTCTATTTGATTTTAATTAATACTGAATTTTGTAAATGTAAAGCAGGAACATGGAAACAGGCCTGGAATGTAAAGAGCTTGTTTTTAATGTTTCAAATGCCACAGTTTGCTAATACTCTGGCATACCAGGTATGAAGCTAAAATATCCCTCAGTGAACTTTCACTTCTTCCTTAAGTGAAAAAAATCTAATGCCCCTGCCTAATTTTTTCCCATTTAATACTTGGTTTGTTACAATATCAGAAAGAAAGAAAAACTTAGAAAACCTTTATGTAACTAGGAAAACTAAAGTGAGGAATAATTGTTTCCTAGGAAGAAAAATTTGCAACTCTTAGATATACATTGAAAAAGTAAAGAAGCCTATTTGACATTAAGTAGAAAGATAATTATTTTGTTTCTTTTCATTTTGAAAACACAGATGACACGGAACAAGTGACACAGTGGGGAGACCCCATTCTGTATTTGTAGTTGAAGTGTAATCACTTGATCAGGGACACACGTGTGGACAGAACACATGTCCGTCATCTTCATAAGATGCTGCTACTTAAGAGCATATGCAACTAAATGTCTATATTTATATGCATTTATATACAACTACATGTATATGTAGCCTTGCGCCAAGTTATTGGTGTGTATGTGGATAAATGGAATTTACTATCCATTTATAAATTTTCCTTTACTAAAAAGCTGCAAATGCTTTCATGACTTTGTCCTGTTTCTCAGAAGTGGCACTTAGAATCCTCTCAGGCTTGGCCTCGCTGAGCCATAAGGATGAGCTCGGATGATAGGCAGGAATTTTGTCTATCCTAGTTTCTGTAACTTTCCCAGGGCTGACTATAGGGTGTCACACAGAATCAGTGCATAGTAGTTGAAGGTATTGCCTATGAAATTAACCAGTTTACAGGCAACTCTGGCAGTGCCCATCCCCCAAGCAGGTGAGGGTGCATCCCTGTGCTCCCAGCGAGTCCCGTAAGCGCCCTGACCCAGTAGCTGGTGTCACACTACTTCAACTACGCCCCTGGGTTTCCTACTGCACTAGCGTGTGGACCTCTGAGGTCCCAAGCCGCGCACGGTTCTCCTGTAGTCCCCATGCCTAGGGAATGCCTGATACATGTGAGCTGTGGGTCCACGTGAACTAATTAGAGCATGTTCCCTGGAGAAAGAATCTTTTCCCTGAAATGATGAATCTGATTTATAACGCACAACATCAGGCGTAACCTGTAGACGCCTTACAGTGTTTATAGGGGTTCGTACTTGGGATAAATCCCCCAGGATAAATCAAGGGAAATGAATCTATGCCATGCTTTTCTCTCCTAAATAGGATAAAGATGGAAAACCACTCCTGACAAAAACGCCCAGGGAATCGCTGCCCGTAAGCAAAGCCCATTTTCTCTAAGCGTATCTTTCTTACTTGGCCCTGACATCCTTTGTAGAGGAAACAGACGAGGGGGCATCTGTTGATACATTTCCTGGTTCTTACAGCCCATGAGTGAAGAGTTCCTTCTGGATGCTTTGTCTAAGGACTTCGCTGGTTCCCCAAACTCTGCACCTCTCGTAAGTCTGAAACTCCTGGTTTTATTTCCTTACTTGTAGGGTGGCAGAAATAAATGGAAACTAGTGACTTAGAATCTGACCGTGGAGCTGAGGAAACAGTCACAAAAATAAAGGCCTTCAGCCCATTGTGGCCATGAGATAGGTGTTCCAGCATGAAATAGTGTTCCAGCACAGCGGATATCTGCAACAATGTAACTAATAGAACCAATGAGCATATATTCTTTATCAAGTGTAATCAGGAAAAGAGAATTTAAAACTGAATTTACCCAAAAGTACATCTCAAATAACTTTACCTGTTGATATTTCTGTAATTTATCATCTTCCATAATTACCTCCTAGGAAAACTTAGCTCTATAGAGAACAGTTCCTCAAAGGGAATATTGTTACTGGAAATTTTAGGAAATGTTGGTAATGGTAAGCAGGTTGCCTTGCTATACAGGATTATTAGGGCTTATTTATATGCAGACATATTTTAAGTCTTTTGGAGTGCCAAAACTTGGATAATTCCAGACCTTTTTGTGTAGCATCCGGGTTATCTGTTTACAAAGTTCTTATGTGGACAATATATCAGTCGAGAAATAGAGTAAGTAGCAACTAGAAAAAATAATAATTCCTTGGAAATGCTCATTTTTGGACTTGATGTAGTAGTAGTAGTAGTAGTAGTAGTAGTAGTAGTAGTAGTAGTAAATCCTTCAAAGAAGGGAGTACTAACCAGTGTATGGTCCTCACTGGACTCCTGTGAAAGCACCATGCTTGGGCAGGACATGTCACCCCATTCCATGACCTTCCCCTCTTCCTCCTCCATACAGCTTACAGTACAGAGAGGCTCCTGAGTCCTGATTTAGGCAAGAATGTAAAGTGAGTAGTATCCCAGGAATGTGGAATCATAAATCTAGCAAAGGGAAAAATTTATTAGCATCTATTGTGAACAAAGTAGAAATAACCAATTACCCAATTATGGGTAAGTTAGGTAAAAGTAGAAAATTATTTGGAGGAAAGTCCCAAGAACTGTGGAGGAAAAGTATCATATTCTGACTCAGAGTTAATGTTCAAATATAAAGGAGTACCTGCTGTGCATTCCATGTTCTTTGATCATGTTAAATAGAAATTCTATTTAAAAAAAAGAAATTTAGGGGCTCCAGAATGGCTCAGCCCAATGAGCATCTGCCCTCCGGTGAGGTCAGGATCCTAGGGTCCTGGAATCCAGCCCCGTGTCGGGCTCCCTGCTCAGCTGGGAGCCTGCTTCTCCCTCTCCCTCTGCTGCTCTCCCTTCTTGTGCTGTCTCTTGTGCAAATAAATATTATTAAAAAAAAATAAAAAGAGAAAGTTAAGAACATTCCACTGCTGACACTGAAGTCAAGAAGTAAATTCCGAAGAGACTATTTTAAAAAAGCAAGTAGAAGACTTTTGAAAATCAAAATCTTTTATAAGCAGCCAAAGCAGTATTCATGAGGTACATTATCATAAACACCTTCATCAATAATGGAGGAAAAGAGAAAACCGATAAACCAAATATTTATTGGAGTTTGAATTTCAAATTTAAGCAATAATAAAGGTATTATTATAAATAAGTTATTTTGCATTTAAATGAGCTATTATACAGTACCCAAAAGAAGGTGGCAGTCAGTATAGTAGGAGATGAAAATCGCAGCCTGAGACTAAACTGATCCATGGTTGCTTGATTTGAAATAACTAAAGTTTTATAAGATACCAACAACCGTAAAATAGAAAAAAAGTCTTACAAATGTGATTAGATTTTAAAATGAGAACATAAATGAAGGTAAGAATCAACAGTTGGTTATTAATATTTTATAAAATATTGGCAGAAATAATAGCAATCTTAGCAATAAAACTTAATTTTAGTAATTTTTTAAAAGATTTTATTATTTGCCAGAGAGAGAGGGGAGCGGCAGGCAGAGGGAGAAACAGTCTCCCCACCAAGCAAGGAGCCCTGTGGAGCGCTCAATCCTAGGACCCTGGGATCATGACCTGAGCTGAGGCAGATGCTTACCCGACTGAGCCACCCAGGTGTCCCCAAAACCTAATTTTAAAAGGAGATCTAAGCAGTATAAGATAGTAACTAAATTATTATTTTTTTAAAGACTTTATTTATTTGACAGAGAGATGACAAGCAGGCAGAGAGAGAGGGAAAAGCAGGCTCTGTGCTGAGCAGAGAGCCCGATGCGGGGCTTGATCCCAGGACCCTGAGATCACGACCTGAGCCAAAGGCAGAGACTTTAACCCTCTGAGCCACCCAGGCGTCCCATATAGCAACTAAATTATTAAAAACAACTATGTGCAATACTTTTTTTTAAACAAAATATAAAAGACACGATTCATAACACCTAAGCAAAAGAAAAACTGAAGAGATTAGAATTGTTTTCAAACTTTGCTTCCAAGAGAAGTTTAAAATTGAGTCTTAAATGTTTAACACCAGATAGTCCTATGTGACATAAATATGCTCTCAAAAACATGGCCTACATCGTTGCTTCTGTAAGTAATTATGGTTTTAATCTTAAAACTCCATTAAGATAGCATTGTTAACTAAAGTCACTTAAATTGGTAGATGTATAATTTTTAACAAACAGAATATCAAATTTTTAAAGGAATATCGAATTTTAAAAGTAATTACCCCTGTCAGAAATTCAAGATTTATTTAATAACAGGGAAATCCATATATAGCTTATAAAAGAGGAACAATCAGTTATGTCCATATAAAATATGTATTTCAAATTTCACATGCATTCATATTTTAAATAAAAATCTTTAAAAAGTAGATAATCTCAGGCGCCTGGGTGGCTCAGTTGGTTAAGGCCACTGCCTTCAGCTCAGGTCATGATCCCAGAGCCCTGGGATTGAGTCCCATATCAGGCTTCCCTGCTCTGAGGGGAACCTGCTTTTCCCTCTCCCTCTGCCTCTCCCCCTGCTTGTGCTCTCTTTCTGTCAAATAAAGAAATAAAATCTTTTTTAAAAAGTAGATAATCCCTTCATGTATTGAAGAGTTATCTGTTTAACTTCAAGAATCAAATATTCAGAATTAAGCGGGAAGCATTTCCTTTAGAAAAGAAATGACAAGTGTGAAAAAGGAACATTTGTGCGTTTGTTGATATCCCTAGTTGTAGATACCATGTTTGTAGATACAATTGTGCATGCTATGTACATCAGTAACAGATTGGAAAATAGTATGAGACGTCAGACATTAAAAATAAGAGCAGTAGATGAACAGAAAAATGAAACATGAAGAAGTTAAAATATCTAAGATAGTCTGACTCCATGTCTTAAAAGAATCATGACAAATCTCTACAGTCATTTTATAAGTCAGTTTTTTAAACTTAAAATTGCACTTCATCTAACTCAGTAAAATTATTCTAAAATATGTTTGAAAAGCTAAAGCAAATGCATAAAAACCGGAAAATATAGGCTTTGACTTATAATGGTAAATTCAATTTTAATTCAGAATGCAAAGCTATTGATCAATGGAAAAAACTGAGAAATGAACATAAAAGATTTAGTATATTTGTTAAAGGAGAATAAATCCCTATTTCAGAAAGATTCTGGAATCATATACTATTTAACATTAAGAAAAAATAACAATGAACCCGTACAACCTATACCAGGTATAAAGCAACACTGGGACATCATTATATATCTTGTATCAGAATTAAAAACATGTAACAAATATCTAATTGAGGCAAGAAAGGCCACAGGAAGCAAGTAGGCTCATTCATTGCTTTTCACAGTATGAATTTCTAGCAATTCTGGAGAGGCAGGGCAATTTGGCAAGATAGAGCCAGCACCATAAAAAGAACCACTGTTGGAACTTACACAGAGCAACTAATTATAAGGAAGAAAGCTGAAAAACTGCAGATAACTGTACACCGAAAAATACGTAAACAGACCATGCAACTCTAAGTCATTAGATTTTTGAACATTTAGAATAATATCAGTAGGAATTAGGAGATGGTATAAACTACTGCTATGGAGGAGGAAGTAGAATCAAAATTGCTTTTAAGATCTGTGTTATTTTGCATCCATTTGGATGAAGAGAATAAATAGTAGTAAAGCTGTATTAAACATTGTATTAAAGGGGCTCCTGGCTGACTCAGTAGGTGAACCAGTGACTCTTGGTCTTAGGGTTGTGAATTCAGGCCCCATGCTGGGCGTAGAGATTCCTTAAAATCTTAAAAAAAAAAAAAAAAAGTAATTAGGGACACCTGGTGGCTCAGTGGGTTAAACATCTGTCTTTGGCTCAGGTCATGATCCCACGGTCCTGGGATCGAATCCCGCATTGGGCTACTTGCTCAGCAGGGAGCCTACTTCTCCCTCTGCCTGCTGCTTCCCCAGCTTGTGCTTGCTTTCTGACAAATCTTTAAAAAAAATGTACTTAAGTGATGGCATTGCAGGCATAGTTTTGTATACAATATATTACTGATATGTATATATGAAGTGTAATGTATTATATACGTGTGTGCGTGTGTGTATATTATTGGTTGTTTTTTTTTTTTTTTTTTTTTTTACAAAGGAATTTGAAGATGCTAACCTTTCTGCTGTCATCTCTGAAGTGGTTTCTCAGACCCCAGCTCCTACCACGCACTCCGCTGGCCCACCCCCCAGCACTGAGGTAAGCAGCACCTTAGGTTTCTACAGTAACAACAACAAGAAAGAAAATATGACCCTTGCCTTCGAGTAAATGAAAATACACAAAATCGTTAGAAAGATCAAGTACCTTCTGTTTTAGACGAGAGAAGACTAGTGATTTGGGGACATGACAATATCCAGAATATCTGAAGTAATTAAATGAAACAATGTCTATGAAGTATTTTACACATAGTCCAGGAGCTTAATATTACTGTTGCTTTATTAGATTGAAAGAGCTAGAGTGTGCGTTGTACGTATATTTGAATTACCGGATTTGACAAATTCTTTAACTTTCCTGATCTTCTCCTTCTTTATATTTTTCCTGACACTTGCTATGAATAGTGCCCATTATTGAACCTCAAGTTACTTTAGGGAATTGTTCCGTGTTTGAGCTCCTTCTCCCAAAAAGTCATACATGTCAGAGCAGTTTTCCTCCCTTTCATACCAGGAAAACTTTGTCATTTTCATGGTAGCAATACAAAAACCTCAGCATCAATACTGTTTTAATTATTTACATGTCCTGAGGCAATTCTGTGGGACCAAAGCTTTTCCAGAGTTCTCTGATTAATTTTCTGCGCAGTACCCAATTATACATTATCAAGGCGAGGAGACCACACCATATCAAAGAGATCGCCCTAAACCAGAACCCCATCTCCTTCGGATGCGAACAAGTGCCTCATTTGCTAGATGGAGATGAAGTAGCATTAGTGAAGTCAGCTACGCCTCCTTTTCTTTTGATGTAGCATCAAAGCCTACTTCGTGCTGTAGTGGGAGATTCTGAACAAATTTTCCTCCTATTGGGTCAGCCTCAGGATCATCTGAAAGTATCCAGAGGCCCAGACTCAGCCGTGGGGAGCTACACCATGATCACCTCTAATCCTGGGCTCCACACAAAGCACTTCAGACCAGGAAAATGCCCCGTGTATGTGTATGTGCCCATGCATAGGAAGGAAGCAGCATTCGTGACTCAGGCTGCTGTTCCGCCTTTAGTCCTTAAGACTCTCGTGAGGGCTCTGTGCTGGCTGAGGCAGGGGGCAGACTTCAGCAGGCCAGAGCCTCTGTCCCCTTCACCATGTTTTAGGATAACCCCGTTTCCCATCCGAAAGTCTAGTTTCGGTTATTTTGAATGAACACAGTACTCAAACTCTTCTAAGTCTTTATTTAAATGAATACATGTGGGAATCAGAAAATAAGCTATCACAATCCGTGTGTTTTCTTTCCTGGGACATCAAACTGTCATCAGGAGTGTGGCATCCACAGAATGCGTAGGAAGGCAGATTTTTTTGGAGGGGCCTATTTTTTTCTTTTTTAGGAGAGAGAGGCACCTGGGGGTAGGTAGACAGGGAAAGATGAGGAGAAGGAGCGCCACCCCAGGGCCTGCCCACCTCCTAGGTGAAAATCTCAGTGGCCATGTCAGGGCTATATTCCCAGAGAACCGGATTTAGTTGGCTAACCAATCACTAGTTAACATTGACTTTTTGACAGCACGACACCAAAGAACTGGACGACGCCCTGGATCAACTTTCTGACAGTCTGGGACAAAGGCAGCCTGATCCTGATGACGGCAAACCAATGGAGGATAAGGTCAAGGTACAAAAAAATATAAGTGAAATTTAAGGTTTTTGTAGCATAGGGTATCCTACTATGCACATAAAAAAAGCACTTCTGACTTTGGAGTTTTAGAAAATAGTTGGCTAACTTAAATCTCACTTTTCTCCTTCTCTACGAATTTTTGGCCTCAGGGAGGACTCCGCTGGGGCAGGAGTTAGTTAGCTAACTAACTAACTCTAGGAGTTAGCTGCCCAGGCTTAGTTCCGATGGAGAAGTACCAGCTCTACTTTACTTACAGTCTCTTCCCACAGTCACTTGTCCTTTTATCTGGCAATAAGCACTATCACCTATATGATCCAGAAATACATGTTTTTAGGGTGACATTCTGTGCCTGTAGGGGCACAGTTCCCTCGTTGGTCGGAGGCTTCCCTAGGAGCCTCCTGAGCCATCATACCCCTGTGTGCAGGACGCACACAGCCCGGGCAAGCACTTACAGAGCAGTTGGGAGGTGTGTCGAGCTACCCGGAGCCCGTAAGTGCGGCATCGTCCATTTAGCCTGGAACCAGGATCTAAGTGATCCGCCAGATCCCTGTCTCCGGGCATCTCAAAGGATTCATTCTGTTATAGGATCATTGATGTGGATTTGACCTGTGTTTGGAAAATGAAATAATGATGCAGAAAAATAAAGCCTGTTTCCCCTCGTCCCCCAGGGGGTGGGGTATGGAGTGTATGTCACCAAATGAGTGACAGACGTGCCCCCACGCGGGGAGGATGCAGGGAGGTGTAGCAGGCGCTGACCCCTCTCCACCGCCCAGCTCGCGCGCGTTCACTCAGGTTGGCTACACCGGCTCGTGCGTCAGGGTCGCTCTGAAACGTCAAAGTGGTAAATAGCGCCTCTGTAAATATCAAAGTACAGTGACTTGATCTTTTTCTTTAAAAAGTAGAACTCACAAAAAGACCAAAGATAGTTTATACCCTTGGCTTTTCTCTCTTACCATGGTTATTAAGGACAAATATTTCATCATTTATCTTAAATATACAGGTAGAAATCCATACCTGTGACTTGACGTGTAGAAGCACCAAGGTTCACTTTTTTTTTTTTCATCAAGTCATTGTCTGTTGAAGTTACCCGTTTTCTTGTTACTTAGAATGTTTGTCCCTAGTAGACACACTAGGGTAGGATGAATTCTGCCTGCTAGGTTTTAGGAAGTACGGTCTAAGTGAAGGAACAAATACTCTGGTTCATGTTTACAGGAAAGAGCCAAAGCCGAACACAGAGACAAGCTGGGAGAAAGAGATGACACCATCCCCCCTGAGTACAGACACCTCCTGGATAACGACGAGGAGGTAAACGAAAGCCGGGTTGGATATATAGCACAAAGCTTCCTCCATTCAGATCTCCCTTGCAAGGAATAGGAGGCGGGCTTTCACAATAGCATAAAAATGTCACAGGAACGAGTGTTTTTAACGCGTCTCCTGAGCAGCTGCTCGAGGATGCTGCTGAATATTTGAGCCAGTGTCGTACGCAGACTTGAGTAGCGTCCACTCACTCACTGGTGCTTAAGCTCCCAGGGCATGTGCACAGAGGAGTTGTCCTTGTGCCAAAAGGCTATAAAAAATAATGGGAGTTGTAATCCTGTCTGAAGCAGACAGGAGCTGGTACTGGATTATTCATAGGGCCCCTCTCCAACTTGGGGTCTCCCTTTAGTTCTCGATACCACGGGCAGCACTATTCCAAAGAAAGACAGGCAAAATCAGATTCCTGTCCCCAGTCCTCCTGCTAGATAGAACTAGACTCTGTTAGGTCTTGGGCCCTTTGTTTCTAAATGCAGCCAGTTTTCCTCAGGTCAGCAGGGCCCCTACCCTTTGCTTTCGGCTCCACATTGCAAGTCTGTCAGATAATAACCCTTTCTGGACCTATTTGATGAGAAACAAGGAAGCCTCAGTAGAGCCTGGTGGGGTTGAGGACTCCCCAACTTGAGGGGTTTTCTTCGGTGTCTCTTAGAGAATTCAGTACTCCTTCCTTGCATTCTGTATTCCTGAAGGTAGCAATTCTGCATCCTGCTCGAAGCCTCCCTGCTTGTATTCCCTGGGAAGAGTACTGATTAATGTCCTCACCTCTGTAGATGGGTGAAGTCCCTGCGGAGTTACACTTGTAATCCTGAAAAAAGCTGTACGCCATTCCAGCCCCTTACCTCCTTCCAAAGTATAATGAGCTTTTATAAGTAAGAGAGAAAAGCAGGAGTTATTTTGTAATATTGAAAGTTGAATTTTTAACACATGATGGCAGGAAGTTCCTAAATAATTGTTTCCTTCAGTTCTACGACCAGACTCGAGACTTACCACTTACGGCACATCTCTCTCCATTGCAGCTCAGGCATTAGACCAGAGAGTCTACGAGTACTGAATACCCCTAGGGAAACCTCTGCAAAGATCTATGTCTAACCAGTAACCTCTACCTATTTTTAAGGGCAAACCAGCAAAGCCACCTGCAAAGAAACCCAAGGACTCAAAGGTAAATACCATAGCAGCCCTGTTCCCATAAACAAAGATTTTTTTTCATTCTTGCTGAAATTTACTGAATGCCTTCCCTGTGGTTGGTACGATGTGAAGATGAATGGGGATGTGTAATTTCTCTCCTGTAGCCTTCACAAGAGCATGTTTAGACAGACCCATCTTTTCGGATTGAATAATTGAGGCTCAGAATACTAAGCAAGCTTTTAAAAGAGAAGAAGTAAAGCTGTAAGGATTTTCATGCTTAAATTTGGGAAAAGAATGTCAGCAAGGTTTCCTCTATAATACCTTATTTTCACTGATACGGAAAAACATCCCTTATGGTATTTTTGTCTTGTGCTTCACTGGATATTTAGTGGTTATTTCTGTTAATACCTCAGAAAGCTGAAGATAACAAAGACCCCATCGATGCCCTGTCCGGCGATTTTGAGAGCTGTCCTGCACCCACTGAAGCCTTGAAGAACACAGCCGAGGTACTACTTCATACGGACTTTGTGCATCTACTTAGAGCTGTAGGCTGCAGAATGAATTCAGTGATGCTCTACAGAGGTTGAAAAAATCCATAATTCTACTACCCTGCCAACATTATTGGGCATATTTCTTTTTTTCTCTCTCTGGTATATGCTTTATATTTTAGGTACTATGTATAAGTTCAAGCCCATAGCTAATCCATTAATATTATTTCATAACTTCATGTCGCTGTATCATCTCCATGGCCATCATATTTGATGGCCACACGGTTGGTGCTGGGCAGTGTTACTCTCTGGTGTGTCCTCTCCTTTCTGCCGGTGCCCAGCTGGCAGATCTCCCCATCCCTCCCTCAGGGCCCAGGTCAAGCCTCAGCTCCTTCAGGAGGGCTTCTCCCTGCGCTCTGTGGTCAACATTAGCAGAATTCCTGGGACAGAGCAGGTGCTCAAAACATGTGGTTAAAGGTGAACAAAAAAAAAGTAGGGGGCCTTTTACCTATAACTACACCCTTACATAAATCAAATAGAAGGAAAAGTGATTTGAGTGCCCTTGATGGTCATTTTCAGAAGAATTAATAGTGCAGATCTGTTTGCTCTTACTAAACACCTCTCCCCATGTTGGGTGATTTAATTTGTAAACTACCTAGCACCCTATTTCTCACTCCTGGATAAATAATGCCATTTTGGTGAATAGGACTTGCCTCCAGCTCTCTGGGATGATTTCTACTGTTAAAGTTGTTTTCTGTAACACTGAAAATGGGTATCCCATCCTTGCTCTGTTGGCTCATAAAAACTAGTACTGATAGAAACGAGCCCTGTTTCGATGAGCAAAATTCCTCATGGACACTGGCAGCAGTGTGACCCACATCTTCCTCAGTGTTTTTAGTCCTATTTACTTTCTACCTTAAACACTTCTATGATTATTGAAAGTTTTCCATTATTTAATTAAACTTGACGGACTGATAACAGTGGCCTCATTACGTTTCCTTTGCTTTAGGACACAGTCAAAAGAACTGCTCCCAGCTCCAAAGCACCCAAGAATGGAGGGAAAGCAAAGGATTCTGCCAAGGTAAACAGCCCTAAATATTGCAACAAAGTAGCAATTACATGGAGTGGCATTTATCCTTTTAACCATTTCCTTTCTAACTGGAATCTATTCAGAATAAAATAATAGTTTAAGCACTATCTATGCCAGTGTATCTTGCTAAAGAAATTGAAGTTTTAGAGATTTATAAAAGTATGTGGTCCTTTAGGTATCTAAATGATCATTCTTAACACAATACAAGTACGTCGCATTTCCCCCCTTTGTCACACGAAGTGTGGATGAGCCCACTTTCCTCAAACTCCCTTCCAGCTACAGCCTTCCACTGTGTGCAGCTAGCTCTGCCTTCAACTTCATGGAGAAGATTGAGGCCACCCTGCACACAATCCCAAAGGTCCCCTACCTACCTTCCCACTGACAACCCTCTCCGCTCCTGGCCCTGGTGTGGCCCTTCTCTCTGAGGGGTCAGGAATCACCTCTCTCCAATCTGTTCATCTTGATGCTTGTCCTTGTATTATAAACCCATTCTACTTCTTTCACCACTTTAAAAGCAATTCTCCAACTTAGAAGCCTACAGCCCACTTCCTTCCATACGTTTACCTCCCTCACAGACATCTGTGACTCCTACTTCCTTTGCTTGAGCCCTGCCTGCAATCAGAGATAATTTGCTAGTTCTTTGGTCCTTACCAATCCTTAGTTTACTTGATCTCTCAGTAGTAGGCTTTGGGGCATTAAGAGGTGATACTGTGATAGATTTGAGTCTTTGAAGGGGGGGATATAAAAAAAATTCACCCTTTCCAGCATTTGCCAAACCCCCATATCACTACTCGAAATTACCTATTGTACATTCCTATTTATGTATCTAACACGGACAATCCAGATTCTATACTATCTATCTTTCATTAAACGTAAATTGCTAGTTAAAAAAAGTCAGCAATATGATTATGTGATGTTATGCACTGTAAAAACCATAGCAAATTCAGACATATTTCAAGGGTGGTGGCAGTGGCAAGGGAGATAAACAGGAAATGGGGTTGGTATAAACTTTAGGCCCTGGAAGTAATATACAGAATTAGACAAGATCTGAGGGTTTGTATGATCCAGAATATTCATTAGACGCCACCTAGAAGGGAAGACTATTGTACTTACTAGCACAACATGAAAAATGATGTAGTAAGACCAATGAGTAGAAGTTACAGGGTCGAGGGGTACCTGGCTGGCTCAGTCAGTACAGCGGAAAACCTTGATCTTGTGAGTTCAAGCCCCAGGTTGGGTATAGAGATTACTTAAAAACTTACCAAAAACAGTACAGGCCCACTTTCTTAGAGCTACGCATTAATGGGAGTGAAACTACTGGGAGATTGCTATTAAAATTACTTAAAGTGTGCTCAGGGCAGGAATACAGGTTAGGTGAGACAACTTCTAGATCCTTTCCTATTCCAAGAACATAGAACTTAAAGGGTTTTAACTATTAATTATCCCCTGACTATAATGTGAAACTGAAGGTATAGCTTAAAAAACCATACTCCAGCTGCATCAAAACTCTAGGAAGCAAGATGGTGACCTAGGAAGATGCTGAACTCACCTTCTCCCATGGACACACTGAATCTGCAGTTGCATATCCAACCGTGTCCTGTGGGGAGAAAAGCCCCAAACTGGCTGAGTGACTCCTCCATATCTAGCAAATGGGAGCAGCCCAAATGGAAGCAGGTAGGAGACAGGAACACAGTTTTAACATAAACCCAACCCCGTGCACCATGACCCATAATCAAAAGGGAACTCAAAACCAACAGCTTCTTCCTGAGGAGCAAGGATTTGAACCCCTTATTAGGCACCCCTCCTTCTAAGACCTACATTTGACAGATAACCCACATCTATCTAGTTTGAAACCTGAGAAATTTTCTTAAGGGGCTTGAGGACCCAGACTCACCTGCTCCGGTGTCCAGCACGGACGCATCCAACTGAAAAGCACCCAGACTTGCCGTGAAAGTCTAATGGTTCATCTTATGCAGGGTCAGGCGTCTTACAAAACACTCGTCTAGGAGCTTAAATACTTAGGCTTAGACAGTGGCTGGTGCACAGTGTGTTTCTAGTCTCCACCTGCCTCACTTGAGGTTATTGTATCTCCTGGAAAGCAGTTAATATATTCATTTGGAGATCTAGTTTTTTTGACTGCCACCCAAGGGACCCCCAGCTCACTGGTCTCTGGCAAGCCAGCAGGATTTAGATGGTGGACTCCAAGGACTTTATACATGTGCATTCTTTAAATGATGCTGTGTGTGGCACTGGCTTCTAGTTAGTTTCAATCTAGATGCTGATAAGCGACCCTCCCCTTGGGGACCATGACAGATCACAGCACGCTCTCAATTGCCAGAAGCCACTAAAAATAAAACTGTCCAGGCAGCCTATCATAAAGGTTTGAGAGACAAGCAAGAGCTCGGGCAGGGTTTAACAATAAGGTTCATCTCCTGCATCAGGACACTCCTTCAGGACTAGGCGAGAGTCTGTTTGATCTAAGGTATAGAAACCAACAAAGAATCAAGGAAAATGAAGCAGTGGATGAACAAGCTTCAAATCAAAGAATACGATCAAACCTCGGGGAAAACAAAAAACAGAATGGGATTTACCTGATGAAGAGTTCAACATCTTAATAGTTAAGATGATGCTCACCAGGGGCACCTATATGGCTCAGTCAGAAGTCACAGAGCTGAAGAATACAGTAACTGAACTGAATAATTGAACAGTCTGAGGCATAAGGATTAGTGAACAAACACATAGCAGAACTCACCCAATCAGAGCAATAAAAAAAAAATTTGAGGGGGAAAAAAAGTAAAGATAGAGGACAATATCAAGTAGAAGAACATTAATATCACCGGGGTCCCAGAAGAAGAGATAAAGAAAGTGGCAGAAAACTTATTTGAAGAAATAATGGCTGAACCCTTCCCTAACCTGTAGAAGGAAACAGACTTCCACAGGATCCCCCCAAAAGATTAAAGACACGACACTAAATAACATTTTAATTGAAAAATCACAAGTTAAAATCAACATAGCAAAAAAACAAAAAACATTTTAAAACAAACAAAAAAACCAGTTTCAACTAAGAATCTTCTACCTAGCAAAGTTGTCATTCAGAATAGGAGAGCAGTTCTCCAAACAAGGAAAAGCTAAAAGAGTTCATCAGCACTAAACCAGACTTATAAGCCATTTTAAAGGGACTTCTTGAAGCTGAACATAAAGGGTGCTCATTAGTAACAAGAAAACTTGTGAAAGAGCAAATCTCACTGTAAAGGTAAATATATAGTAAAATACAGAATAATGTGAAGGTGTAAATCCATCATGTCCAAAGCCAGTATGAAGGTTAAAAGACAAAAGTAGAAATTGACTATAATAATCCATTAAGGGATACACCAGGTAGACATACGTAAAATGTATGTCAAAAAAACATGGGAGGAGGAGTAAAAATACACAAGAGTAAAAATAAACTTTAGAGTGCAAACTTCTTAGCAATTTTAAATAGACTTTTACATTGTCATATGTAAACTTCATAAATCAATAGTAAATGCACAAGATAATAGGAATATAAACTTAGTAATACAGAAAGTCATCAAATCACAAAGGAAAAGAGGATCTACAAAACAACCAAAAAAACAATTAACAAAATGGAAGTGAGGGCATAATAACCAGTTACATGCCAAAATAATGAGCTGTGGAGAAGAGAGAAACCTATATCCTACTGAGACTGAAATCAGGCTGAAATACTCAGTAATTACGACGGAGATTAAAGCAGTAATCAAAAGCCTCCCAAATGTTCAGGACAAGACAGCTTCACTAGAGAATTCTACCACATATTCAAAGAATAATTAATACCAATCCTTCTCAAACTCTTCCCAAAAATAGAGAAGGAAAGAACACTTCCAGACTCGTTTTACATGGCCAGCATTTCCCCGAAAACAAAACCAGAGCACAACATAAAATCACAAGCCAGTATCCCTGATGAACATAGATTTAAAAAATATCCTCAACATAGTATCAAGTGGATCGTATACCATTATCAGGTGGGATTTTTTTCAAGGGATGGAAGGCTGGTTTACCCCAAATTATTCAATGCTAGATCGCATTAATAAGATGAAGGAAAAAATCCTATCATGTCAACAAAAGCAAAGAAAGCATTTGATAAATTTCAGCTTTCACTTGTAACTCTCTTCTCAACAAAGTTGGTATATAGAGAACATACCTCAACATAACAAAAGTCATATATGACAGACCCAAAGCATCATACTTAATGGTGAAAAGCTGAAAATTTTCCTCTAAAAATAGGAAGACAAAAATGCCCACTTACCACTTTTACTCAACATTCAATTTAAAGTCCTGTTCAAAGCACTTAGGCAAGAAAAATAAAAGGCATCCAAACTGGAAAGGAAGAAGTAAACCTCTCCCTATTTTCAGATGATTATATATAAAAAAATACCAAACTGTTGAATTTAGTAAAGTTGCAGTATACAAAACTGATATACAATAATCTATTGCAATTCTATATATTAATTACAATAAAATTAAAGAAATAATCCCACTTACAATTATATAAAAATTAAAATACCTAAAATAAATATAAAGAGGGAGCTCAAAGAACTATCCACCAAGAACTGTAAGACACTGATGAAAGAAATTGGAAAGCACAACTAAATATAAGTAATGTCTGTTCTTATGGATTGGAAGATATAATATTGCTAAAATGTCCATACTACCTAAAGCAATATGCAGATTCAATTCAATCCCCATCAATTTTGCAATGGCATTTTTTCACAAATATTTTAAAAATCCTAAAGTTTATGTAAAACTACAAAAGACCCTGAATAGCCAAAACAATCTTAAGAATAACTAAGCCAGAGGCATCACACTCCCAATTTTAAACTACATTACAAAACTATTTACCAAAACAGTAATGGTATTGGCATGAAAACACACACATAGGTCAACCTCAGAGTGGAGAACCCAGAAATAAGGTCACACATATAAGGTCATTTTACAACAAAGGAGTCAAGAATATACAATGGGGAAAGGGAAAGTTTTTGTGGTAGTGTTGGGAAAACTGGACCCCTGTCTTAAACCATACATAAAAAAAGCTCAAAATGTTATTTAAGACCTGAAACCATAAAACTTCTAGAAGAAAAAAATAGGCAGTAAGCTCCTTGATGTTAGTCTTAGCAGGGATTTCATGGACTTGATACCAAAAGCTAAGTCAACAACAGTAAAAAATTAACAAAAGGGATCTAGAAACTAAGAAGCTTCTACACAGCAAAGAAAATCACCAACAAAATGAAAAAACAGGGGCCCCTGGGTGGCGCAGTTGGTTGGGCGACTGCCTTCGGCTCGGGTCATGATCCCGGAGTCCTGGGATCGAGTCCCACATCGGGCTCCCAGCTCCATGGGGAGTCCGCTTCTCACTCTGACCTGCTCTCTCTCACTCTCTCTTTCCTAATAAATAAATAAATAAAATCTTTAAAAAAAAAAAAAAAAATGAAAAAACAGTGGCTCCAATGGGAACAAAACATTTGCAAATCTTACATCTGATAAGGGCTTAATAGTGAAAATTTATAAAAAAAACTTAATAGCTAAAAGCAAGCAACAGGATTAAAAAAATGGGCAGACAGAATAAGTATTTTTCCAAAGAAGACATACAGATGACCAACAGGCCCATGCATATGTGCTCTCACCATTAATCATCAAGGAAATGCAAACCAAAACCACTATGAGGTTATCACCTATCACCTGTTAGAATATGTACCTATTATCAAAACGAAGTGTCTGGGAGGATGTGAAGAAAAGGGAACCTCATACACTGCTGGTGGGAATGTAAATTGGTGCAGCCACTAAGGAAGGCAGTATGGAGGTTTTTCAGAAAATTAAGAATAGAAATAAACCCTGTGATCCAGCAGTTCTTCCTTTGGGTCTTTATCCCAAGAAAAGGAAAACTCGGGAAAATATATGCACCCTTCTATTCACCCGTCTCACCAGGGAGCTGCAAGTGAAGGCAGAATTATAGTAGCCTCGAAATGGATACAATCACAAGTGTCCATCAGCGGCTGTATGGATTAAGTCGATGTGTATATGTATACAACAGAATACTCAGAAGCTGTAAAAAATAAATAAGGAAATCTTGCCATTTGTGAGAACATGAATGGATCTTGACAGCATCACGGTAAAGTGAAGTCAGTCATTCAGAGAAGGATAAATATCACATGATCTCACTTATATGGGGAATCTAAAAACAAAAGCAAGCTCATCTGGTGGATGCCACAGGAGAGAGGGGTATGGGGTTGGTGAGAAGGGTGAAGGTCAGAAGATACAAACTTCCTAGTTTAAAAAAAACAAAATCATGGGAATATAGTGTACAACCTAGGGACTACAGTTCATAACGCTGTATTTGCATATTTGAAAGTTGCCGAGGGAGATCTTAAATGTTCTCATCACAAGAGGAAAAAAATTTTAACAGTATTTGATAACTAAACATACTGTGTTCATCATTTTGCAATATATACAAATACTGGATCATTGTTGTACACTTGAAACTAATGTTATATTTCAATTTATACCTCAAAAAGGAGTGAAACCCAAAAAGGATATAGGAAACCAGACTTGATAATTACTTGCTCATGCACTGGTATCTCAAATAGATTATAATCTCAGCAGACTAGCTCCCCAACAATGCCCCCAAGTAAGAAAGAATTCATCACTATAGAATGAATGAGTAGCATCCAAGAACACCTGTGTTTTTCTTCAATTACCATAGCCTTCAAAAAAAAGGAAAAAACTAAAGTAAAAAATTTTACATCACCTAAGGTTATTCTTAGTTTACAGACTTGAAGGAGAACAGTTCATAATTTGGGCTAAATGAAAAGGAAAGCTTTAGACCCATCTAATTTTCCTCCACTGACCTGTCATCTTTTGACCCTTTAATTCGGAAAAGCCCATCTCCTCTTAAGCATCTTCTGATAGATCTGCTTTTTGATACTTCATCCAGGAAAGAAAAAGTTCAGTGATCGTTCTGCTTTCCCTTTTAGGCAAAGGAGGAAACTAACAAGCTAAAAGCTGATGAAAAAAATACAAGTTAAAGTTCACATTATTGGTAAGTTGGGTGTTTGCTGTAAATGAAAACGACTGTACCTTCTCTAGACCTCTGTTACAGGCGAGGGAAACTAAGTCCACTTCTTACTCATGCTCTCTTTATACTTGTGGCATGAAAGGCACATTGCAGTGCCTAGAGGTTAATTCAATGAAAAGCAATAAATGAAATCATGGGCTACTAGAATGTTTGAAAATAGTCATCATATAATTAGGAGCTCTTTAAAATATTAGGCCAGGCTTCTAAAGAAAATGACCGCCTAGGTCTAGCCGAGTCTTTGAAACCCATATGCTTGTGACTGCAGGTTACTGTGACCAAGCCCAATTAGCCTGTGACATCTTACAGAGAAATGTCCTTACAGTGCTACTGTTACCAAAAGACTGACATGGTGGGTTGGACAGCAGTACCCCTTATGGTCTAGTGGAAATTTCAGGGTTTTTTGGAACAAAGGTGAAAGAAAAGATTGCAAAACTGAGATGATGAACAAGTGGTCAAAGTCAAGTACTTTGTTTAATTCTACTTGATGGTGACTAAAGAACTCATGTGGATGGAGCAATATGATATTTATGTTGAAAGCCCTTGTAGTTCTTACTATGTAATTCCTCTTACCAAAGAATAGGTCTTACTCTAAGTCCTCAAACCTCCTGACCACTGGCTGACCAAAGCCTACAGAAATTAAAAATGCAGGTTAGATTGGGTTAGTCTCTGTCACCAGGGTATTTTTTATTTCCTTTAACAAGGGAGGGATCCCTATTAGAATTATTCCCAAGATTTTCACCTAAATTACAAGTTTTCTATTTTCTAAATTCTAGAATCTTCTAAGATGCTGCTCATGTTTAGTTACAGGAAATTCCTTGTTGCTCTCTATTAGTGCTTTTAGTCAATGTTAAATTGACTATGCTTGTGTCAAGAAAATAATGTATCCAGCGGTTTACTGGATTTTTTTTTCTTTGGACTTTTTCAGGGTATCTACCTATAAAATCTTCAGCTGGTGGATGGTGACTTTTGAAGGACACAAGCTTTGAACAACAGTAAATTTTTCTGGGTGGCTTCTAGGCAGTGTTACTTGTCCAATCTTGACATCCTAAACATTGGTTATTCTTTTCCCAGAAAGAAAACGCATTTGTGTGGTTCATCTGTGTTACTGTACTGAGTGTTGATAAACTTTGAATTTTTAAAAAATGCCTTCAGTTGGGAGAGACGGGAACTTTATATTTCTACGAGATATATTTGATAGTTTCTTAAAGCAACACATAAAAAAAGGAAAAACCTTTGCAAACTTTTGCACATTCTACACACAGTGCCTGTAAATCTCATTAGTATTTTCAGTTAGCACTTACTTCTTTGGTTGTTGTTAGCATTTGGAAAACAATGCTTTGAACATGTTGAATGTCCCGATTTCTCACGATCCATTTCTTCTTGAGCTTTGGAACTGTCCTTGAGACTTCTTTGGATTAATGTTTATAAGTCAAACCTTAAAATATTGTACATTGGGCACATTATCTCCTCTCGGGCTGCTAATAAATTAATAGATAACGTGGACAGACCAGGACATGCTACCCGCACTATTCTTTTTTGCCAGAGGTTAGGACTTCTGCCCCTTAGAGCCAGCACAAAAGATACTGAGACTTGAATCAAGTTAGAGGAGCACAGTGCAGTCTCTGTGTCACCAGATAACGAGTTCCGAGAATAGTAAAATCTAATCCTTAGAATATGCATACACCTTGAACTTGGGTTACTGTGTTAAGCTATGCTTTCCATTTATGATACATGTAACCAGAGCAGCAATCATTTGCTTAGAGCCATTGCCACGTTAGTCCGTGCACTGTATCCCGTCTGGCTTCATGGAAGTTGGGTTTACCAAATACAAACACTTTCACTTTAACAAAAAAAAAAAAGGGGGTATCCGGAATTTAAAAACCTGGTTTCCCCCCCACAGCAACTCAAGAACCAGATTCTGAGAACCTACGACTTTGAATGGTTTCTCAGATCTTCTGGAACCAAGTGTTTTTTATGAACGTAGCCCTGATATCCTTGAGGGGATTCTGATCAATACTTAATTTCATCTTTATTTCTTGGTCCTGAAGGCAGGAAAAGCTATCAGGTCCATGTCATCAATCAGATCTGGAATTTGTTTCAGAGAGTCCAGCCTTCCCTAGCAGCTCTTTTAAATTTTTATCAGAACTTAACTGAATTCCCTAAAACTAAATATCACCAATACTGCGTAAGGGTGGGGGAGGGCAACAAAAAAAAGAACAACTACTTATAATGGGGCGTAAAATTAATTCTCTCCGAAAATTCTCTTTAAAAAACACGCACATACCTACAGGATTTCAAACGTCACCCGCTTTAAATGCTGTGTATTTACCCCATGAGAGAGGCAGGTGTTACTCTATCATTCTACATCTGGGAAATACAAGCTGGTGTTAGGGTGACTCAGCAGACCTTTGCAAGGCACTAACGAGAACATAAAAAAACACCGTTCCTCTGGGATTTAACTGTATTTCTAGTTCTTCTAATTAGGTAATAAATACAAAGTTGGGGGGGTTGTTTTTTTAAGTGAAACCGTTGGCATTGACAGATAATGTGCAGGGAAACGGCTGCAGTATTACTGATTTCCATGCATATATACAAGTACTTTTAAATCCAAAGATTTAAGGCATGCTTGTCATAGTAAACATAAAAGGTACTCTGCATATGCCGCCTTCCTCATTACAAAGGTCTTCAAGACTGGGGTGTTTACTGGTGATTAGTGATGACTAAGCTACAGAATCAGCGTTCTCTTGTACCTATCTCAGGAGAAGGGAATCATTGCAAATGTCTGCTTAGAGGCCAAGAAGACAACTTTTATTACAAAAAAAGGAATTTGCACATTGTTGTAGCAATATCGTATCTATTTAGAAAAGGGACTTCGCCAAAAACAAATTAAAAGCGGTTCCGCAGGTGACCAAAAATGAAAACCACCATTTTCCATGTTTCATTAAATCAAAATACAAAACCCAATTAAAAGTATTTTACATTAAAATCTTGGCTTTGTATATCTTTTAGTAGGTTAATACCTGGGGGTGGAAATGAACAGTGATTTCTGGTTTTGCTCTGATTTCTCAAACCACAATACCATGCAATACATATAAAAATAGAATTGTAAACACATTTGTGTCCAGAAGTCACAATGTGCCCAGTGTTTTAGAACACATTGACATTTTTTCATATCCTATTATTTTATCTTAAATTTTACAGTATATTAAAACTCATAAAAGACTTCCAGGACCATACATTGTCCACATTAAGCTAATTGTAAGTACTGTCAGGTTTATAGTACATAATTTATGGGAGACTGCCGTGACTTGGTGGCAGTAAGTGCCAGTAACAGGTTCTTGGGGAATTACAAGCTAGGCCCAGTAGGGAGCAGGGAGAAGAAGCGTCACCTACCGAAGTGTCAACAGCTCCCAGGTTCAACTTCGGTTGAAAGGCTTCTCTCCTCTAGACCTGAATGCCCTCTGCTTTTGCTGAGGGACACTTATCAGTCGGGGGTCCCTGAGGAAGTAGACCACACACTCAACTTGTAATTATTTGAGGAGGGTTCTATAAAAAGCTTTGTTTTCTCAACAAAAGGTGTGGGGAGGACGGAAGGAGCCCACAAGTACTGCCAGGACCAGTGAGCCAGGCCCTCACTTCACCCCTTCTTCACCCTGGAGGGACAAGAGGAGGAAGCTGCTTCAAGAAGGCAGGCGTGGAAAGCACTGAGGGAAAGAGGGCCTCCTCTCAGGAGCCGAACTTGAGTGGAGGTCAGCCAAAGGCAGCCTCCAGGGGAACCAGAGTAATAAACACCCCCCTGCACTCTCTCCCACCCCACCCCACTCCCATCTGCCTTCCTGGGAGACTCACCAAAGGAGAGCCAACAAGCCCGAGGACATGGGCCTAGAAGTCAGCTCCTGGGCCCGCAGCAGGGAACAGAAAGGTGGAACATACCGACTTAGTCACCAATCCAAGCGTTCACTCTTGAGTAGTCCCCACCATTCACAAGTGTTTAGAGGACAGTGACTCAACAGCTTGTGGATGACACACACGTGGGGAGCAGGGCTCTGGAAGGCAACAGGCTTAAGTGTAAGGAAACAAAAGGAATACGGTACTCCTCCACAGTAGGGAGCCCAGCCCCTGGGTTGATGG
The DNA here is from genome assembly GCA_028533885.1 of Nasua narica. Classification (NCBI taxonomy): domain Eukaryota; kingdom Metazoa; phylum Chordata; class Mammalia; order Carnivora; family Procyonidae; genus Nasua; species Nasua narica. The sequence continues at coordinate 66,827,832 of CM052809.1, forward strand.
CGCAGGGCAACACCTATCAATGAAAGACACAGTAGCAGTAACCCTTCGATGGACAGTTGAGTCAAAGATCTTTTCATAGGGACAGTCCAATGAGGAAGGAAAAGGAAGTATCTTCAGGGGAGTCAAAACAGCCATCTCTAATTTGAAAACAATCCCATTCGACAACATT
>CM052809.1:66828500-66844650 GCA_028533885.1 Nasua narica
AAACTGTGGAAAGAACCAAAATGCCCTTTAACAGATGAGTGGATAAGGAAGATGTGGTACATCTATACAATGGAATATTATGCCTCCATCCAAAAGGATGAATATCCAACTTTTCTATCAACATGGACAGGACTAGAAGAGATTATGCGGAGTGAAATAAGTCAAGCGGAGAGAGTCAATTATCTTATGGTCCCACTTAAGTGTGGAGCATAAGGAAAAACATGGAGGGCTTTTTGAGAAGGAAGGGAAGGGTGAATAGGGGGAAATCGGAGGGGGCGATGAACCATGAGAGACTGTGGACTCAGCAACAAACTGAGGGCTTTGGAGGGGAGGAGGTGGGGTGTTGGGCGAGCCTGGTGGTGGGTACTGAGAAGGGCACGTATTGCATGGAGCACTGGGTATGGTGCATGAACAATCAATCTTATAACACTGAAAAAATAAAATAAACATATTTGGGGAAAAAAAAAAACAACTTAAGCTCTGTGAGGGCAAAGGCTTTGTGTAATCTGTTACTCATCATAGCCCCAGAACCTAACACCACATCAGCCTTTTAGTTAAAATGTCTTATCTGTAGAGAATTACTGAGAAAACAAAGGAATGAGCAAGCGACTGAATGAATTGTTTGGTTGCTACAGATCCGGGTTATATGGACAGCTGTCTTAATTACTCCTCGCTCCTGACTGGTCCCCATCATCACACAGAATAGCTCTGCTCCCTAGAGTTCCACCTTGGATTATGTGCCAGTTCATTTTACAAGCCTGCAGGAAAACTAGAGAAGGGATGTGACATTTCTTGTGCATTTTCAAAGCATTCTCCCTGTATCAAGCTCTATCATGGTGTAACCAGACTATACAATGGAACTATTCCTTAAAAGATTAGTAGGTTCTCAGCTTTTATCTATGTGCAATCTATCTTTAATAGCCTTGTAAAATTTTCCTGTGCCTTTGGAAACATTATTATAGAAGGGACACCATACAACGAACTTGACATCAAATTCCTCAAAGTTTAAGACTGAATGAAGAGTCTGCTTTTGTGGGAAACTTGTATGTTCTGTGGTTCCCTCTTACTAGACAATGAGAATAACTCAATACTTTTTCTCTTTTTTTTTCCTGACCACTAGGAACCTTTGATATATTTACGGTACAATTGTAATAAATTATCCTCAGCATAAATCCCTCATACAGTCACCTCTGTCAATTAAGCAGCTTTTTATTATTTAACATTTCTTGTGTATATGGACCTTTTAAGCTGCCTAAAACTCTTTCTCAAAGTGCCTAGCATATAAATAAGTAATGAGAAATCCCAAACCTGGATAGCAGAGAACCAAGATCCCAGACCTGCCTCTCCCATAAGAGCTACACGATCATGTAGGTCATGTATACCCCTAATGACCACTTATAACATCCTAAGAAATAGAGATTAAATGTCTCCAGTAATTTCTTAAGCCCCAAAGTTAGTAATGGCAGAGCTAAGACTTCTTGATGTGTTGTGGAAGAGGCATCGTTTTCAAAAGTTTGTTTGCAACGGATACTGGTGACCAGAGCATCCAAAAAGAACATCTACTAAGTGACAAAACTACTCCTAACTCATCACACCCTTATTTTGTCTACCCCATATTTATTAGCTGATTGTCGCTTAAATTTAATTAGGTTTTGTTTACCTCTTCAAGCCGTGCTCTTGTGGAGAACTGACTTGTCGTACCGATGACCATAAAGGTTAGGGAAGGGGAGCCAAGTTCAAACCTGGGAATGGAAATCGTCAAGATGTGTCATAACATACTGATTCATTCCACATGTATTTTTAAGCGCCTTATGTACCCTACAGTATTTAACTAGAAACTACTTAGGCATGAAAAATCCATGACACAATCCCTACCCTCCAATGTTAAGATGTAGTTGTTAAAAAAAAAAAATTTAAAATACACCAACCACCGGATAAACAATTCAGTACCCAAAAGAAAGCGGTAGAGTCTTAGTAAGTGCTCTAAGAGTGAGGCAAGGGCGAGTGTAAGCAAACAGAAGTGCTAACCCACGGTGTGGGGTAAACTGTGCACAGGAGGGCTTCAGATTGGTCTGTGGTGTGGAAAAGGATTATTCTAGATGGACTGGAACACTGGACTCTCCAGATTAGTCAGCACTAAATTGAAGTATTATATTTCCTAAGAATAGTTTTTTAAGCACCTCTACTTGCTATCTTCAATCAGAAAAGTTCCTTGAGATGATCACTGTTATATTACAGACAGAGCTACAACACAGGCAGGTTCGTGGACCTTTCTAGTAACAGCACAAGTTTTGGCACTACTTACTTTTGTATCAGTTTATCCCAATTTTCCTTCAGAAACTGCCAGGCCAATGGATATCCCACCGGGTTCCTGCCGACAGCTCCAAGAATGTATGGGAAGTCTTGTGTTTTTATTACATCTCCCTTAAAACTTTCATCTAGTAGCCTAAAATGATTAAGAGATGAAATGTTCACAATGAAAAGTCCCTGGAAAATTCGTGACTTACTTCAGTAAAATAATGTGTGAAAGAAAAAAGCCCATCTGCCAATCATAAACACAAGATAAATAGGTGACCAGGGCACTAATAAAGTTGTTATAGCTACATAATAAAAACTCACATTCAAATAGTATTTACCAAACCCATTTTCATATATTCTCCTGTTAATAAACCAAAATAGGTAAGAAAGGCCTATGCCATATGTATTTCTAAACATATTATTTTAGAGACACAAATATATATTCCTCAAAATATTTTTCCTAACACCGGCTTCTCCCCTAATTAATTACCATACTCATTACACGTATGCCCGCTTGAATAAATGTTCCCAGTAGAAAACGCAATTCCCAGCCAGGAGAACAAAGAGAGATGTTGGAAGGATCTGAGCTCATTTAATTCCTCTTGGCCACATGAACATGAATGAATTACTCACCACTGAAGCTTGTCCTTATCTTGGCTAATACTGAGGGCATATTCAATATCATTTTTCTCGGAAGAAGACAAAGAGGACTGATATTTTCTATAGAGGAAATCCCATCCTTCAGGGTTTTGGGCCCCCACAGTAAACACTGCCAAGGTCACATCGCTGGGCAGACTGTAGAAAAAGAACATCACTGGTGAGAGGTGTGTTTGGATGTTGAGTGGTGACCAATGACAAACTGCTAAGCTAGCCCAGTGATCAGAGCAACATGCCTTGGCAATATAAACAAAAGTTACCTCTTTCCTTCAGATTTTACGAGAGAGGCACAAGGAAGTATCTACAAGCAGGTTTTAAGTACCCTTCTCAAAACCATAATGTGAAAAGCCACTTCGATAAATACCTACATTATCTAACACAATGATGCTGGGTAACAGGGCAGATGATCACTTCTTAAGCCCAAAGAAAGAAGTTCAAACTAGACTCAAGATGCAGCCCGTGAACAAAAATCAGGAATCTAATAGGACCACTGTTTGGAGGCATTTCTTTAAATGGAACCATGTAGATTGTTGTCTTAATATCTCCTAGAGAGATTTAAGCCTCAAATATGAAAGTTCAAGAATAAATTCCAAATATAGGAAGATCCTACTTACCTTCAACAGTATCAGCAAGTACTATACACACCTCATCAGGGACTTTGGAAGCCCAAAGAAACTACTAGTATGGCATGCACTGCCTCTGTTCCTCCAGGACAATTGTTTTTCTGAGCTTTGTTTCAGTTCTAATAGCTCCATCTATTAGATGGAAATTATTCTAATCCTATTTTAACTCTCCAGATGTTCGACTTTTATATACGGAAGTTCCCTCCTAGCATTTCTTAAAACAGAAAGTTGAGAGATGCACGGAAACATCTCAAGAAGCAATTTATTTTCCCAAAAAGTACAGCACAGGAGGTTTGTCTCTACTTGTTTTTTCTCCCAATATCTAGCACTGATGATGAAAAACCAGAAAAAAAAACATCCTTTACGTGAAAGAACTGGTTGTTCAGTAAGTACAGACCTCAAATTTCCATCGGCTTCCTTCCACTCTCTGAAATAGGCTTCTGCCCTCTGAACGCAGGGCTGATACTTGCGCACACAGGCGAGTAGGAGCAACTTGGTCCGCAGCATCCGCTGTAAGACTGAGCCCTCGTCAGTCCACGTCTGCTTATCAATGAGGTCCCTCAGCAGCCTGATAAGAAAAGCCTGCAGAGGAAAGCCACACGTGTCACCAGTAACATCCCCAGCCACCCTGTGTCTTAGACAAGTTGATACACCCTCAGGGAATGGGGATTAATTGTTAAAGTTGGATCCAATTCTTTTTTAAAACCATATAATTCTGTTGATATTTACTTATAAAAGGGGGCAAAAACAAGAAAAATCATGATTTTATATTTGCATAATCTTTTATAAATATACCTTTTCTATTTAAAAATCATGATGAATTGCCACTTTTCAAATACACTAAGTTTACAGAACTATATTTTGAGAGCAAATCATACAACAGGACTTCATAACATTTTGCCAAAAATAACAATTTTGTGCCTCTTCCTCAGGTACCTGAATCATGGAGTATCTTAAGAGTAACCATCAAAATGGGATACGACCTCATATTAGTCAGAATGGCTGAAATTAAACAACTCAGGAAACAACAAATGTTGGGGAGGATGTGGAGAAAGGGGAACCTTCCTACACTGTTGATGGGAATGTAAGCTCACGCAGCCACTCTGGCAAACAGTATGGAGGTTCCTCAAAAAGTTAAAAATAGAGCTACCCTATGACCCAGCAATTGCACTCCTGGGTATTTATCCAAAGGATAGAGAGTGATTCTAAGAGGACTCTGCACCCCAATATGTATAGCAACGATATCCACAAGAGCAGAAATATGGGAAAAGCCCAGATGTCCATTGACAGATGAATGGATAAAGGTGTGGTGTATGTGTGTTTGTGTGTATATATATATATATGTGTGTGTGTGTGTGTGTGTGTACACACACACGCACACACACACTTGAAATATTAGTCATCAAAAAAATGAAATCTTGCCATTTGCAATGATATGGATCCAACTAGAGGGTATTATGGTAAGTGAAATAAGTTAAAGAAGACAAATACTACATGATTTCACTCATAAAATTAAAGAAACAAAACAGATGAGCAATGGGGAAGGGAAGGAAAAATAAAATAAAATTAAAACAGAAGGAGGCAAATCCTAAGAGACTCTTAACTACAGGGAACTGAGGGTTTCTACTGGGTGATGGGCATTAAGGAGGGCACATGATGTAATGAGCATTGGGTGTTACATGCCACCAATGAACCACTAAATTCTACCTCTGAAGCTAATAATACGTTATAAGTTAACTTGAACAAAATATAATGAAAGTTAAATAGTAACCATCAAATGACAGAAGTAAAATGAAATAAAGGATTTGCAAAAAGAAGGGAATAACAAATCCATAAAACTTAAGTACAGATTCTTATAGTGCTGTGTCTTTAGTGTCAGGATGAACCCCAAATATTTGCTATTTAATCCAAATATTAATTCTGATGTACTTTTCTTTAATATATGTGAAGACATACCTATATACACAATGGTAAAGATGCTTTCCCACACCCACACAAAAGCAAACCAGTATGTAACCATTCAATTTATTGAAGGCTTCTACCTTGAACTGATTTTCCACTTCACTCATATCTCTTTTCTCCATCAACTTATACATAGGTATCAGCTCGTTCAAACCTTGGAAGACTGGCATAATTTCAGTTTCACGTTTCAAGTACAGGGCTAAATCCAAGGCTTTTTCAATTGATAGCTTTCCATTGCTGGTCAAGAGACATCATGGTTAGCAATTTAAACAAAAACCAGGAAATCCATTTTTGGCTTCAAAAGATATCTTAATCTTCCAGCAAAACATTCAATCAGATATAAATGCCCCCTTAACAGTGACCTTTACATAAGTATTTTTTCTGTGGAGGAAAATATTTCTTGAATAATGATAGAGTCAATGCTAACTCGTGGTGAAGACAAAATGGAGACAGGTCAGCATCTGTCCCTCTAAGAAACGGGGGGGGGGGGGGTGCTCAACATCCAGAGTAAGATGATTATTTTAATCAAAATCCGTAATCTTAGAGAGACTGCCACCCAATCAAAAGTCTGAGTGTCTGAATTAAACACATTCTTGACTCCATTTAAAAAAGAAAGTGAATATAGATTTAAAAAACCCTTCATGGGCCACATGTACCCCAATGTTCATAGCAGCAATGGTCACAATTGCCTAACTGTGGGAAGAACCAAAATGCCCTTCAACAGATGAATGGATAAAGAAGATATGGTCCATATATACAATGGAATATTATGCCTCCATCAGAAAGGATGAATATCCAACTTTTGTATCAGCATGGACGGGACTGGAAGAGATTATGCAGAGTGAAATAAGCCAAACGGAGAGAGTCAATTATCTTATGGTCCCACTTACGTGTGGAGCATAAGGAAAAACATGGAGGGCATTGTGAGAAGGAAGGGAAGGGTGAATGGGGGGAAATCGGAGGGGGCAATGAACCAGGAGAGACTGTGGACTCTGAGCAACAAACTCAGGGTTTTGGAGGCTAGGGGATGGGTGGTTGGGCGAGCCTGGTGGTGGGTATTAAGGAGGGCACGTATTGAATGGAGCACTGGGTGTGGTGCATGAACAATTCATCTTGTAACGCTGAAAAAATAAAATAAACGTATTTAAGGGAAAAAAAAACCTTTCATTATGAAATAAATAAAAAATCTTTTAAAAAAAACAAAACCAAAAAAAAAAAAAAACCCCTTCATTATGGAGGGCAGGTGTTCAAAGTTTCAGTGGCAGAGTATACGCTAAGTACAAAACCCTCCAAAATTTCAGCAATACTAGGGAAATAGTCTCAGGTAGGCAGAGACGACTAGAAAAACCACTTCTATCTTTATTCCCCCATTGCCTTTTGCCATCCTGACAGGTCCAGCAAATAAAGAACTCAACATTTAGAGCAAAGGGACATGGGAAATGAGAACTATAGAATCCCGTCTTCCCACCTGGGCGACTTCTCTGGGGACTACAGCTCTGCCTAAATACTGAAGAAATTTGAGTTTCAGGCTTAGGAACCATTTCCTCAAAAACCATTGTCCTAAGGCAAAAAAGTGAGAGTGAACACCATCCTTAAGAACTCCAACATCACATGGTTGGGTCACATTTTTCTAAGCTCTATTCCAGAAACCTCCCATGAAATTCAGATATCCAGTTTGAGGAGTGGGGGGAGAAATCCTTTACCCCAAGAGACAAAATGTAAACAACTAGGAATTGAGCCAAGTGGTCTTCTAAGAAGGCTTCACAAATGTGAAAGACCTAGCAGGGCAGAAACCTCCTAAGCTTTAGCAAGGCCAGAAAAGCTATGGGACAAGGCTTCGGGGACCAGAGGCTTCTCCAAGAGGCTGATCTCCTGGTTTTCTATACTTTTGCATCAGTCTGATCTATGTTGTTAGCAAGATTAAAATACAGATTACTTGTTTTACCTTACTCCACAGACACGTGGTTACTCCTAAGACTAGAAGCAACCTTAGAATTTAAGAAGAACTTAGGGAAAAACATCATCTAGCTTCTTACTAGCAAGTAATCATTTTTATCTTTAGAAATCAAGCATTTGAATGCTAATAGCAGCTTTCAGAAATAAACCAAGACCTTGAGGAGTCCGTATTACCTGACGAGCTGAAATGCATTGTTGATGAGACTGGCTCGATCATTGCTGCTGATTGTTGTGTGTGCTCCTTTTAAAAGGCCAGTCAAAGTATCCCATCCATCATCCTCATAATGCACAATATAATAGCCGTTCATCCCAACATTAAATTTGATCCATTCTACCTCTTCTGGGAGGATGAGCACATCTAGAGCAAATAAAATACATCATAGCTCCATTTTCTGTCTTGGCTGATGAAAGCTTTTCTGATCAAAGACCAGACAAAGAAACTACAGGCAAGTTTAATATTGAACCATTTTAATACTGAAATGAGTTTCCTATTGAACACATTTCTTTTAGAAACCAGAAAAGTCCATTCCAATAGGCAAAAGCCAGCATTAGCTTTAGACACCAATTTTTTTAAATTTATACTTCTATGAGAGGAATGCAGCCATATTTCAGGCCATACATATGATATGATCCAGCAGCATTAACAGAGGGAGAATTTTCACTCATAACCCCTCCTTCTCAGCATTATATACCTCAGCTGCTTTATTCTCTATCTGGCAAGACACTGGCTTTCTTTTTTACCACCAGAGAATATTTTCAATCTTCTATCTTCACTAGAAATCAAAAGCCAACAATTTGCTGAATATAAAGGTTGACCGGATCCTTCTGTTTTAACCACAATCAATAGTAAAACAAACTTAGCAAGTCTTATACATTTCCCGTTTCTTCTGGACTTAACCTAGTTATTTCTATGATAAGTTACCTGTTTTTGTCTTCAGCAAAAATCTTTGGACTGAATCTGATTTGCTGGTGATGAATGTCAATGGAACATGCCACAGGTACCTTAGAGAAAGAACAGATTATTTGTTGATTCACTCCAACGAACAGTTATCAAATCATCTATCATATGCCACATACAGGAGAGTTTTAATGATGATACCAAAACTACTATAGTTAAGAGGTCAAGATGTCACCAGCCTATTTTCCAGTTTTGCAAGGGGCGCCAGTTCAAGCACTGCTCACTCTTCTCAGACTTCTTCAGTAGAGCTGGGAACTTGGGCTCCAATGAAACCCAGCACCCTCTGTAGAGGTTGGCTGATTGGAGCTCAGAAGTCCTACCTTAAAGACGGCACAAGGTGCCATCATGTGACTCCTACATTTATTAAAAATAGAATATCACATGATTATTTGATTTGTGGATATTGAGTTTGAGGAGTTTCTTCATAGACCTTGGATATCAGCCCTTTCTCTGTAGTGTCATTTGTGAATATCTTCTCCTATTCTGTGGGTTGCCTGTTTGTTTTGTTGACTGTTTCCTTTGCTGTGCAGAAGCTTTCTATCCTGATAAAGTCCCAAAAGTTCCTTTTCACTTTTGTTTCCTTTGCCTTTGGAGACATGTCTTGAAGGAAGTTGCTTTGGCCCATGTCGAAAAAATTACTGCCTATGTTCTCCTCCAGGATTTTGATAGATTCCTGCATCATGTTGAGGTCTTTCATCCATTTCGAGTTTATCTTTGTGTATGGTGTAAGAGAATGGTCGAGTTTCATTCTTCTATACATAGCTGTCCAATTTTCCCAGCACCATTTATTGAAGAGATGGTCTTTTTTCCACTGGATATTTTTGCCTGTTTTGTCATATATTATTTGACCATAGAGTCATGAAGGTCCATGTCTGGGCTCTCTACTCTGTTTCACTGGTCTATGTGTCTGTTTTTGTGCCAGTACCATGCTGTCTTGGTGATCAGAGCTTTGTAGTAAAGCTTGAAATCAGGCAACGTGATGCCCCCTGCTTTTTCTTTTTCAACATTTCCTTAGCAATTCAGAGTCTTTTCCGGTTCCACACAAATTTTAGGATGATTTGTTCCAGCACTTTGAAAAATACCGGTGGAATTTTGATTGAGATGGCATTGAAAGTATAGATTGTTCTGGGCAGTATAGACATTTTAACAATGTTTATTCTTCCGATCCATGAGCATGGAATGCTTTTCCACCTTTTTGTGTCATCTTCAATTTCTTTCATGAGTGCTCTGTAGTTCCTTGAGTACAGATCCTTTACCCCTTTGGTTAGGTTTATTCCCAGGTATCTTATGGTTCTTGGTGCTATAGTAAATGGAATTGATTCTCTAATTTCCCTTCCTATATTTTCATTGTTAGTGTATAAGAAAGCAACTGATTTCTGTGCATTGATTTTGTATCCTGTCACATTACTGAATTGCTGTATGAGTTCTAGTAGTTTGGGGGTGGAGTCTTTTGGGTTTTCCACATAAAGTATCATGTCATCTGCAAAGAGAGAGTTTGACTTCTTGTTTGCCAATTTGAGTCTCTTTTATTTCTTTTTGTTGTCTAACTGCTGTTGCTAGGACTTCTAGTACTATGTTGAACAACAGTGGCGAGAGTGGGTATCCATGTCATGTTCCTGATCTCAATGGGAAGGCCATCAGTTTTTCCCCCATTGAGAATGATATTCGCTGTGTTTTTCATAGACAGATTTTAGGAAGCTGAGGAATGTTTCCTCTATCCCTATACTTTGAAGAGTTTTAATCAGAAATGGATGAATTTTGTCAAATGCTTTTTCTGCATCAATTGAGAGGACAGGTAATCATGTCAAAAAATGGGTAGAAGACATGGACAGACAATTCTCCAAAGACATACAAATGGTTAACAGACACATGAAAAAATGTTCATCATCTTTAGCCATCAGGGAATGTCAAATCAAAACCACACTGAGATACCAACTTACACCAGTTAGAATGGCCAAAATTAACAGGACAGGAAACAACAAGGGTTGGAGAGGATGTGGAGAAAGGGAAACCCTCAAACTGTTGGTAGGAATGCAAATTGGTGCAGACAGTTTGGAAAACAGTGTGGAGATTCCTCAAAAAATTAAAAATAGAGCTGCCTTATGACCCAGCAATTGCACTACTGGGTATTTACCCCAAAGATACAGATGTAGTGAAAAGAAGGGCCATCTGTACCCCAGTGTTCATAGCTGCAATGGCCACAATTGCCAAACTGTGGAAAGAGCCAAGATACCCTTCAACAGACGAATGGATAAAGAGGATGTGGCCCATATACACAATGGAATATTACTCAGCCATCAGAAAGGATGAATACCCAACTTTCTTTTTTTTATCAACATGAACAGTACTGGAGATTATGCTGAGTGAAATAAGTCAAGCAGAGAAAGTCAATTATATGGTTTCACTTACTTGTGGAACATAAGTAATAACATGGAAGACATTAGGAGAAGGAAAGGAAAAGTGATAAAGGGATAAACTGGAGGGGGAGACAAAGCATCAGAGACTGTGGACTCTGAGAAACAAACTGAGGGTTTTGGAGGGGAGTGGGGTGAAGGGTGGGTGAGCCTCGTGGTGGGTATTAAGGAGGGCACGTGGTGCATGGAGCACTGGGTGTGGTGCATGAACAATGAATCTTGGAACAATGAAAAAATTAAATTAAAAAAACAAAAAAACCAAAAGAATAGAGTATCACTTCAGTGGAAATCCTGTCTGTGATGCACAACCTGAATTTCATCACGAACAGCAGAAAACAAAAACTAGAGGACAATCTATCAAAAAAAAAAAAAAAAAACTGGCCTATGTTCTTCAAAAATGTCAAGGGCAAGAAAAAAAAATGTTGAGGAACCGTTTCAGGAAAAGAAAAAAATACAACTGAACATATGTGACAATGCAATGTGAATCGGGATAACAACAGGAATTCTATCCCAACGCAGTAAGGGATATTACCAAAGGCCCCCTCACACAATCTTGGCCACCCTGGGATGTTATGAATAAATAGCAATTTTGAGAATAGCTACATTATAGGTGAAGAAAAGCCACTGACCAACTCTAGAGTATCCACCAAACAGTGGACAAACTGCTAGAACTCTCTCTGAAGTCGTAGGCACTGGTGAGCACCGCTGTACATTCCCCTCCACCATGATATTGTGGACAGGGGCAGGGTTCAGTCCCTCTCGCCAGCCGCGTAGGGCCACCCCAGCCAGCCCAAGGCTCCTAGCCCACACCAGCTCCAGCTGGCCTGCCACAGCGGCCCCAGCAGAGCACTCCGGGACCCTCGGGGCTTACACCCAGTCAAGCCCCAGCCATCCTGCCATTGTAGCCTCAGTGTGGGACAACCTGGGACCCTCTGGACTGCACCTGTTCCCACTCCAGCTCCAGACATCCAACCAGGGCACCATCTCCTCCAACTCCAGCTATTTGTCCAGGGTGGCCCAGGGAAGGAGTGCCTCAGAACTCCCCAGCCCATGCATACTCCAGCTCCAGCCATCTCACCAGAGCGGCCTTGGTTCCCTTTGCCCTGGGACACTTCCCCCCACCCCACTTCAGCTTCAGCTGGCCAGCCAAAGCCACTAGGCACACACAACACAGGTAACAATAAGTCACAGAAATAGACACATGAAGTCAAACAAACTAATGACACCAAGGATGATATTTCCAACAAAAGAATATGAAAAAATCCCAGAGAAAAAAAAGCCCTTAATAGGTAATTTACCTGATAATGAATTCAAAATAATGGTCATAAAGATGTTCACTGAACTAAGAAGAATAGAAGGATACAGTGAGAACTTCAATAAAGAGTTAGAAAATTTAAGTACCAAATAGAAGTCACAGAGGTGAATAGTAACTTAAGAAAAATATAACACAAGCAACCCACAGCAGATTAGACAATACAAAACAGATCAGTAATCTAGAAGATAGAATAGGGAAAATCACCTAACCAGAATAGTAAAAAGAAAACATCATTAAAAATGAGAACAGTATATAAAGGACCTCTGGTACATCAAGTGACAAACGTTCACATTATAGTGGTCCCAGGGAAGAGAGGGGCAGAAAAACTTATTTAAAGAACTAGTGGTTGGGACGCCTGGGTGGCTCAGTTGGTTGAGCAGCTGCCTTCGGCTCAGGTCATGATCCCGGCGTCCTGGGATCGAGTCCCGCATCGGGCTCCTTGCTCGGCAGGGAGCCTGCTCCTCTCTCTGCCTCTGCCTGCCTCTCTGCCTGCTTGTGTTCTCTCTCTGTTAAATAAATAAATAAAATATTTAAAAAAAAAAAAAAAAAAGAACTAGTGGTTGAGGGGCGCCTGGGTGGCTCAGTGGGTTAAAGCCTCTGCCTTTGGCTCAGGTCATGATCTCAGGGTCCTGGGATTGAGCCCCGCATCGGGCTCTCTGTTCAGCGGGGAGCCTGCTTCCCCCTCTCTCTCTGCCTGCCTCTCTGCCTACTTGTGATCTCTCTATCAAATAAATAAAATATTTTTAAAAAAATGATTTAAAAAAAAAAGAACTAGTGGTTGAACACTTCACTAACCCAGGGAAGGAAATAATCATCCAGACCCAAAAAGCACAGAAATTCCCAAACAAGAGAAATCCAAGGGATTCACACCAAGACACATTTCAATTACAATGTCAACAATTAAAGAGAAAATCTTAAAGACATTAAAAGAAATACAAAGTCAAAGAGGGGGGCAAGATGGCAGAGAAGTAGGAGATCCTGTTGCAACCTGCCCCCAAAAGTGAGCTGTACATCTACCAAAACATGCTGAACAACCATGAAATCAGCCTGAGGAGCAAGATTTTTCACTTCTGGATCTCTGCGGGAGCAGAAGACAGCAGTGGAGAGGTAAAGCAAAGTGGGAACACTCCAACCGATATCAGAGGATAAACAAAATGGGGAGGGAGCCACCAGAAGCGATCCAAGGACAGTAATACTGCAAAGGAAAGTGCCTGAGATTGGGGACCAGCATTAACTTAGAGTCCGGTTAAAAACACTTAAAAAGAGCAAAAGGTTCTGAGGAGCAACTAGTGGAAGGGGGTGGTCGGGGGCACGGGCTTGGACCCACGCTCCCAGGAAGGACACCACTCGTCTCAAAGAGAGACTGGTGGGGGTCTGTGGTTCACGAACCTGCAGCTTTCCTGCTCCCTGCACCATTTTGTGGGTGGGGTGCTCCCGTAAGCACCTTAGAGAGTCTGCTGTGGTCCAGGAGCCTGTAGCTTTTCTCCCCTTGCCCCTCAATCTGGACTGAGTGCAACGCGACTGTGACATTTGCAGCCCACAGCAGGGTCTGGGCACCCCCAGCCGACCCCAGAGAGAATGCCGGAGGGCAGCCTGCCGAATCTCCCACAGGAATCTGAGCACACCCTGCGCAGGCCTGGAGCCCAGACAGCACGCGCAGAGCCACTGAATGGTGGCTGGGGGTACGCACCACCTGTGACAGGTTGCGGTGTAAGCAGAATTTTGCTGAGGGGAGTGTGTGTTCTGGACCACACAGAGGGGAGTAGACTGAGGCTTCTCTGTGACGCAGAGGTCTGGGTACAGGCAGATTCCTTGCTTGGACTCTCTGAAAAGGTGAAAAAGCTACAAAAGGCCAAAAACCTTCAGAGAGCAAACGACTGAGAAACTGGTTTCAACAGAGCTCAGCCCCTTGACTGGGGGCAGGGTGACTCAACCCAAGCAAGATTGACGGGAAAACAAGGTGGCAGGCCCCTCCCCCAGAAGACAAGTCAAAAAACAAAGGGACAATAACCACAGGGTCCCGATAAAATTTTAAATTCCCAACATCAGGAGAAATCAATATATTAGGTGCCTGATAATACCCTCAAACCTGTATATTTCATAGATACAAGGTTTTTTTCTTTCTTATTTTCTATTTTTTTTTATTCACTCATTTTCACATTTTTTTTTTGAACTACATAACATTACAACTAGAGGCTTAATACAACAATAAAACCAGGAAGCCCTGAAATAACCTTCCTCGCCTGCGAGGAGTTATAACCACCCTCCCATCTTATCCTTCTTGTCAGTGTTTCTACCTATTTGCTTTTGTTCTGGTAATATATAAATCTTATTCTTGGTGTTCATTCTGAGTAGGTTCTTTTATTTCTTGTCATTTACTTTTGTCAGTCTATCTGTTCATATTTGTTTTCATACCTATAAATCTTATTTTTGGGGTCCATTCTGGCTGGGATTTCTTCTTTTTCTCTTTCTCGCTTTGTTTTGTCCTTATTCTTTCTTTTTGGTGGTGAATCCCAATTGCTCCAAAACCTTCCAGGGTGCACCCTCCCTGGATAGTGGGCAATATATCCAGCTATACATACTCTCATCCACTTCTCATCAAAACTACTATGAGGACAAACACCCAACAGAGGAAAAACCCACAGACTGCACCCTCTCCCTCAGAACTATTAGACATGGAAATAAACAGTATGTCAGAAAGGGAATTCAGTGTGACAATTATCCAGGCAATGGCTAGGATGAAAAAACATTAATGACAAAATAGAATCTCTAAGGGCAGAAATGAGAGCCAGTATACCTGATGTAAAAAAGGCTGTCAGTGAGATCCAATCCAATGTAAATAGTCTAACAGCTAGAGTTATGGAGACGGAGGATAGAATTAGTGATCTAGAGGATAAAATGGTTGAGAAGAAAGGTCAGGAGGAGAGCTGGAGCAAACTGCTCAGGAATCATGAGAACAGACTTAGGGAAATAAATGCCATGAAACGTTCCAACATCAGAATTATTGGAATCCCAGAGGAGGTAGAGAAAGAAGACTAGAAGATAGAGCTGACCAAATTCTGAATGAAAATTTACCCAATATGGGGAATGGAACAAGTGTTCATGTCCTAGAGGCGGAAAGGACACCCGCCAAGATCAATGAGTCTAGAAAATCAGCAAGACACATCATCGTGAAAGTTGCAAATTACAATTTTAGACAAGAGGTCCTCAGGGCAGCTAGGGGGAAGAGATTCCTTACATACAGAGGAAGACCCATCAGAACAATGTTTGACCTGTCCACAGAAACCTGGCAAGTCAGAAAGGGCTGGCATGATATATTCAGGGCACTAAATGAAAAGAACATGCAGCCAAGAATACTTTTCCAGCAGGGCTGACATTCAAAAGGGATGGAGAGATAAAGAGCTTCCAAGACTGGCAAGGATTAAAGGAGTATGTGACCACCAAGATGGCACTCCAGGAAATATTAAAGGGGGTTCTATAGAAGTAGAAAGAACTCATGAGTGATAGAACAGAAATTTGCCATCTAGAGAAACAAGGACTTCACAGGCAACATGATGTCAATCAACACTTATCTTTCAACAATCACTCTCAACGTGAACGGCCTAAATGCTCCCATAAAACAGCACAGGGTTGCAGAATGGATAAAATGACAGGACCCGTCCATATGCTGTCTACAAGAGACACATTTGGAACCAAAAGATACATCCAGACTGAGAGTGAAAGGAGGGAAAACCATCTTTCATGCCAAAGGGCCTCAAAAGAAAGCTGGGGTAGCAATTCTCTTATCAAATAAATTAGATTTTAAGCTAAAGACTGTAGTCAGAGATACAGAAGGACACTACATCATTCTTAAAGGGTCTATCCTCCAAGAAGATCTAACAATTGTAAACATTTATGCCCCCAATATAGGAACAGCCAACTACATAAGCCAACTGTTAATCAAAATGAAGAGTCATATTGATATGAA
>CM052809.1:66845150-66877797 GCA_028533885.1 Nasua narica
AAACTGTGGAAAGAACCAAAATGCCCTTTAACAGATGAGTGGATAAGGAAGATGTGGTACATCTATACAATGGAATATTATGCCTCCATCCAAAAGGATGAATATCCAACTTTTCTATCAACATGGACAGGACTAGAAGAGATTATGCGGAGTGAAATAAGTCAAGCGGAGAGAGTCAATTATCTTATGGTCCCACTTACGTGTGGAGCATAAGGAAAAACATGGAGGGCATTGTGAGAAGGAAGGGAAGGGCGAATGGGGGGAAATTGGAGGGGGTGATGAACCATGAGAGACTGTGGACTCGAGCAACAAACTGAGGATTTGGGAGGGGTAGGGGTGGGTGGTTGGGCGAGCCTGGTGGTGGGTATAGGAGGGTATTGCATGGAGCACTGGGTGTGGTGCATGAACAAGTATTCTTGTAACACTGAAAAAATAAAATAAACATATTTGGGGAAAAATAATGTAAAATGTAAACTTCCCGAGGGGGAAAAAAATACAAAGTCACATATAAGAGAAACCCTAAGCCTATCACAGCATATTCTTCAGCAGAAACTCTGCAGACCAGAAAGGAGTGGTAGAAGATATTTAATGTACTTAAAGGGAAAAACTTAAAACCAAGAATAACCTACCCAGCAAGGTTACTATTCAGAATAGAAAGAGAGATAATGAGTTTCCAGTACAAGCAGAAGATAAAGGAGTTCATGACCATAAACCAGCCTTATAAGAAATGTTAAAGAATTGTAAGAGGAAGAGAAAAGGCCACAGTAGGAAATAAACTACAGGCCAGTATCTCTCATGAATATAGATGCAAAAATCCTTAAGAAGGCATTAGCAAACTGAATCCAACAATACATTTAAAAAAATCATTCACCACAATCAAACCAGATTTATTCTCAGGACGCAAAGGTGACTCAATACTCACACACACACGCACACACAAATCAACATGGTACGTCACATCAGTAAGAGAAAGGATAAACTATATGGTCATTTCAACAGATGCAGAAAAAGCATTGCAAAAAGTACAACCTCCATTTTCATTTATGATAAAATACCCCTGCAAAGTAGGTCTAGAGGAAACATACCTCAACATAATAAAGGCTTATATGCAAACCCACAATCAACATTGTACTCAATGGTGAAAAACAGAGCTTTTCCCCTAAGGTCAAGAAGAGAAAAAGATGTCCACTTTGAACACTTTTAATCAACATAGTACTGGAAGTTCTAGCCATAGCAATCAGACAACATAAAAAAAAGGCATCCAAATTGGTAAGGGAGAAATAAAATTCTCATTATTTGCAGATGACATGATACCATACATAGAAAACTCAAGATTCTACTAAACAACTACTACAACTGGTAACGGAGTCTAGTGAAGTTGTAGGATACAAATTTGATATACAGAAATCTGTTGCATTCCTATACACTAACAATGAAATAGCAGAACATGAAATTAAGAAAACAATCCCACTTATAATTGCACCAGACACAATCAAATATCTAGGAATAAACTTAACAGGTGAAAGACCTATATTTTGAAAACTATAAAACATTGATGAAAGAAATTCAAGACAACACAAAGAAATGGGAAGACATTCCATGCTCATGGAATGGAAAAACAAATACTGTTAAAATATCTATGGCACGCAAAGCAATCTACAGGTTTAATGCAATTACTATCAAAATACCAACAGCATTTTTCACAGAGCTAGAACAAACAATCCTAAAATGTGTATGGAACCACAAAAGACCTCAAATAGCCAACGCAATCTTGAGAAAGAAGAAACTGGAGGTACTGCAACACCAGACTTTAAGTCATATTACAAAATGGTAGTATTAAACCTGTATGGTACTGGCATAAAAAAACAGACACATAGATCAATAGAACAGAAAACCCAGAAACAAACTCATGATCATATGCTTAATTATCTTTGACAAAAGAGGAATCAGTATACAATGGGAAAAAGGCTTTTCGACAAATGACGTTGGCAAACTGGACAGCTACATGCAAAAGAATGAGACCATACCGCTTTCTTTCACCACACAGAAAAACAAACTTAACATGAATTAAAGAACTAAATTTGAGTCCCCAAACCATAAAAATCCTTGAAGAGAGCAAAGGCAGTAATTTCTGCTATCAGCCACAGCAATATTTTTCTAGGTAAGTCTAAACTACTGAGACTACATCCAAATAAAAACCTTCTGCACAGTAAACAACCAACAAAGCTAAAACGCAACCTATGAAATAGAAGGTATTTGAAAATGAGGTATCCAATCAAGGGTTAGTATCCAAAATGTATAGAACTTATCAAACTCAACAGCCAAAAAACAGACCAGTTAAAAAATGGACAAAATCCATGAACAGACATTTCTCTAAAGATGACATCCTGGGTGGCTCAGTGGGTTAAAGCCTCTGCCTTTGGCTCAGGTCATGATCTCAGGGTCCTGGGATTGAGCCCCTGAATCGGGCTCTCTGCTCAGCAGGGAACCTGTTTCCCCCTCTCTGCCTGCTTGTGATCTCTCTGTCAAATAAATACATACAATCTTTAAAGAAAAAAAAAAGACTTAAGTACTAATAAGTCATTAAAAAAAAAAAAAAGACGATATCCAGATGGCCAACAGACACATGAAAAAATGCTCGACATCACTTATCAGGGAAATGCAAATCAAAACTACAGTGAGATATCACCTCACACCTGTCGGCATGGCTAACATTAAAAACCCAAGAAACAAGTGTTGGTGAGGATGTGGAGAAAGGGGAACCCTCCTGCACTGGTGGTGGGAATGCTAACTAGTGCAGCCATGCTGGAAAATAGTATGGAGATTCCTCAAGACATTAACAATAGAGCTACCCTATGATGCAGCAATCACACTACTGGGTATCCACTCAAGGAATATGAAGACACTAATTTGAAGGGATACATACACCACGATGTTTGTAGCAGCATTATTAATAACAGCCAAATTATGGAAACAGCCCAAGTGTCCATCAATAGATGAATGGATACAGAAGATATAGTATATATATAAATAATGAATATTACTCAGCCATAAAAAAGAATGAAGTCTTGCCATTTGCAACAATGTGGACGGAACTGGAGAGTATAATGCTAAGTGAAATAAGTCAGAGAAAGACAAAAATACCATATGATCTCACTCATATGTGGGCTTTAAGAAAGAAAACAAACCAGGACAAAAAGATAAACCAGGAAACAGAAACAGACTCTTAACTATAGAGAACTGATGGGTTACCAGAGGGGAGGTGGGTGTTGGTGGGTGGGTGGGTGTTCCAGAGTACAATTTTCATGATGTAAAGAAAATAAAGTAGTAAAAACAAGAAAAATAACAAGAATAGATAAGAATGTTGAGGAAATGGAAGGCTCCATTTTCCTGATGGTTAGAGTGTAAATTGGTGCAGTCACTATCATAAATGGTATGTACGCTGCCCAAAAAATTAAAAATAGAACTACACTATGACCCAGCAATCCTACTTCTGAGTATTTATTAAAAAAAAAATGAAAACACCCATCTGAATCGATACTTGAACCTGTATGTTCACTGCAGCATTATGTAACTATAGCAAGATAGGAAGAAACCTAAGTGTCCATTGATAAATGGATAAAACGCTGTATATATACACATACATACACACACAAGAGAGTAGTAGCCATAAAAAGAATGAAATCTTCCCATTTGCAACAAAAGAGATGGACCCAAAGGATATTATGCTAAGTGAAAGAAGTCTTATAGATAAAGACAAGTACCCTAGGATTTCATCTGTATGTATAATCTGAAAAACAAAACAGAAAGACTCATAGATAAAGGAAACAAACTCTCGGTTATGGGAGGGGGTGCGGGGCCGGGCGGGGGTTGGTGGGTTGGTGGTGGTGAAGTAGGTAAAGGAGATTAAGATATGTAAACTTCAGTTTTAAAATAAGTCATGGGATATAATGTATAAGGAATACAGTCAATAATGCTGTAATAATTTTCTTCAGTGACAGTAATAAGATTTATCATTGGTATTTTGCAATGTATAAATATACTGAATCAGTATGATGTATATCTGAAATAAGACACTGTTTGTCAATTATACTTTAATATGTATGAATATATACATATATATGTATATATATTCAAAGATATATACATATATATGTACATACTTCAATATATATGAATAATATATATGCCATATAGAGAGTGATATTTTGGATTATACATGGGAAGGTTCTATGTTAGGTTTTATATGCATATTTCAGGTTATATGCAAAGAGAGGAGAGAAGGGGAGGGAGGGGGAGAGAGACGATAAAGCAAATGTGGACAAGAGTTACCGTGTGTGTAAAGAATACATGAGAATTCTTTGTGCTCTTCTTGCAACTCCTCTGTAAGTCCGAAATTATTTCAAAACAAACGTTTTTTAAGTACTGTCCATCTGGGTCAGTCAAGGTGCACCATCTCCTTTCCAGTGATGTGGTTCTGAAGTGGTAAAACCGACAAACAGGCTCCAGGATCTAACGTAGACTTCCAAAAACCAACTCAGCCTCTCACACTCCCTGGACATCACCTGAATGTTTACGTCCTCTGCTCCAGCCCAGATGCCAGGCGCTATCGGCATTTACTGGCAGTTGCTTCGTTAAGAACTCCTTTCCAGTCAGTAACTCGAATTACCATCCTATCATACCACAGGCCATGGCAATGTTAAAATAATGATACATTATCAGCTCTACTGAGATGAACCAAGGTTGAAAGCCACATGTATTCCTTTGGGAAGATGGTGGTGTGTAACTCGACTTCACAGGATAGAGAGATTTAATTGAAATATTTTAGCGGTCACGGGGTGCCTGGGTGGCTCAGTGGGTTAAAGCCTCTGTCTTCGGCTCAGGTCATGATCTCAGGGTCCTGGGATCGAGCCCCACATCAGGCTCTCTGCTCAGCAGGGAGCCTGCTTCCCTCTCTCTCTGCCTGCCTCTCTGCCTACTTGTGATCTGTCAAATAAATAAAACCTTAAAAAAAATATATTTTAGCAGTCAAGACAACAGCACTCTGAAAAATAAAGCTTGGTCGCACAAGGCAGGTGTTACCGAGGCAGCAACCCGAGTCTTCCGCTCCAAACGTTACCCAGTTTCCAAGGCGTCCTCAGGTCCTTTGGTGTAGTGCTCCTGCCTCATGTGTACGTTCCTCCCTCGCACCGTGACAGTTATCAGGGGAAAGCCCTTCTGCAGTGTCCACGTGTTCATCATGGTTTTTACATCAAGGCCCTCCTGTTGCCAGTGCTGAGGTAGACAGAAAATAGATACATGACCACTCGCCCAACACTAAGGGGGAACCCAGGCTTGCGCTCCCGGGGCGAGATGTGTTGACAAGTCCCTCAAAGGTCTTCCTCACCCTTCCTCTGCTCAGCAGCCCCCGTCCCCCTCTCTTCCCCACACTGTGTCCTGCCGCAGCATTCCCACCAGAGGACAGACTGCTGGCCTTTCCATTGTCTTCCTCTACCCATGGGGGTCGTGGCTCATGAGCGGCTACTGTATCTGGTTCTACTGGGCACCCCTTGAGCTTGGCACACTGCACCCAGCAGACAAGTGAATGAACGAAGGTAGAGAAGGGAGACCAAGGGGCCAGGCATTCAACCACTATGTAACGACACCTGCTCAGACAGGCAAGGTAGGAAAAAATGTTCAGCCACTAGCCTGCACTTCCCATGTGCTAACATCAAGATGGTCCACAGTTACCTGCCATAAACTCAAAAACTGATATATTCTTTGATACAAAGAAGCTTCCAAGGATATTTAAGAGCCAAAGGATAAAACACACTACATAACCAATCTAGAAATCACTGAGTAAAGCGATCTCTAAAAACCAAAAAAGCTCCCCAAAATGACAATGTGGTGAATAAAATTTAGCTGAATCTCTAGACTCAACCTCTACTGCCCATGAAAATACTCCACAAGTCCAGATAAACAGACTCGCATTGTTTGGGGACTCAAGTATTATGAATTCTTTATAGCTCGGCAGTCAAAAATGTGCAGTAGATCTAAATTCAAATCCCCACTCTGCAATTTACCAAACCTATGCTTTTGGATTTCACATCCCCATCTGTTAAGCTCACAGGTTTCTTTTGAGACACAAAGGAGTTAAGTGCTTAGCACGTGCCTGACGCGTAGTAAGCGCTCAAGAGGGCCCACTGCCCTCATTTGTTTTTTCACAAATGAAGAGCTATGGAAGTGACCCACATGGGCTGACATAGGCCCAGTCTACCACAGAAACAGGTCATGAATTCACCGCTTTCCAGAGTGAAACTGAACAAATTAATACCAGTGATATGTGTTTCCCACGAATGCCATGCAACTCCTCTACTTGCGTAGACGGCTTTTAAGGGAAACTCTAACAAGGCTGTCAGTCTGCCACAGTTTAACCACAGTCTTATGTATAGTTACAGTTAGAGAAGGAAGGACCTCAACCTCTGGCCCCAAGGTTTCCTTCAAAGAATACGGAATAAACACATGTGCTTTGGGGTACCACGTACAGCTGCAAAAACTTACTGAGGTTGAAGATGAATGTGGACCCCTGGAGCAAAAGCCATCCATCCTTTCTGAGACATCTGTAGGGCAAATCTAAACACCAAACCAAACGTGTTATTCCTGGTTCTCTAGAAAACACTCAGGATTCTTAGAGGAATTAACAGGGTGTAGGGGGGGGGGAAAAGCACGATAATAAGCCCACCTGGCGATCCCCAATGCAGAGATAAACAAAACCATACTCACACTTGCCATACTATTCCACAGGTCCTCGTTTCTTGTGTTTTTGTAGCTATACTTCTGGAGATACTGTACAATACCGCTTTTAAATGCATCAGCACTGAGATAATCCCTTAGCATATTCAGAATACAAGCTCCCTGAAATGACAACGTAGGTCAATGTTAGTTTAATCATCATCTGATCTGCTGTCCCGCTTTTAGTTCGAATTCTCTCAAAATGCAACTCAGTAACATTGTCAAAGTCTGGTGATTTGTGACACAATTAAAGAAAGTGGGTTTACAGAAAAAAAGGGTTTTTCAAGGAAGTGGGTAAACCTGGACCCGTCTAGGCAGGGGACTGAACAGGACTGATTCTCTTCTTAGCCCCCTAGGGCCATCAGTTTCTAACAGCAACCAAGCCTCCCCACAGGGCAAATGACTACCACAGGCCAGTCGCCATTACCCCCTGGTCAGTGGACAGTGGTGCAGAACCAACACTTGGCATCACTTCCTGCCTTCCCTGGGGCCACTCCGGCCCAGCAAGGGGGAAAGTAGCTGAAGGAGACTGAAGTGGAGGTCCTGGGTAAGCAAGGGGAGCATAGGGCAGGGAGCCTGGAGCAGAGAGGGCCAGAGGAACACAGGGAAAAGGAGCAAGAGAACGCCTCGAGACCCACCATTCCTGGGTGAAGAGTCTTTTCCTCTCCAACTCCACTTCTGTGGCTCCCTTTGCACACACAAAAATTTTTGACCATGGTGTGAGTTTATTTCTGGGCTCCCTCATCTGTTTCACTGAGCTAGGCCTCTGTATATCTGTTTTTATCTCCCCTACACTGCTGATGAAAACATCAAAGAAATACCGTTCTGTTTACTACAAATAAATCGGCCAAGTACCATGATAAATGACATTCTCTGCTTTGTGGAAGACAGTACAATGGTTGGTAATGGGAAGACAATTGGGAAAGCAGAGGCTTGATCTCATAAAGGAGGGACTCGGACTCAGACTTTAGCTCGGCTTGTATTCCCGAGGGCAATACACAGGCCCTGTGCGACCAGAATCCTTTCCTTACCCTTGTCCAGAGAAGCCACGATAAAACTGTTATTCGAAATCTCCCATTAAATGTTAGCAACTGTTTCCAATTCTGTTATTACACACATTGTATACGACAGTATTTTGCAGTTCAACAATACCAACCATTTCTGAAGGCACTGAAAGGCAAGCTACAGGAGGCAGGACTGTCTGCCTGGCACAAAGGGGAGGCTGAATCCAGACCCATTTGTTGAGTGATAGATGAAAGAGAGAGTTCCTGGAGGCCATGAACTTTTACTTTATGACAGACTAAATGAAAAACCGACCCGAAGTTCCTCTTCAGGATTACCAATCAAACCATAAGTTGGGCCCTCAAGAGTGAACTCCAGCCCGCATAGGGCAGCAGAGAAGGCATTTCAATCCGGGTTGTTCCTTAGAAAGGGAAAGCCACCCACAATCCTAACATCCCTCCACCCAAGTCTTAGCAGTTTGGTTTCCAAAATGTCCCCTTATTATCCATTTTTACCTTGACATAAGAAACATCATCAAACATCTCCTGTATCTGAGCAGGAGTCACCACAGCTGTTGACACAGGGTGTGAGGAATTTAATGCATCTACCTCCATCACATTAAAACACTTTCCGAAGAAATAATCTTCCTGTTGAGACAGGGACAATATCACCCATGTGATTTCTACTTTAGATAATAAATATGAAAGGACTAATGTTGGGTCTGAGGTAATAGGTCTATACTTCCAATTTCTGGCCCAAACCTCTTCCATGTTTATCGAGTTTACAAAATAAAATAGAAGTGCTGTTGCTAAAGAGCTTCCAAGAAACTATTTTAGGTGAACTTTTTGGATTTTGTTCATCTCAAATACCTATCACTTTAGAAGACCATTTTCTCTTAAAAACAAAACCATGAGGCCTGCAGCCCAATGGAATCAAAACAACAAACTAAAGTGCGTAGTGATTACAACACCTTCAATCATATTTTAAAGCAAAGAAATTCAGATTTAAAACCATGTGGTAAAAAAAAAAAATGGATAATTAACTCAAAGTGTTACCTGATTTCTTAGGGCATATTACGCAATAAGCTAACATACACAGAATCATTTTTATTAGTAAGGGTTATGTGGAAATGGGAAAATATTTCTGATCCATTGTGGTCTAACAGTTATACATAACTATAAATAAATTATGTGTATTAGAAGATGAAAACAGGAAGTTGATATATGCTTAACTCAAAATTATGGTAAGGCAAAGGATTGAGTTTTTTGTTTTTACATAAAGGAAGTTTCTTTTTAACTTTACTGCATGTGATTTTCAGAAGTACCTGATTTTTTTTTTAAAGATTGTATTTATTTATTTGACAGAGAGAGATCACAAGTAGGCAGAGAGGCAGGCAGAGAGAGAGGGGGAAGCAGGCTCCCCACCGAGCAGAGAGCCCGATGCGGGGCTCGATCCCAGGACCCCGAGATCATGACCCGAGCCCAAGGCAGAGGCTTTAACCCACTGAGCCACCCAGGTGCCCCCAAATACCTGATTTTTAAAATAAACATGTAAAGGTTCCAAAGCACTCAGTTTGTGACTCCTGAGTGTAGGCTTAAAAACAAATGTACAGTTACTAAAGCAAATGGGATCCTATCTGATTTGACAAGTAGTATCCTACTGAACAGTAATCTGTACTTAATAGGCTTTCAATGAGCAGCCAGAAAGTTGAGGAAATGATGTGCAACAAATAGACTGTCATTACTTCTATTTTTTTGATATTAAAGGAGGGTGAGATTTTCACTTCCTAACAATCATAGACTTGGAAATAAGCAATTCAGTTTGGAAATAAGCCTTTGTGTTATCTTTAAAGTTCACTACCATTTTGGGAACCTGAATCCTATCTCAACTATCAACGAGTTAACAGGTCTAGGAGTTCCAGCATTGCGGATCAGTAAGTATTTTCCAGCAATGCTGAATAAAACACAGATCAACCTGTTAAAAAAAATAAATACTTACAACTTTCAGTTCAGGATGAGTCACACTGACCGACACAAACTCCATAAACTTGGCAAATCCTTCATTTAACCAAAGATCATTCCACCATTCCATGGTGACGAGGTTCCCAAACCACTAAAAGGAAACAGTGGATTGTTCACACTTATCTAGGGAAATTGGATTATCTACACAGCTATAAACATGAGGCATTCAGGAGGAAAGAGTTCACATGTGCGATACCAGTGTATGGGCAACACTTACAGAGTATCTTAAAGTAAAAGGAAAAACCTTTAAAACACTCTACCTAATGCTTTAAAGAACTCTCATTTTTACTTTGCCTTTTTTCCATAGGAAAAGAATCAATCCAATTCATATTTCAGAATGAATAGTCTCTTTGGTCCCATAAAAGCAATATAGAAGTAGTTTCACAATTTTTAAAAGCATGATTAACTGTGTTACCTGGTGGGCAAGTTCATGCGACACCATCATCGTAATGCCAAGCTTATCTGATGCCGAAGCCTTCTCAGCGTCAAACAAGAGACTCGATTCTCTGTATGTGGTCAGTCCCCAGTTTTCCATAGCACCACTCTCAAAGTCAGGAATAGCAGCAAGATCTTGGGAAGGACACAAAAATCTGTTACCAGTCTCTAAACGAGACCTTGCCCATACACACGGACATTCAGAATGGATGGGTGTAGGGGTTTTAAAAAAAGCCAGGCTTATCAGAGAGATTCAAATCAAAACCACACTGAGATACCACCTTATGCCAGTTAGAATGGCCAAAATCAACAAGACAGTCAACAACAAATGCTGGAGAGGATGTGGAGAAAGGGGAATCCTCCTCCACTGTTGGTGGAAATGCAAGTTGGTGCAGCCACTTTGGAAAACACTATGGAGATTCCTCAGGAAATTAAAAATCGAGCTACCCTATGACCCTGCAATTGCACTGATCAGTGTTTACCCCAAAGAAGCAGATGCAGTACAAAGAAGGGCCACATGTACCCTAATGTTCATAGCCACATTGGCCACAACAGCCAAACTGTGGAAAGAACCAAAATGCCCTTTAACAGATGAGTGGATAAGGAAGATGTGGTACATCTATACAATGGGATATTATGCCTCCATCAGAAAGGATGACTATCCAACTTTTGTATCAACATGGACAGGACTAGAAGAGATTATGCAGAGTGAAATAAGTCAAGCAGAGAGAGTCAATTATCTTATGGTCTCACCTATGTGTGGAGTATAAAGAAAATCATGGAGGGCATTGTGAGAAAGAAGGGAAGGATGAAGGGGGGGAAATCGGAGGGGGTGATGAACCAGGAGACTGTGGACTCTGAGCAACAAACTGAGGGTTTTGGAGGGGAGAGGGTGGGGAAGTGGGCGAGCCTGGTGGTTGGTATTGAGAAGGGCACATATTGGATGGAGCACTGGGTGTGGTGCATGAGCAATCAATCTTGTAACACTGAAAAATTAAAATAAACATATTTGGGGGAAAAAAAAAAAAAAGCCAGGCTTGTTGTGCAGAATCCTATTCCAGGCTGGAAGAACCTTTCACAACCGAGAAAAAGAGGTTCTATGATTCACTGAATTGCTCTGCTGTTGCAAGACCAAGTCAGATGTGGACCCCAGGGCTCCTGACTCCCTTTCCCACTGTCTGACAATGAGTTCGGGGACTGAATACTCTTAACAATTTCCTCAGTAATCCACTAGACTTGGGACGTCCCAGGCTCCCATTCACCTAAAATCTCCAACACACAATGGTCTTAAGAGCCCATTTAAGAAGGAAAATGCAGATTTTCCTTACACTACATATTTAAGAAAAATTTGTTGAGCACCTTCTTGATATTCCTACCAAATATGTGCCAATGCCAATCCTGAAAAAAAAAAAAAAAAAAGAAATGCAGCTTCTGCCCTTCGCTATCTGCCCACTAATCCAGTCGGGTTTATTTTTCAAGTCAGAAGGTAAAATGATCACCATGACATATGTCTCAGAACCTAATCAAGATCTGCTTCTGCTCTAATTAGAAATTTACTGTATATATTAGGGGTCAGAAGGACCAACCTGATGGCTGACACCTGCCAGAGTTTAAGGAACTGAAGGGCTACTGAGATAATCACGGGAACGCCAATTACAAGGCTATAATCCATAGCTGATGTCATTAAATTCCACAATTTGCAAAAACTGTGCAAAATCTTTACCTTGTTTGGGTAAGGGATATGGAATGCTGAAATAATCCTCATAAAATTCTAGAAGAGTCACTGCAGTATCCACGGCATAATCTGCTTGATATATCTTGTCCGGCACAGCATATACGGAAACCTGAAGAGAAAGGAAAGTTAGTTACTTAAATGCTCTGGTGGCTTCTCTCCCAACTGTATGGAAGACAGACGTTAAAGCCTTCATTTTCTGCAACATGGTTGCCAATTAAGAGAGGTAGTTCTATTTCTTGTCTTAGTGCTGTTTCTAATCAACTCCTCTTCTGAAAACTACAACATGCTGGATAACATATACAAAAATGTCTTTTTAAATGTTCTTATGACATAGTGGAAAAGTAAACTTAGACGCCAAAAATGAGGTAACAGTAGGACCCTCTGTAGACAGCGGAGAACTGCAGCCAGCTTTTGTCCTGAGGACACTGATCTAATACAGATGGAGTTTTCCCAGCACTGAAGGTCTCCGGGGCTAGGAGGCTGCCGGAGGTGGGAAGCCCAACAGAAGATGTACCACGCATAAAGCTGGACCCTCAAGGACCACACCCTTGCTGTGAGGGTAAACTCATAGCCTCCCCCTTCCTCAAGGAAGTCTCCTCAAGGAGGCTGCAAGGGGAAAATGCCTTATCCCAGTCTTCGTACTATCTGGGGGGGAGGTCGACCGAAGTTCTAAGAGAATCAGTAAAAGCTCCTCTTCATGCTGATTAGCAGCTGGCCTCACACGAACCAGGCGGCTCAAAAACCTGAAGCCAATAGTTTGAAATAAAGCAGTTCATGGGTTCATCAGTGCTCCCAGTCACCTGACAGGAGCAAACAAATTCTCTCTGGAAGAATCCACCTTCAACTCAGGTAGCGTAAACTCAATATACACCAAGAAACTAGACACCATAAGCAAGAACCAGCAGAAACAACAAACCACAGAACCAGACACACACAGACTTCAGACAGGGCAGTTACTAGAATATAAAACATACGTTTAGTGTGTTTAAAGAAATAAAAGGCCTGAAAATACTAAGATGTAAAAGGAGTTCTGGGCCCCAAATGCAATGTGTGTGGGAGTTAAGCCCGCACCTCTGAGCAGTTTTGCAATGCCGCCTGGGTGTCCCACAATTCAACTTGATTCGGACACGACCCAGAGAGAGTACCAGATTCCGCAACACAAAGGTTGAGTCTCACGAAACTGCCCCCACTTTCGCGTCAGAGGATATTCACGAGTCCAGGTTACCATCTGTGCTTCTAACCAATAGGCTATAGTTTGGAAGTTGCAATGACCACCTCTTGAGGTGTGATTAATTTGCAAGAGCAACTCACAAAATGAGAGGAATCTTTTACTCACTATGAAAGGACGTGACTCGGGAATGGCCAGTTGGAAGAGATGCACAGGACAAAGTACAGAAAAAGGCAGAGAGCTGCCGAACCACCTCCAGGCAGGCTGCTCTCACTGAATCTCCGCACCTGCACTGAGCCAGAAGCTCTCTGAAATGTCCTTTGGGGCTTTTATGGCGGCTTCATCACACAGGCATGACTGATAAGGTCTTACCCCTTGGTAACTAATCTCAAACTCCGGCCCTTCTCCACTCCCTGGAGGCCAAGGGGGCAGGACTGAAAGTTCCAACCCTCCAATCACACGCTGGTTCTCTGGCAACCAACCCCCATCCTTAGGTTACCTGCGTGCTTTCCATGAGTCATCTCATTAACCTAACTAGAGACACCTTTCTAGCTGGTATCAGAAAATTCCTAATGTTTTAGGAGCTCCATGTTAAGGACTGGGACAAAGACCACGCATATATATTTCTTATTCTAAATCACAATATCACGGCATGGCAGAGACATTATTAAAAAAATCTTTCATAAAGGATTCTGCAAAGTAGGCAATTCAATGGGTGAGTGTTTTTGCTGATAGTTTCACTGATGAATTTAGATTGGTCCCTACATCCAAGTCTCAAGCGTCACCTTCAAATCTCCAGGTAAGTAGAAATATCTCTACATGAATAAGAACCACCAGGGGAACAAAAGATTATTATGTAAAAGGAGTTCTGGGCCCCAAATCCAATGTGTGTGGGAGTTAACCCCGCACCTTCTCATCAGAGAAGTCCTACCTATTCAGGCCTCAGTGAAAACCAGCACAAATAAATGAGGTATCTTCAAATTAAAGCCCTCCCGAATAACAACAAAAATTGTCTGCATTCAGAGTCCAGCATACAGTTGAATAGGTTGTTCACTACACAATGGTACCCAGAAAACGGGCAAGTAACCTTGAGACAAGATATTCTCTCTAGTAATCCAGTATTCGCTTGCACAAATACTCTCCCCAGAGCCATGTAATACTTTAGGCCGACTGCTCTATTTTACTTCCTTTTCAAGTCCAGAAATCCTCTGTTCAGATGGTCAATGACATTTACTTTCAAACTATAGAAACTGAAGGTCAGAAACAACTTTAGAAACCCCTGCAGGATCTAGTCCAACTTACACATTTTGAAAAAGCATAGACTAAGTTCCAAAGGGAGCAGGGTTAAGGTCAGAAAACCAACTAATGGTGGAGCCAGGGCCACGAGCCAGGCCAGGCCTAGCCTTTCCACGTTTTTGTGATTAGAACCTCATTGTAAATACCAGCATCTGTGACAAGAGGATGCCAACCACCCCGGCTTTTGCCCAAGACTCAGGGGTGTGCTCAAAATGTGGGACTTCCAGTTTTAAAATCAGGACAGTCTCAGGCAGGCAAGGACAAATTGGTCACCCTATGTGACAATCTGAAAATCCCAGGGCTCACCTTGACTCCGCTCTTGGTCATCTTGCTAATAGACTTAAAATCTGAAATAACAAAGGCCACCAGGTAGGTGCTCATCTTCACAGTGACATCAAAATGGTCTTCTAGGAGTCCTTCAGCAACAGTCACAGATTTAACCTAAAATCAGAATAACTGAAATCATCAAATAATCCAATTATCAATACATTGAAAATATCTGGTAGAAATTCCTAATCACCAGACATAATATTCAAAGTATACACATAACGTTTGTATAATTATTTTAAAATTTCTCTTTCCAAAATCTGATTGTAATTTTAATATTAAGGCCATTCTAGTCAATTTTTTTAATGAGATATAATTCACATACCATAAAATTCACCATTTTAAAGTATACAGTTCAGTGGTTTTTTAAATATATTCAGAGTTGTGCCACTATTCTCACTAAATTTCTTTTCAGTGCCCCAGATGGTTGCAAACTGGCCCATATTTGGAACATGAGGACTGATAATATGAATGGGAGGAAGCAAAACTGAGATTGTTGGTTTTGCCAAGACGTGGACCACCTGACCTTAAATAGAAGTATAAGAATTATCTGGAAACACACTGTCCAGTTTGTTTTCTGCAGTGGGCAAACACGTAACCATGTACCATTTAAAAAGAGCTTCTCTTTTCCTACAAAACTGAAAGTAACCCATGCCTGGGTCTGACGCGGCCAAGCTTCCTCCAAACTCGGATTTGCTTCACTGGAATCTGCTTTAGGTGCAATCAGGAAGATGCCTCGTAGTGGGGTGGGGGTAGTGGAGATGGAGGGACAGTCTAAGGGGTGTGCTCCCCAAAAGGAAAGTCTAATACATCAGTTAACACCAAGCACTGGGACAGGGCCCCAGAGAATGAGAGAAGAATGAGCCTGTGAATTCCATATTAACACATCCATTTTCCTTGGAACTTATTTCCACCTCTTTCTGTGCTCTCATCCTTCTTCATAATACCCACCACCTGCCAGTTCTGGTGTCTGCTGGTCACTCTCTGCTCCCCTGACTCCAAGAGCCGGCCTAGGTTTACTCTTGAAAAATTCCAACTTACCTTTTCAAGTGCCTTCTACACGCCCCTAACCAAAATTTTCATTCCTGAAGTTATGCTATTTACTAGGAAAGTAAGTTAATTAATTCAACTTTAAACGGGATGAAATCCTGCCTGCTGCACACACACTTCAATGCTCTGATGCTTTTCCGACCGATGGAGACTCCACTGTCCCTCCCCTCAATTCCGGGTGGGCAGCCTGACTTCAGGCTAGTCCTATAAGATTTCTGCCGGTGGGTGGGCTTTCCTGTCCAAGAGGCCAGATCACATTAGAGATTTTCCTTTCCTTAACAAATGGGTCCTGGATATCCATGGATTCAGGCTCCGGCATCTTTGTGAAATCTTAGGGGCTCCCAGCCTTCACCCTGCAAACCTACGAGTTTCTCCATTGATGTTTTTTGGTCATCAGTCTCCCCCCTGATTTTATCAGTCCCTGTTCTTTATTCTCCCAAAGCTGTGACTGATTCTCTAATTAGAGAACTCACAACCCTGAGAGCAGTGTCGTATTATTGAGGAATGGAATGATAATTGGAACAGGCATGTTCTCTATCTCAAATTTGGATCAGGAAAACAGCCTACTTGTTTCTTGTTTTCTTCATCTACGAAAGTGGGTGGAGTAGACAGAAGTTCTTGACTGGTAGAAATCTGCTGAAGAGCACTTTTCATAGAGCACGGCGGGGGTGTGGGGGGAGCGGCTGTGACAATCTTGTTTGCAGAAAGTATTTTTAAGGTATTCACTGCTGGCGGCAGGGGGTGACTGGTGGTCTACAGAGTTTTAAGGGTTACAAGGTACTGTCCTAGAGGCTGGCTGTGGCTCTGAGGCCCCTGCTGGAACTCTGTCTCCCTGGTGAGCACAGGGTTGAGCTGGGACACCCTTTAAGGCTCTGGGCAAAGTCTCTTCCACCTGAGTCTCATCCGCAGTGAGCTCTCCGAACACAGGCTGTGTGTGCTTCCCAAGTTGATCCGCAGCTGTTGCTGGCTGAGAGCTCAGCGGATGAGTTCTTCCAAGCTGCTAGAATCATCGATCCATGGCACATCCTGAGTACTTCTATTCATTTGGCATGGCCATTTTCTCAACACTTTTGAAAATCAGATGGGACGCTGTCCACATTGGCTTTGGAATTGGAGGATGATGGTCTCTTTAAAGGGAACTGAGCTATCACGACTTAACTTTTGCATCATAGTATTCCCTAAGGATTACTTCTTTTCTGTCAGCCCAATTTCATGGATATAGTTACAGATCATATGGTTTCTATTACTATATCCTATATAGAAATTATAGAGAATAACTACATACTAGAAATACAGTCTTATGTGACCAAGTGTGCCCTGGATAAGATCATATGAGGAAAGGAATGGGGGAGTGCTTTGTGAAGGGCACTCTCATTTAAACAGGACCTGAGTCCCTTACAGTGTCCCTCCTGCCGGTACCAGGGACCTGGAATGCCACTTGGGCTGAAATCCTACAGATTTTTAGGGACAATTTTTTTCTCTGACTACTGATAAATAAATTATTGCTTGGAACAAAAGCACAGGTTGGAAATGAAGAAAGAAAAGTTAGCTGTCACACAATAAAACAAATAACACAGGTATACTAAATATTAACTGTCCCTGGGGTAACGCAAATGACAGCATATCAATGGGAGTTTTCCTGTGTGCAGACGCACAGGCATTAAGACTCACCAGTGGCATATTGGAGATGGCGAGGTGTCTTGGCTCCCTTCTGATCTTGACTGAAAAATTCGCTTTAAAGGCGGGTTCATCAAAGCAGGGAAAGGCCATTCTGGCTGCGGTGGGTTCAAAGTGTGTTGATGCCAGGACTCTAAAATTATGGTGAGGGAAATAAAAGTATAGCATAAAGCACAAGAAACTCTAAAAGAGATGTGTGTTTGGTTCTTAATTCCTAGAGGAACAATAAGATTATGGATTTCACTACTAAAAAAATATTTCATAGAAGAAAAGTTATCATAAACTATGTACAAAGACAAGCAAAAACCTGGGAAAATGCGTTGAAAGCTATTTGACAAAAAGGGTTAATAGCCTTGACAGAAAATGAACACTTAAAAATGTGTAAGACTATGCCAGCAACCACTGGAATAGCAGGTCATAATCAGGCAATAGGAAGAAGAGGAACCTACAAATAGTCAATAAACATATCAAAACCTGCTCAACTTCCTTAATAATCAATGAAGTGTGAGTTAAAGGGACATATCTGTTGGCTTTTTAGCTCTAAGAAGACTGCCCATACATGTTATTGACTATAGATGAGGAATATGGCAAGGGATATCAGATTGTAAACTCTTTGATGTAGCAATTTTTATGTCTAGGCATTTATTCCAAGGAAATGATGTACAAAGATATTGCTATTGCTGAAAAGGTGGAAACAACCTAATCTCCGTCGATGATGTATGAGTTAAATCAATGCACATACATTTAATAAACTCTTTAAAATAATGCATAGTGATAGACATCCATACGAAACATCTCCTCAACATATTAAAATAAGATCTCTTATAAGATGGAAAATATAGGGGCGCCTGGGTGGCTCAGTTGGTTGAGCGACTGCCTTCAGCTCAGGTCATGATCCCAGAGTCCCGGGATCAAGTCCCATATCGGACTCCCGGCTCTGCGGGAGGCTCTTCTCCCTCTGACCTTCTTCCCTCTCATTCTCAGTCTCTCTCTCTCTGATAAATAATAAATAAATAAATCTTTAAAAAAAAAAAGATGGAAAATATAACATAGCTCCATTTATATAATGTATATCCATACCCAGAGAGAAGTCTGGAAGGATGATCCCTAAAATAAAAGTAGTAGTTATCTTTAGGGGCTGTGACAGGGGCAAAATTTACTTTCTAAAAAATTGTTTTGGGTAGCATCTGACTTTTTTTTAACCCCAAAAGTATAATACAGAATCAGAAAAATAAGTAAGTATAATCTACTAACAAATAAAATTTTACTTTATTATTTTTAAGATTTTTATTTATTCATTTGACAGAGAGAGAGGGAGAGACGGAGAGAGAGGGAAAGAGCAAGCACAAGCAGGGAGAATGGCAGACAGAGGGAGAAGCAGGCTCCCTGCTCAGCAAGGAACC
Source organism: Nasua narica (assembly GCA_028533885.1). Taxonomy (NCBI): domain Eukaryota; kingdom Metazoa; phylum Chordata; class Mammalia; order Carnivora; family Procyonidae; genus Nasua; species Nasua narica. Next base: position 66,864,036 of record CM052809.1, read on the forward strand.
CGATGCGGGGCTCTATCCCGGGACCTTGGGATTATGACCTCAACCGAAGACAGCAGCTTAATCAACTGAGCCACCCAGGCATACCTAAAATTTGATTTTAAAATGCAGCATAGGGGGTGCCTGGGTGGCTCAGTTGGTTGGGCGACTGCCTTCGGCTCCGGTCATGATCCCGGAGTCCCAGGATCGAGTCCCATATCGGACTCCCGGCTCTGCGGGAAGTCTCCTTCTCCCTCTGACCTTCTCCCCTCTCATTCTCAGTCTCTCTCTCTCTCTAATAAATAAAAATAAAAATAAAAAATCTTTAAAAAAAAATGCAGCATAGGGGTGCCTGGGTGGCTTACTGGGTTGAGGGTCTGCCTTTGGCTTAGGTCATGATCCCATAGTTCTGAGATGGAGGCCCATGCCCAGCTCTCTCCTCAGTGGGGAGTCTACTTCTCCCTCTCCCTCTGCCCCTCCCCCTGCTCCATTCCTCTCTCACTCACTCTCTCTCTCAAATAAATACATTAAAAAATAATAAATAAAATTCAGCATAAAATCTCCCCAAATAGATTGCCTCCTTAAAAACAGAACAAAAGCAAGGCAGATGAGGATCCTTAAAAAAGCTTTAACTAAGAAAAAAATATTTCTTCTAATAGGCTCTATGGGGTAAACTGCATTCTCCAAACATACATGGAAGTCTGAATCCCTCATATCTGTGAAGAAGACTTTGGAAATACGGTCTTCGCGGATGTCATCAAATGAAGATGAGGCCATGAAGTTGGGCCCTAGTCTAAGACTAGTGTCCTTACAAAAGGGAAATTTGGGGAGTGGCCACTTTATAACAGAGGCAGAGTCCAGACTGATGTTGGTAGGAGCCAAGGAATGCCAACAATTGATGGCCTCCACAAACCAGAAAGAGGGAAGGAAGGGCTCTTTGCAGAATGTAGAGAGAGCTTAGCCCTGCTGATCCCTGGATTTGGACTGTTGGCCCCCAGAACTCTGAGAGCAGAAATTTTTATTGTTCTAAGCCACCCAGTTTATGGTACTTCGTTATAGCAGCTCTAGGGAACTAATCCTACTAGGCCAGGAGAATTTAAAATGTTTACTATATATCAGAATTCTAATTAGACAAACAAATAGGTACTTTGACAGAGTGGAAGGAAAGAAAACTGGTTAAAACAGAATGAAAAAAAATGAGATCCAAAAAACAAAGAAAAGAATCTATGGGCTATATTTTTAGCTACATAAGCGAAACACAAAATCAAAGCATTCAATAATCAAAAGAGATTTAAGAATAATCCATATGAAATAACACAGTTAGCATGGGCTGCACTTGAAGTTTAAAAAAAAAAATAAAATAGAAAGAAGTACCTCACTTCCCCTTCCTTGGTCCTGTAGGTGCTTTTATAAAATCCATTTAAATGCTCAGAAAGATTGCCAGCGTAGTCGATGACAACTGTGTATGGGAGCCCGACAGCCAGAGGCTCGGAAGCCAGAAGTGCGATCTGCTCATGGGGCGGATACTCCAGGACTCTCAAGGGTTCTGCAGACAGCCTCTCTCCGACTCTCTTCTTGAGGGTGGCCTTAGATATCTGCAGGAGGTGACTATGCAGGACGATGGTACTCGTAGGCTGGCTGACTGTGATTTCTATTTCCGTGGTTCCCTCGAAAGTCAGAGTGGTGAGATTGGCATGGATCAGGAGATCGTAATGAACGGGGGTGATGTGCTCAGGAAGTCGCATTTTCTCCCAAGGGAATGGAGTCCCATTACTAGCTTTCAGAGACGTAGTGTCACTGCTTTGACACCACAAAGGAGTTGACACAGTTAAGAGAATCAACAGTGAGGATGGTAGAAACGGCATGGTTGTCAGTGGCCATCTGATGGTCAGAGATACCATCTTCTTGTTCCAACTACCTAGTGGCAAAATGTATAAAAGACCTCCCCCGCAAAAAAAACTTGAGTTACTAAAATATTATCAAGACAGCATAATTTCACAATGTATCTACCCAGGATTAACCGATATAGATACAAACTTTCAAAAGTTTTGGTCTTTACCTGAAAGCAAAATGATCTTCCCTATATTATTGATTCAAACAAGAAAGAGGTTACTGGTTAGCAAAAATCTTTATACCTATTAAAATGTATCATTTGGCTCCCCAAGTTTAAATGAACTCTATTTGTCAGGGTTTCAGGTTGAAGGCAATAGAACAAGCTCACAAAGTAGTTCACCAAAAGGGTCACAAAAGGGAAGCCAGACACATGAAAGAGGCCAAGAGGGACTTCCAGAACCACGTCAGAGGAATTGACCAGGTGACCATGCCCCACTGACCCTGGGCCTTCGAGGAAGCTGCCCTACTGGGGACCAGATGTTGGATGCTGCTGCAGCCACTGCCGATGTGAGGTCCCTACTGCCCCTGTAACTTGGCAGGAATTTGTTCAGCCGAGGTGAGTTATCCATATTACCAGTCGGGGAGATGGGAAGAGCAAAAATCTTCACTTCACAGCTGCTGCAGTAGAGGACAGGTCTGGCTCCCCACCAAGCTTACAAAGTAAAGAATTCCTAACATACAGGAAGCATAGGTAGGAGACACAGATGCTGAGTAGCAGGGGGTGGGCGGAGGCAAGTATCCATTAACAGTAACCCTTAATAACAGCAGTGTCTGTCAAATGACATGCCAGAAGTTCATCTAATATGTATTTAGCCAGGAATGTCTTAAAGGGATTATGCTGATTTTCACACCAATAGTTTGTGACAAACAAAACAATCGCCTGGATTCTCTCTTACAGTCATCCAACAAATACATGTTGAATGACTGGTACAGGCAGGGCAGTGTGTTGAGTACTATGTGGGATATAATAATACACAAGACACAAATCCCACAATCAAGGACTTCAAAATCTGGCAAGGCAGAAAGCATTCACATGCAAATGATAGAATGCAACAGAGAAAGTGTGGAGCATTCCAAGAATAATAATAACAGATAGTGCTGGGGTAGAAGAGGGAGAGTGACATCTCTGCACAGCGACTCTGGGTGTGCCTTCCTGCAAGACCAGCACTGGAGCATGGTTTGGAAGGATGAGTTGGATTTGGAAATGAAGGGAGGGCATTACAGACCCTGCAGGTGGAGCAAACCAGGGCAGGAGTTAAAGCACGACGGGAGAAAGCCGAAGGCTGGCTGAGCAATCAGTGTGGACGGAACAGTCAATCTGGATGGGGGATGCTTATTCACAGGGCAAAGAGGGGGCTGACTCCAAGATTATGCTCAAAGCGTGCTGGGAGTCATACTGCAGACTATATTTTGCACTTTATTTTAAAGGTCTTAGGACACAAAAGGAATGTGAATTATAAGATCGTTGGCAACCATGGCTGAGAACTGAGCCCATTTCTCTTTCTTAAACAAAGACATCTCTCTAATGGGTGTTTGCCAGGACTCCTCTGTTAGATGAGTCCAGGTAAGTGGTCTGAATTCCCTCAAGCTCCTTGGGCTCCTGATCATAGAGATCAGATGAGAAAAAGCAGTAATGCTACAGTGTGGTACATGGGATTCTACCTCTGTGTCAACAGTTCTCAACTCTGGCTGCATATTAACATCACCAAGGAAGCTTTTAAAATGACTGAGGCTTGGGGGCCCCTGAGTGGCTCAGTCCTTAGGTGTCTGACTTCGGCTCGGGTCATGATTCCAGGGTCCTGGGATGGAGTCCCACATCAGGCTCCCTGCTCTGTGGGAAGCCTGCTTCTCATTCTCCCTCTGCTGCTCTCCCTGCTTGTGTTCCCTCTATTGCTGTGTCTCTCTCTCTGTAAAATAAATAAATAAAATAAAAAAAAAATGACTGAGGCCTGGGTCTCTATCTAGAACAGTTAAGCTGAAATCTATTGTGATGAGGTCAGGGCACCAGAATTTTTAAACATCTTCCCAGAGATTCTATTGGAAAGCCAATATGAGAACCTTCTAGATAATCTTTGACAAACCCTGGTCTTGAACCCTTTGTGGAGGAATACCACTTCAAAGTAATAACTGCTGTGCTCTCCCAAACCCTCACTCTCCATCCTGCTCCCCTGCTAAAGGTGCCTACATCACCCTTCCCCACGGAGCAGACCTGGAGGCAAACAGAAAGGATCCCAACACAGTAGAGACAGTCAAACACAGAAGCACCATAATAGTCCAAAAGCCATCAACCAGATGAAAGGGAAGACAGAAACAAAGCTTCAACAGGGAGAACAGGTTTGTTTTTGTTTATGTGTTTCTTCTTTGTGTGTGTGTGTGTGTGTGTGTGTGTGTGTGTGTGTGTGTAGGAAGCAACTAGAGGATGCTTCTAGCCATGTAGAACTGAAGTAATTTGAAGAAGAATAAAGTTTAAACACCAAAATCGTCAAGGGTCCCCCCTTTTACTTCCTCAGGCAGAATTCTAGGGTAGGGGCAAAATGATGGATTTCCCTTGAAGGTGGGACATGAGAAATAAAGGGAACTTGCATGATGCTTCCATTTTGAATTTCTGATCGCAGTGGCTTTGTGGGTGCAGCCCGTGCCCCAAGAAGGTAGGGAGTGCAATGAAGGTGGCAGGTTCAGACATAGGAGGACCCCAGAAGCCCCCAGGTGTTCCCAAAAGTCCAGGAGGAAATCTAAAAATTCCAACTGGCTCTCAGCTGACAGCCAGGCCTACAGGCTGCTAAAGGAGTTGGCAGTGGGGCCCACGTCCAAGGCTTTGCAAAGTTGAGTCCATGAGAAGACAGAGTCAAAGAGGACACGGCTGTATCTCAAAAGAGGATGGAATGCCAGGAAACCACAATGGAACGTGTAATGTAGATAGCATAAATGTCAGAATATAGGTATATGTATCTATAATTATAGCTATACTAACAATATTACATATTACACTTACAGTCAGAAAAGAAAACCTGGCTTTGCTTTCTTGCTCAGCCACCAACCTTGTGACCTTGGACAGGTTATTTAATATCAGTTTCGTTTTCTTCATGTGTAATTGAGAAAATACCTCTGTCACAGCATGTTGTAAAGACTTGAGTTAAAACATTTTCAATCATTCATTCCACAAATATTCACTGAGGACCTGTTATGTACCTGGGATTTTGCTGGACACTAGCAGCGTAAGAAAGCACAGATCCCTGACCTCAAACTGCTTATGGGGCTCGGGGTGGGGAGGAATTAACTGTGATTAGGGCTATGAAAGAAAACCACACACCTTCTGAAAGAGAATAATAGGGCAGAGTGATTTCCACTGTGTGTGTGTGTGGGGGGGGTGTCTCTGAGAATACTGTAGCTGAGATTTAAAGGACAAATTCAAATTAGCTAAGGAAAGAAGGAGAAGATGAGTTTTTCAGATGGAAGCATATTTTTTTGCTATATTGCAAATAAAGCAAGCATATTTGTAGGCACAGAGGCAGTAGAGAGGCCTGGTTATGAAGGCTGGGGAAGCTGAGGCACAGCATGCAGCAGAAAGACACACCTGGAGAGGTAGATGGGGCCAGAGCACACTCTGCCTGTAGTCTTGATAAGGATTTGGACTCCCAGCCTAAGTGCAATGAATAGCCACTGGGTGTTGAACTAGAAGGTCCTAGGTCACACTTTAGGAAGCTACATGGATCAAGAAAGGAGTAGGGTGGGTAGCCAAGAAACCAGTTAGAAAGGAGTCTAGACACAGTAAGCTAGTGGCTTGTGCTCTAGTGGTGTCACCAGAGAGAGTGGGAGGGAGTAGGAAAGGGAAGAGACAGATGGATGGATGGACTCAGGCATCCACATTTGGGGTAGCCTGGAAGTGGGGGATGACTAAAAGAACACGTCGGAAAGGTTGCCAGATTTCTAGAATGACCATTTGGGTAGTCCTAGGTGTCATTTTCTGAGAAGAAGACCTGAGGTGGGAGAGTTTTAAAAGGGAGGAGATAGAACTAAGGATTCATTTTTAAATATGTTTGTGGTACCTCTGAGATATCCAAGGAAAATTAGCAGCAGACAGATGAATACACAGTTTAGAGCACAGAGATAAAGGTTTTCAAGGACTTTCCTGTCCTTAACTGCATTTCTTTACAGTTTTAAAAAGTATCTGCCTTTGGCATCTGATTTTGCTAAAAAAAGCATCTAACCCAGTCAAGGTGGTGGTAACAGAGTATCTAACTTCACTGCCAGGAAGAGTTCAAGTTACTTTAGGAAACTTATTTAGTCTGCCTTTGGTGATGATGACTTTTCCCACTCACAAAGAAGGCAGGGGCAACTGATCCTGGGTTAGCTCACCCTTCCCTTTATTGGAACTCTACTCAGTGTGGAACCTACCATCAAGAGGTAAGGGACTTTCTCCCAAAATGGTCTGAATAATGAAATTAACAAGCATTGTAATAGTTTGGTAAACTATTTGGTAAACGCTTCTGGTAAACAAAAAATGCTGAATTAACTTGAAAAAAATTTTTAACCAATTGGAATTTTTTTATTTAGGCTCACCTGAAAAGGGGCTATGGTATCAATACAATTCCAGATCCTTGGGGAAAGAAAAGCACTGGCCAATTTTTTCAAGGTTTTTGTTCTTGTTTTTAATTGCTGATCCTGAGTTGAGAGCAAATACTCTGAGCATTTACCAGAAAACTGAGCATTTCTTACTGAACCTGACCCACACAAAGAACTTCCAGGAAAATGGTAAGGAATTGTCTGCTCCTCTCCGTCCATGAAATTAACTTGCAGATCCACCTGGCAAATAAGGCAACCAGACGGGAAAGTTTACTTTGCTCCAACAGCAGAACTTTATCTGAATAAAACTCAGCTAGAGCCAGAGTGAAGGGAAGACAATTGCTGGGAATAAGTACAGAAGAAACAAGGAAAGAACTGATCTTTTTTCTTTTCTTTTCTTTAGAACTGATCGTGAGGACATTTATGGACTCCGATCCTTCAGCATGCCCAACCCAGTAGTTAATGCAAAGCCATGTTCGTTTCTCTGGCAACTACCCCCAAAGTACCCTTCCCAGCCAAACCAGCCGTGTTCCCGCCCCTCCTTTTGGCGCCACTCAGGAGGCCGGAGGACCCAGAAGCAGGCAGGAGCCCAGAGGCGAGGCAGAGTACTTAGATGGAGGCTCCCGCCTACCCGGAAGTGGCGCGGCCAGGAGAACGCGTGGAACAGGCGCACTGGCCCTGCGCCCCCGCTTCTCCCGCCCGCGAAGGACCCAAGGGCTTGGGCCGGTCGCCACACACACCGCCCTCCCTGCGGACCCGAGCTCGGGTCCCACGACTGTCCCCGGCCCGCGGTCCCCTGCGCCTCGATCTCCTCCGCCGCGCGCCCCGGGTCTTCGGGCCTCCCCGGTCGGCACCAGCAAGCTGCTGGGACCGAGCCCTCTCTAGCCCCGCGGCCGCTCCCCGAGGGGTGCCCTGCGGACCGGCGCGCCGTACCTGGGGGTCCGCGATGGAACCGGCTCACCCTGGCGCCGCTGCTGCCGGCTCCCCAACCCCGGAACAGAAAGTGAAAGTGGAGCCCGGGCGGAGGCAGGAGGGCGCGAGGTGCGCGTCGGGGCCGGGGCCCTCCTGACACGCGCAGGAGAAGCCCCGGCAGAGGCGGGAGCTGGGGAAGGAGAAACCCGGCCGTGGGGGCGCGCGAAGGAGACCGCGGGACCCTGGCGGGAATTCACAAACGCGTGCTGCGCGCGAGGGAAACCGCGGCGTTGTAATACAGGGGCAATCAGGTGGGAAGGAGCACCCCTTTCTGAACGCAGATCATTCTGAGTGTGTCTTTGGAGTTATATTTTTCAACGGTTAGCTTTTGGCGCAGCGAAGGGTTGAGAGTATTAAGAGAGGGTGCCTGCTTCGGAAAATGACCCAGCCTGGACTCCAGCTCGCAGCTCCTACGAGTCTGGACGGGCTCCACGCCGGTTGGACTCAAGAGGTGTCCATCATCTCGTCTCTGCAAATGGGCTGGGAGCTCTTGGCCCGCCTCCGAAGAACTCCTTCGAAATGCTGAGGCCTTTGGCCTTTTAGTGGAGGAGGGTTACGCTGGGAGACACCTCAGGATAGGAAGGGCATATAGGTAGCCTCCTCCGAACTTCCTCACTACCCCTTCAGGACTCGAGCCCCAGAGATTTGCTGCTCCCCACATTAAAACGTTTCTTCTGCTTTTTTAAATCAGATGACCATTTCTCTGCTCTCCTTAGAACATTAAGACTGGACTGAAATGTCCAAAAAAGCCCATCTTTAAACAACTGAGGGTAAATGAGATAACAAGACAAGAAAACACAGGCTTTCATGTTCATCAAATGCTACAAGTTGGTAGGTGGACCAACACCTCTGGGAACTTTTTCTTACTGTACTCAGGCTTTCTCCTCTCATTTCTTTCCTAGCCTTCCCTTTGAGAGTTTGGGGTTCCAAGTCACTGGAACAGTATTTCTCAACTTTTGTTTCTCAATTTTATGTTCGTTTTGAAAAACAACAAAATATATTTTGTTCTGCATGTTCTCTCCAGTCAAGGATATTTTGTGATATAAAATTAACATTTTATCCCAAACCCCAAACAGGGTGAGAGCAAGGTGACTTTTTTTCCTTTACAATTCAACAAGAAATGGGCTTTGGGATTAGGTGAATTTTTTTATTTGCAGTTATGGCAGGGGTGTAGAAAGCTATAGCCTCCAAGGCCTCCAGATGTCAGTGAGTCATCCGGTTTGCTCAGATGAAAACTTCTTATTCAGTAAATTCATGCATGCTTTGTGGATCTGGAGAGGCAAATGAAAGCTCTCCAAGACAGGCATATTGAATAATAGCAGGTGTTCCCTAAGAATCTAACAAACCCCTTAGCAAGGACTGTGATCACTTTCCAATTCACCTGTTCACTGAAAGCAACAAATAAATAAAGCCAACCTTATGCTCTGTTTACTATGCATGTAATTAAAAAAATGGAAAAGAAGAATGAAACAGCCAACATGTCCAGTGACACTTTAAAGACTAATTTCTATGTCACATCAGTGAGGGTCCGTCACAGAGAACAGAATCTGTTCAAGCTATTAAATTAAAGGATTTGTTGCTGGCTTTTACATGACTTACATAATCATTGGGAAGGTTCGAAAAACACACACTAGGGGGAGCTTCCAAGAACAAATCCCAAACCCATAATGTAGAACTTGGCCGCCATTGAAACCAGTTCTCTTGCCACAACTCAGAAGCCATCTGCTCAACTGGGCGGCAGCTAGCACAGGTGCTGGCTTCAGAACCATGTCATGATGTTAGAGTCTGTCCAGCAACATGAGTATCTCCAGCCAGGCTTCTCTCTCCACTTAAAACTCAATTTCAAACTCAGAAGTCCTACCAGTGCTTCTGCTAGGTAGAGCCTAATGCACACCCAGAACCTAGGTGCAAGGAGATTTGGGAAAAGAAGTATTTGCTTTCCAGACTCTGCAGTGGAGTGAGGAATTCTGCAATGAGGTGGGAAGACGTACTGAGTAAACCAATCAAAATATTCACCATAAATATTAAACTGTATCAAAACAAATAGGGGCACCTGGGTGGCTCAGCCCATGAAGCATCTGCCATCAGCTCAGGTCATGATCCCCAGGTTCTTGGATTGAGCCTCACGTCGGGCTCCCTGCAAAGCGAAGAGCCTGCTTCTCCCTCTCCTTCTGCTGCTCCCCCTGCTTGTTCTCCCTCTCTCCCTCTGTCAAATAAATAAAATATTTTTTAAAAAAAGACACTGAACAAATTTAAAAAAACAATTATAAGGAGATCTCAAGTAATTGTGAATGTCTTTATGGACAAAAAATAATAATTGGAAAATTGATTGTAAATCTAATGAGAGGCATGGGGCACTTAGAAGAATGAGGATATTTACCTTCGTGACATAAACACATTACCAAGCATCAAGTTATGATTTATTATCTTTGAATGTCTCTAGGGGCTTTTCTCCTCTCTTTTGTCTGTTCAGCACGTGTTCTTCCCCTCCTGGTAAATGCATAATTGCATGACTCAATCTCAGTCTAGGGTGAACAAAGCAACCCCATTCTCTGGCCACAGTGGTTGGCCCAAGGCTGACTGGGTCTGAGAACCCAGAGGGGGTCCCACAGGACCCACCAACACAGTCCTTGGCTTCATGCAGGTTAGAAATGAAACAGAAGCCAAGAGGAAGTGAGAGCAGAATTTACTGAAGATGTAGAGAGACTAGAGATACAGACAGAACATCTGGGAAACTGGGAAAGGAGAGTGAATATAATCTTTGCTTGGGTCTAGGGGATTTACTAAGAATTGTGATCTGGTGTACATGTCCTCCAGGCATCTAGGAATTGGTCAAAACAAGGGAGAGTGCTCAAGTGTCCCCCATAAGTCACTTAGGCCCTGGAGCCAGGGGTCTTGGCGTCAAGGTGTCTGGAAAACATACAGGATGACCTCAAGGGGTCACTCCTCAGATGTTATCTATTGTGCTGGGAGAGTATCCCCCACCCCGAAAAAAAAAAATCATTAACTCCTTGGCCTTTACAAGGAGGAGCTACATTCACTCTACTATAAGTCATGTGTACGGTGGGGGTGCAGATCCTAGCAAGAAAAGAAGTAGGAAAAGGAGCAAAAAAAAAAAAAGCAATTCTTCATGGAGTCCCTTCCATTTCCCTGTCTCACAAGGACTCACATGACAAAAGCCAGGGCAATAAGAGGCCTTGCCCAGCATTGTTCTGGCTCATGCTGGCAGGGAAGCACATTTTATTTTATTTTATCTATCTATCTATCTATCTATCTATTTATGTTTGTTTGTTTGTTTGTTTGTTTGTTTGTTTGTTTTAGGTGATCCCAGTGCTGAAGCCTATGGCCTTAGACTTAACAGGGCCAAATTCCCATTGGGACAATGCCTAAGAAAATGAACCCCACAGGAAAGAGGACAAAAAGAAATAAGAGGCAGAGTTTGAGAGATCCCTTTGTTGTGCATGTTTTCTGATCTCACTCTCCAGGTGTGAAGCTGCCTCCTTCCTGAGGCTAGTTCTGCAGGCCTCTGGGCCATCCAGCATCCTTCCAATAAAACAGCTCTTTTTGGATTAAGACTGCTTGATCAGCCACATGTAATTTTAAGAGAGGTAACAAATCACAGTCCCAATTTTATAACCCACTAACTCCACTAGTCACTTAATGGAAGGTAGTATCTTTTGTGTCCCATGGGAAACGTGAGATTTTTTTTTTCCTTCACTTCCCATACATTGTTTAAAATTGACTGACCTAGATTCCAATGAAGCCTAAACCTGAACTACATTTCACATCAACCAACTCGATTTAATTTTGATAATGTCCCTCCATTTCAGATAAACAGCCCCTAAGAACCACTCCATTTTTTAACAGACTCCTTGATAAAGCTGCCACAATGTAATCACCGTATCTTCACTCTACAGTGGCCTGCTGAGTAGTCTGGAGAGTCCCAGAAATTTCACTGGCGATGGGGAGCAGCCAAAGGAAAAGGACTGTGACAGCAGGAAGGGAGGAGAGCCTATGGCTCCACGGGTCAGGCTTTGTAAATGTGACGCGTGTGCACGTGTGCACGTGTGCACGTGTGTGTGTGTGTGTGTGTGTGTGACAGAGAAAAGGAGAATCAGAAACTTTTCCTACCACTAAAACTCAGGTGTACTTCTTTTACTTGCCTTGTAGTGTCCTCAAAGCTCAGTTCTGCTGTAAATCTGAATGGCAAATCTGAATCTGCCCCAGAATCTGTCTTTTCAGACAGCAAGGCCAGATCAGATCGGCATTTAGAAATACGGCATCGAAATAATCACGCTCCAAGATGGTTTAAATCAGGGATGTGTTCTGAGGATTGACTGAAATCCCCCTTTCTAAACCCTGTGTGCGTTCAGCATGGTCTGGTCATATTCTGTGAATGATACTGTTGCCTTCCAGGACATCATCCAAAAAATGAACATATATAGACTTTCATCAGCCGTAGATTTACTATTTGCTGTTTTGACTCTCGGGGGGAGGACTGCATATCTAGAACTGGAGTAGGTGGTAATTTCCCGGAGGCACGCATTAGAATTATAATGACCTGATGTGAGAGGAGGAGTTGCTTGACCCTTGAGGGGACCTGCCCAACCAACCACGCAGAATCCACACCCCAGTCCAATCCTATTGTTCTCTGTTCATCATCACAGGCAGGGTCAATTTCTGAAGTGGTAAAAATCTCAAAAGAAAAAAAAAAAAAAACCTGAAGCTGTATTTCTAAAATTTCATGAAGGAGCTTGAAGCAGTCACAAAACTTTGAAACTCACTTCACTGCATTTTACAGGGGAGAATATATACTCAAATGTATTTAAAATTGCAGTCCTGCAAGGCCTTGTGAAAGTCTTCTGTACAGACTTCTCTGCTGGCAGATCTAGAAGGAAAGCAAGCCTGAGCATTCGGTCCCTTGGGCGTAGCTGAAATATAAGGGGAAGAAAGAGGCTGAAGGATTCCCGATCATGTCCTAAGCTTAGATGAGTACCAAAGTCGAAGCAAGAAAAAGCCAAACCTACCTAGGAGCTCTGGGAAAATGAGGAGATGAGACATAGAGTTCAGAAAGGAGCTCTCAAAGCAGGAGGAAATCTGAAACTAGTAAAAGCACGAGTGGCCAAAGGCAGCACATCTCAGTAATAAAAATGGGTGCATTTTGAGCATTTCCTGTGTGCTGAGCACTGTGCCAAACGCTCTAGATGAAATGCATTATTTCTCAGGAACACTCTAGGGTATGTTCTGTTACCATTTCCAGTGAGAAAAATGAAGGCTCTGTAAGGTAAGTAACTGCTGGCATATATAGCTAGGGAGTGACAGAGCCAGGTTACTGGTGGAACCAGGATGAATTCTAGACATTAAGTGCTTCTGCTTTTCAGAGCTCTCCTAGTATAGGTTTTCTTGCATGCCATCTTGGTTTAAAAGGAATCAGTGAGGGGCAGGATCTTCCAAGTGCGATTATGATCTTGCCTTCAATCTAGTCACCTGAGCTATGAGCCATTAACACAACATTATCATCTAGGACCTTTGTTCTTTACCCCTCAAGCTTATGCAGGCCTGTCAATATTACTTCCAAAGGATGTCTTGAATCCTTCTCTTCCTCTGTTCCTATTGCCTCTAGTCATCCCACCTGTGTTATTATAAATACCCTCTTAACCAATACCATCACTGCTAACTTCCCCTTCTTCATTCTGGTTTTTATACTGTCATCTGTCTAAACTACCATCTAGGGGTGCCTGGAGCCACGGTCGGTTAAGCATCTGACTCTTGGTTTGGGCTCAAGTTATGATCTCAGGGTGTCAGGATCAAGCCCCATATTGGCCCCACGTTGGGGCTCTGCACTCATTGGGGAGTCTGCTTGAGGATTCTCTCTCCCTTTCCCCACACTCTATCTCTCTCTCTCAAATAAATAAAAATCTTTAAAAGAAAAAAAATTGCAACTACTGTGATGAGAGAAGGGGAGAGTGTGTGGGGAGCAGAGGGAGCAGGGGTAAAAGGAAGGGACAGTGAGGGACACAGAATCAAAAACATTGTCTAGTGAAAACATGGGCTCAGAAACCTAAATAAAGTCAAGAGAGGGTATCATTCCAATTAGAACCAAACAGAAACCCAAAAACTGGGTCTCAAGCAAAGAGGATACAACTAGATTCAGCCAGAAAAACAAGCTGAGAAAGTGTGAATAGAAGGTACTGATTTTTTCAGTTGCATTTCTATACCAACAGCAAAACAGAAGAAAGAGAAATTAAGGAGTCGATTCCATTTACAATTGCACCCAAAACCATAAGATATGTAGGAATAAACCTAACCAAAGAGGCAAAGAATCTGTACTCAGAAAACTACAAAGTGCTCATGAAAG
>CM052809.1:66878297-66896994 GCA_028533885.1 Nasua narica
CTTGCCATTTGCAACAATGTGGATGGAACTAGAGGATATTATGCTAAGCGAAATAAGTCAGTCAAAGAAAGACAATTATTACATGGTCACTCTGATATGAAGAATTTGAGAGATATGGCGGGGGGTTTTGGGGGGGTGGGGGAGAGAAATGAAACAAGATGGGATGGGGAAGGAGACAAACCATAAGAGACTCCTAAACTCACGAAACAAACTAAGGGTTGCTGGGAGGTAAGGAGGGTAGGGTTATGGACATTGGAGAGGGTATGTTCTAGGGCAAATGCTGTGAAATGTGTAAGCCTGATGATTCACAGACATGTACCCTGGGGCAAATAATACATTATATGTTAATAAATAAAAAAAAAATAAAAATAAAAAGAAGGTACTGATTTCTTATACAGGCCTTTAGATTTGCCCATGGGTGTGGAGAGACAGGTGCTCTTAAGAACAGGGTATTATGCTGTACTATGCTACATGACAAATTTATTTGCTGGAAACAAGACACATTTATTGCCTCACAGTTTCCAGGGGTCTGGCTTACAGGCACAGCCTATTTGGGCCCTCTGCTGAAGGTCTCACAAGGTGGCAATTAAGATGTCATCTAGGGGGCATCTGGGTGGCTCAGTAGGTTAAGCGTCTGACTCTCGATTTTGGCTCAGGTCATGATTCCGGGGTTGTGAGATTGAACCCCATGATGGGCTCCGAACTTGGGGGGCATGGAATCCGCTTGGGTGTCTCTCTCTCTCTCCCCCTTCCCACCGTCCCCTCTCTGCCTCTTCAAAAAAAAAAAAAAGAAAAGATGTCACCCAAGATTGTTGTCTCATCTAAGGCTTGACTAAGGAAGGATCCACTTCCAAGTTCACTCAGGCTGTTAAGGAATTTAGTTCTTTTAGATTATAGGACTGAGCTTGGTCAGTTTCTTGGAGCTGTTGACTGAAGTCTGCCCTTGTATCCCAGGGACTACCTGCAGTTCTTTACCATGTAGGGTCCACCAGCATGGCCATCTATTTTCTCAAAGCCAGCAAGTGAGGGAGCCACTCAATCAAGGTGAGCTTTATACTCATAAGTAACACAATCACATGATCATACACATCCCATCACCTTTGCTATATTCTATTAGTTAGAAGCAAGGGGCAGCTCCTGCCCACACTCTCGGGTAGGGGATCATACAGGAACATAGATATCAGGAGGCAGAGATCAGGGGGTCACCTTAGATATCCATCCACCACAGGTACCAAAAAATTTTGACAGAACTTCTTACCTTACCACTCCCCCAAAGTCCACTCCCATCACCCTAATCCAGGGCCACATGATTTCTTGCCTAAATACTACAGCAGTCTCCAAATTCTCCTCCTCTCTGTGCTTGCCTCCTTACAATGCACTCCACACAGCAGGCAAAGTTGTCTCCTTCAAATAGACAAGAATCTTAGTCCCTCACTCAAGTATGCAAAATTAAAACACTTTAAAATTTTATTTAAATTAATAAATTCTACCTTAAGATTTCATCCCACAAGACTGTTGGGATATCCAGCTTCAATTATTATGGGCTTCATTTCACCCTTCCCCCTAGGGCACAACTGTGGTCCCAAGGTCTTAAGTACTGTCAGAATATCCAGGATCTTAGGTGCCTACTAGTTACCATGGAGATACTCCTTCAGCTTCAAGTCCTATCTGCTTTTCCAGGCCTTGATGGTTCAGAGATAGCTTTGACCCTAGGCGCCAACCTTCCTGAATGCAGGATGTGCCCAGCCTGTCTGAGATCTTGGGGCCTCCCTAGGAACATGGTTACCTACTGGTACCCTTGTTCCTTCTATCTTTGGGATGTACACACCTTCACCTTGACCCAGGTTGAGAATTTTAAAATACCTCTTGCTATGTTCCCTTTCCCCCACCCCACTGAGTCACCAAAATACTTAGCTTTTCTCACAGTCAGATGTTGCTTTCGAGCAAGTTCTGCTTTAGGGCACACAAATGACCCTAAAACAGGGATATTAAAAACTCAGTTATTTGCTTGAGATAGAGGACTCAACAACACAGGGAGGAAAACACACAAATTAATACCTTAATTTTCTTCTGCTATCTTCCTTCAGTGAATCTACATACTCAGACAGAAAATCCCACCCTTTCCAACTTCCTCCAAGAAGATGGGACTGAAGTTCCTATTGCAAAACATCTTGCCCTGGACAGGAACTCCTTTTCCTGGACTCCCCAGGCCAGGCAGGTGAATGTAGGTACTTGGTAAATATCTCGCTCCAACAGACCCACTTCCTGGGCACATTTCCCTTGAAAAGAGCCCTTCTTAGCGCTGGCTCTTCTCTCCCTAACCACCCCCACCCTAATGCACCCACCCATCCAAATTAGGAGGTAGCCCACATTAAGGAGGGAAGCCAGACAGTGCTGCTGTGTGAGTTGCTAGGGTCTTTCCCTGTTTCCTTTTTTGCCTGTTAGATGAGACACACCTCCTCCTATCACCTGTCATCCTTTCCTCCACCCAAAACTCAGGAGTCTCATTTCCTACCCTCCTTTCCGTACTTTAGCCACACTAACCTTTTAGTTTTTCTAGTGTGCAGTCCTTCTAGTTTTTCTAGTGTGCAGCCCCATGACCTTCTTATGTGCTCTTCTAGCTGCCTGATTCCCCTACTTCCTGCTTCTCCTAGCTTACTCCAATTCTTCCAACTCTCAGATGCCCCTGCTTTATTTCTCTGAGGGCGAGAGGAGATAAAGGTACCAATCGAGTCTAGCCCTCTGAGAAACCAGAGTAGTTCCACTGTCTGGTCCCCCTCGAATTTCCCAACATCACCCCTAACCCAGTCATGCATTAGCTCTGTCATTGCTGGGAGGGAGCTCCAACTTTTTAAATAAAAAAATATATTTCACTTTCACTGAGTTCAAAATACTTTTAATTTCTTTTGACATATCTTTGACTTATGTGTTATTTCGTCTTTAGCTACCTTGGGATTTCTGGCTATCTTTCTATGATTCATTTCTAGTTTGAGTCCCTTGTAGTCTGAAAGCATATTTTGTATGGTATTTATTCTTTTAAATTTGGTAAAGTATGTTTTATGGTGCATACTGTGGTCTGTCTCAATAAATGTTCCATGTGAGCTGCATAATACGTTTTTCTGCTACCATTAGATGAAGTATTCTGTAAATGCCAATTAGAGTCCCTCGATTAATGGTTATGTCTCTTTTTCACCACTGAATCCTTGGGCCAAAACAGAGAACATGACCCATAGAACGTGCTCCAAAAAGTTATTGAATAAGAGAAGGAGCAAGCAGGAGGAAGAAAAGAATGGATACAGAGATTTCACATGTAATTTGCCTAATTAAAAACTTTAAACAGGGGTCCCTGGGTGGCTCAGTCATTAAGTGTTGGCCTTTGGCTCAGGTCATGATCTCCTACATGATCTCTGATCCTGAGATTGAGCCCTCTGTCGGGCTCCCTGCTGAGGCAGCCTGCATCTTCCTCTCCCACTCCCCCTGCTTGTATTCCCTCTCTCACTGTCTCTCTCTGTCACATAAATAAATAAAATGTTAAAAATAAAAAAGCTTTTGGTAGTTCACCGTAATCTGTACAATACATTTTAACTATTGTTCTTCCTATTCAGTAGTAAAATGTCACAATCTACTTACTATATTTCTTCTGTAACAAATGCAATTATTTTATGTACCACTGTAGAACGGGGGGAAAAACCTACTGCCAAGAAAATTGTGAGATGCCATCGATTTTGAAGATGTCTAGCTACAAAAGAACATGAGTCATGAAGTTGATAAAATATTGGCGTTACTACAAGTCTGTCTTGCATGATAGATGGGTCCATAGCTTATTTATCTCCGGGTCCCCAGCACCAAATACAATACACAACACAGAATAGACACTCAGTGACTTTGGTTCAGTCATCTGATGTGTCACTCATTCCCCACCACCAGACACCTGGCTTTCCTTCACTCCCCAGCCTCTTGGCTTTGTGCTCTAAAGCCGTCAGGGCTCCTGGCTGGCCAGAGATTTTAATTTCTTTTGAATTGCATTTCCTCCACAAAATCCTGACACCTTTTCACTTTCCTCATGATCTCGCTGTAGGCTGTCAGCTAAATTCCAGCTAAGTATCTGCCAAACTCTTGTGCTCTTGCAGTTACTGTGAGAAAGTGACGTTCTTTCGCATGCCCCGCCCAAACCCCGACTCCGCCCACTCCCTCCAGGCCTTCACCCTGAGCCCAGTGATGTGGCCAGTGACATTTTAGGTGTAGTGGCAAACCTGTAGGGAGGAGAATTTGGGCAGGGAGAACTTTCAGAAGCTTCAAAGGAGTTGTTAATTACTCTTGCCTATTCCCAGGGCTGGCCTTTCTCTAAGCTTTATTTATTTTGAATATCTATTTGGGAAAGCAAAAAGAAATAATTAAAACTCAGGGATCTTCACCTCATTCAAATAAATCTGATTCCTTTTAATCCCTTTTACATAGGACTTCTTTAAAAGAATGATCCTTCAGAGAAAAACAATTACATGATTTCACTCATATGTGGAATTTAAGAAACAAAACAGAGCATCATAGGGGAAGAGAGAGGAAAAATAAAACAAGATGAAACTAGAGATGGCAACAAACCATAAGAGACTCAAGTTCATAGGAAAAAAACAGGGTTGGTGGAAGGGGGGGAGGAGGGATGTGATAACTGGGTGATGGACATTAAGGAGGATGTGTGATACAATGAGCGCTGGGTGTTATATACAACTGATGAATCACTGAACTCTACCTCTGAAACTAATAATACAGTATATTTTAATTAATTGAATGTAAACAACATTAAATTAAATTTAAAAAATAAAAGAATGATCCCAGGGCACCTGGGTGGCTCAGTTGGTTGGGTGTCTGACTCTTGATCTTAGCTCAGGTCTTAATCTCAGGGTCTTGATCTCATGATTTCAGGCCCTGAGTTACTTAAAAAAAAAACTTAAAAAATAAAAAAAAGATTAAAGAATGCTTCCAAATGGGTATCTTTTTTTTTTTAAAGGTTATTTATTTACCTGACAGAGAGGTGAGAGATCACGAACAGGCAGAGAGGCAGGCAGAGGTAGAGAGGGAAGCAGGCTCCCTGCTGAGCAGAGAGCCCAATGTGGGACTTGATCCCAGGACCCTGAGATCATGACCTGAGCTGAAGGCAGAGGCTTTAACCCACTGAGCCACCCAGGCACCCCCCAAATGGGTATCTGGTGGAGTGAATATAGCCTCTCAGGTTAGCCAGCATGGTGGTTTGTTTGTTTTTAAACATGTGAATTGTCTATACATTCTCTAGTTGACCAGCACATGGTTTCCTAACCATCCATCATACTGTGGTAGGTTCATATATTCCTATTACTCACTGGACCTCTCAAAGTGTCTGAATTTTTGACCCCTTCCTTGAATGTGTGGTTTTTCTTCTCCAGAAGGAACTCCAGCTCATCATGTCCCCTTAATTTTCTTTCCCTCATTTTGAGATTTATTGGCCATTAGGGATGTGTCAGTTTCTCTCACTGTAGGGGAAACTATTCCCCGAAGATGAAATAAACTGGTTATAGAAATATTTATTAGATATATTTAGTGGTGCGGGGTGTCGCTCTAAAAATAATCTCTGCCTTTCTTATCACGAAGCTCACATACCCATGGTATATGAGGCAGTGTTGGAGAATGGAGGGGGATGGATGGGATGAACAAAGCGTGTCACAGTGTTAACACTTAGTACCGCATGAACAGTCTGGGATCTGAGACCCCCCCTGGAAGCCCAGGTCTAATTCACACCTTCCAACCACATCTTCCCCATGTTCTTGCTCAGGTTTAGTCGAGCACAGGAAGAGGGAGGTAGGGGTGGGTAGAACTGTAGAGTCTTGGAGAAGTCTAGTGAGTCCTTTAATTCATGGCCACAAGGGACATGTGTCCTTTCATCTCCCTTTCAAAGTCAGTTGGAGGTCGAGGACACGTGAGTAAGAAGTTAAAAAATAACACTGAAATTTTCCCTCTGTTTAAGGCATTAAAGTACAAAAATGTTTTCTGGAATTGGCTGTTTTTAATCTTAAAAACAGTAATAGTACTTTCCATTTCACTTTTCCTTTCTACCTCAGCTTTCCCCTGCCTCCTACCCCCTGCATGCCACTCGCCCCCCTGAAAACAATGAAAGTTCCCAAATGCTTATCTGAAGAACACTGAGACCCCTGTATTGGTTGAAACCCCATGAGGGTAATAGAAAAGTAGTGGGTCCTGAAACAGTGACCATTATTTTTTCCTACCAGGTTAGATTAAAGTCAAATTTATTAGGTTTCATAATTATTTCCCCAGCAAGACTTTTTCATTCATAGACTACACTATTTAAAGCTACAGGGACAAATTAGGCTTATAAGATATGAACCACACCCATTTGGTAAATTATTTTAAATTTTAAGCCTGGTTGGGGCGCCTGCGTGCTCAGTGGGTTAAAACCTCTGCCTTGGGCTCAGGTCATGATCTCAGAGTCCTGGGATGGAGCCCCACATCCCATCCAGCTCTCTGATCAACAGGGAGCCTCCTTCCCCCTCTCTCTCTGCCCACCTCTCTGCCTACTTGTGATCTCTCTCTGTGTCAAATAAATAAAATCTCTTAAAAAAAATTTAAGCCTGTAATTCTACTGCCATTTATAATAAAGAAAAATTTTCTGCTAAGCACAAAAAGAACAGAACCCCTGGAAACATAGTCACCATCTCTGCCACCTTTTGTGGTGTCTAATCCCAATTACTTCTTACGTTCTTTCTATTACAGGTTCAATCCTTTGATTTATAGGTCTTTTTCATTCTGGAGATGTAGTTAACAAAAATTTATGTAAATTTCAGATGTACAACATGTTGATTTCATACACTTATATATTGCATATTGCCACCAATCAGAGGCTAACACCTCCATCAAATCACACAATTGTCATTTTTTTTGTGGTTGTAATGAGAACATTTAAGATTGGCAGTCTCTTAGCAACTTTCCAGTATATAACACAACAATGTTAACCATAATACAATGCTGTGCATTAGATTCCTAGAGCTTACTATCTTGAAACTATGAGTTTAGCCTGCATCTCCCCAATTTCTACACCCCTAGCCCCTGGTAATCACCATTCTACTCTCTATATTTACAAATTTGCTTTTTTAAGATCCACATATAAGTGACATCATACAGTATTTGTCTTTTTCTCTGACTTATCCCACTTAACATAATGCCCTCAAAGTCTATCCATGTTGTCACAAATGGGCAGGATTTCCTTCTTTCTCATGACTGAATAATAGTTCATTATTTGAATATATCACAACTTTTTTATCCACTCATGTATTGATAGACATTTAGGTTGTTTCTGTATCTTGGCTATTGTGAATAATGCTGAAATAAACATGGGAATGCAGATATTTTTTCAATATCCTGTTTTCGTTTCCTTCAGACATATACCAAAAACTGGGATTGGGATTGCTGGATCATATAGTAGTTCTATTTTTAATATTTTGAGGAAACTATGCTGTTTTCTATAGTGGCTGTACCAGTTTACATTCCCACTAACAGTGCACAAGTGTTCTCTTTTTTTCACATCTTTGTCAACACTTGGCTCTCTCTTGACTTTTATATGTCAGCCATTCTTTTTTTTTAAAAAAAGATTTTATTTATTTATTTATTTGACAGAGAGAGACAGTGAGAGAGGGAACACAAGAAGTGGGAGTGGGAGAGGGAGAAGCAGGCTTCCCACCGAGCCGGGAGCCCGATACCGGGCTCGAGCCCAGGACCCAGCGATCATGACCTGAGCGGAAGGCAGCCGCTTAACGACTAAGCGACCCAGGCGCCCCAGATGTCAGCCATTCTAACAGGCATGGGATGATGTCTCTTTGTGGTTTTGATTTGCATTTCCCTGGTGATTAGTGATGTGAGCATCTTTCCACATACCTCTTGGCCATCTGTATTTCTTCTTTGGAAAAAATGCCTATTCAGTTCCTGTGCACATTTTTTTAAAAGACTTTATTTATTTGAGAGAGAGAGAGAGAGAGAGAGAGAGAGAGAGAGAGTACACAGTCGGGAGGGGCAAAGGGAGGGGGAGAAGCAGCCTCCTTGCTGAGCAGTAAGCCCCACCTGGGCTGATTCTGGGACTCCAGGACCAATGACCCGACTGAAGGCAGCCGCCTAACGGATGGAGGCACGCGGGCGCCCCCCTGTGTTCGTTTTTAGTCAGGTTTTATTGTTGCTATTTTTGTTGTTGAGTTGTATGAGTTTCTTAGATATTTTGGATATTAACCCCTCATTAGATATATATTTTGCAAATATTTTCTCCCATTCAGCACACACTGCCTTTTTGTTCTAATAGTACCTTTCATTCTGCAGAGGCTTTTCATCTTGATGTAGCCCCCCTTGTTGATTTTTGCTTTTGTTGCTTGCACTTTGGTGCCATACACAAAAAATCAGTGACAAGACCCAGTCAAGGAGCTTTTTTCTTACTCTTTCTCCTGGGAGTTTTGCAGTTTCCAGTCTTATGTTTAAGTCTTTAATCTATTTCAAGTTAATTTTTGTGAGTGATGTAAGACAGGGGTCCGAATTCACTTTTTTGTTTGTGATTATCCAGTTTTCCCAGTATTTTTATCAGAGACTATCCTTTCCCTGTTGAATATTCTTGGCTCCCTTGCCAAATATTAGTTTGTATGTGCATAGGAGTTTATTTCTGGGCTCTTGATTCTCTTCCATTGATGTGTCTATTTTTATGCCAGTCCCATACTGTTTTAATTACTATGGGTTTGTTATATAGCTTGACACCAGGAAGTGTAATTCTCCTTTTTGCTCTCTCTTTTTGTTCTCCTTTTTTAGGATTGCTTTGGCTACATGGGTCTTTCATGATTCCATACACATTTCAGGATTGTTTTTTTCTATTTCTGTGAAAATGCATTGAAATTTTGATGAGGATTGCATTGAATCTGTAGATGGCTTTGTATAGCATGGATTTTTTTCATAATATTAAATCTTCTGATCCATGAACTTGGATATCTTTCCATTTGTTTGTGTCTGCTTCAGTTGTTTGTACTTTCATCAAAATCTTTTAGTTTTTAGATCTTTCACTTCTTTGGTTGAATGTATTCCTAAGTATTATTTTTGATACTATTACAAATGGAATTTTTTAAAATTTCTTTTTCAGATATTTAGTTGTTAGCATGTAAAAATGCAAATGATTTCTGCATGTTGGTTTTCTTCCTGCAAATTTACTGAGTTTATTGATTAATTCCAACAGCATTTTGGTTGAGTCTTTAGGATTTTCTATTCTGTATATAAGGTCATATCATCTGCAAACACAGATAGTTTCACTTGTTCCTTTCCAATTTGGAAGCCTTTTATTTCTTTATCTTGCCTGATTGCTCTAGGTAGGACATCCAGTACTGTATTAAGTGAGAGTGGTGAGAGTTGGCACCTTTGTCTTTTTGATCCTAAAGGAAAAGTTTTAACCTTTCATTGTTGAGGATGATCTAAGTTTGTTACATATGGTCTCTGTTATGTTGAAGTATGTTCCTTCTATATCCAATTTGTTGAAGGTTTTTATAATGAAAGGATGTTGTATTTTGTCAAATGCTTTTTCTGCATCTATTGAGATTATCTAATTTATAAATCTTTTATAGGTCATTAGATTTTAATATAACCACAAAGTAAAGATTGATACATTTCAAAAAAGAAATCCAGTTATTGAATGTAAATGAATTACTAAGAATACAAAAGGTTCTAGATTCAGTATAAATGTGTATTAGTAATAATAACAATATAAACATTTATTGAGCACTTATTAGGTATCAGTCTTTTCCAATATTAAATTCTCAATCATAAGTATTACTTAGGTAAATATGTATAAAGATGAACATTTTTTTTAAAAAAAAGTTTATTTATTATAGATGGGTCCTTCCATTAAGCAGTTTTGCCACACACCCTGAATAGTGGTGCACCCATCATTTGGGGGGGATTATAGAATCCTCAGGGTAACGAGAGAGTGAGAGACTTTCAGAACCATCCTTCAGTGTGAGAACAAAGCTCATTCTGACATCATCCCTGATGAATGGGAATTTGGCCTAGTTTTAAATGTGTTACATTTCAGTAATTCTAGATACCTGGGGGAGGGAGTGAAGTCCAATAAACTTTAAAATAAGCTAGATGTTGGGCGCCTGGGTGGCTCAGTTGGTTAAGTGACTGCCTTTGGCTCAGGTCATGATCCTGGAGTCCCAGGATCGAGTCCCATATCGGACTCCCGGCTCTGCGGGAAGTCTGCTTCTCCCTCTGACCTTCTCCCCTCTCATTCTCAGTCTCTGTCTCTAATAAATAAATAAATAAATCTTTAAAAAAATAAATAAATAAAATAAGCTAGATGTTAAGAAATTACTCACTCACTGACAATCAAGATTAACAACTTGCTTCTTCATAACATTTTAATTTTGCCTTTTCATGACTTTAAACAAATTCTGAAGTCCCTTGGGGTCTATTCCCAAATACCTTAAACATGTATGTAGTTATTATTGCCCTGATAAAAGATTCTTTTATCTTTTCATATATATATAAGATTTTTTCATATAATAAATAAAATGTAGTGGATTTTCAAAATTCATCTGAGTTTATTTACAACATAGCATCCTACAACCCTAGTACACTTGGCATACTGATCTGTTTTGAATTTTACTAAATCCAAGAATGCCCTTAATGGGAAAGGAACTGAAAACATCATTTTCTCCATAGCAACAAATGAACTAGTTATTTCTCTGATATACATTAAGATTTCCTTATTGAATTCTTCTCATCACTGTGCTCTTTTGATCCATTCTAATCCAGTGACACTAATCATTTTAGATTCTGTGAATATAGACATTGTCATATATAAAAAAAATTTCCTGGCTGACATAATAATCAGCTCAATATTGAATTAAAGAAAACACTAGGAAGCAGGGTTAAGAAATTACAACATGTGGCTTAGTTTCCTTGAGGGCATCTGCCTTCCAAAGTAACGATGATTCACTTATTATTTTTAATAATTTTTGTATGTATTTTTGAATAAGTAATATATTCCCGGAGCACAAAAGGCCAAGAGTACAAAATGGGACACATGGGAAAGTAAGTATCTCTCATCAGTGAACATGCCATGCACTGTTGGTGGGCGGGTAAACCCTTTTGGACAGCAAATTGGCATTAGCTAGTAAAGTTCTAAAGTGTGAAATTTCTACTTATATGAGTGAAAGAATAGGTAAATTGGATCAATTCTCCTGATGACCATGAAAAAAGCTTGAAAGTTTTTAAAAGGAATCTTAGCAAACTCATCAAAGAACTAACAAGATGTCAAGGAGTGATATTTGAAATCCCTTTGAAAGAAATCTCGAGAAAATTGGAATTCCGGGCCCTCCAGAGGTGGGGACTCCAGGAATCCCTGTCTCACGTGGGATGAAGCCCAAGGGGGCAGCATCCCAGGAGGAAGGATAAACCAGAAAGGAAAGCAGCCCATGCAGAATACCGGCTAGCTCAAGTTCCTCAAGGAAGCCCAAAAAAGGAGGACGATTTTGACACTTAATGAAGGGACTGATTTTCATAACATCATTCTATACCTCAAATTTACTCTGGGAAGGAAGACGATGTGTACACTCTACAACCCCCACCCCCATCTTTAGGAAATTGTAACAGTAGGTACCCAGAGACACACGCCAGGATATTCATTGCAGTGTGGTGATAACTAAAAACTAGAAATAATCCAAATGTTCATCAACAAAATGAGATATTCATATAATCGAACACAACATAGAGCAGTAAAAATAAATGAACTATTGCTGTATGCATCAGTATAGACAAATCTCACAAATACAATATTTGGCAAAATAATGTAGCAAAAGATGATATGTAGTGTGATACGAATAATATAAAGTTCTAAAACAAACAAAAACCTCAGAGTACCTGCGTGGCTCAGTCAGTTAAGCGTCTGACTCTTGATCTCAGCTCAGGTCTTCATCCCAGGGTCTTGAGTTCAAGCTCTGCACTGGGCTCCACACCAGGCATGGAGCCTACCTAAAAATAAATAAATAAGTTAACAAACAGACAAACAAAGCAAAACAAAAAAATTACAATATATTATTTAAGAATAAATGCCTATGTAGTATATATCTTCCCCAGCTTAAAGGCAAGAGAACAACAAACATAAAATTCAGGGTAACGATTGCCTCTGGTACAGGGCGCTTCAGCCATATTAATAATTCTCTTTAGAAACAATCATTCTGGATCCTCAAAATCTGTCGTCGGCACACAAATGCACTTTTGGTCCTCTAGGGTCTCACTGCAAAATGTGAGCTTGTAGCATCTCTCAAGTCACATCAGTTAGATATAGCCTAGAGTGTCCTTTTCTCTCCCATCATTCCTTGGAACAACATCTGGCTAGGGAAATGCTGCAGTTGCTTCCTCCAGAATCTGGGCTTCACAGGGGTAGATGTGAAACAGAGACATAGAGAAGAAGCTAGCCTATGCCCACCTCCTTTTCCCACTGCAGATTTGTCTCCTGGAGCGGAAGGGGAGGAGAGCTGTGACTTTGAATGAGTTTCAAGGGTTTTTTCCCACTTATTATTACAGTAAACTTTTCTATATGACAACGGCAGTGAGAATTTCTTGAGATAGAAGTAATTAGAATTTTTTCTCATCTGTGAGTAACCAGAGGAACTATGGAGCCTGCTAGTGATTGTATACAAGAGATGGGGAACATCCATGGGGTTGAACATTCAGGGATGGTATGGGTGAAGAGTAAGCTTGCTTAAACAAGAGTCCTACATAACATATTGATTGCACAGTAATTGGGTACAAAAACTGACTCCCTGGATTAAGCCAAGGTCTCTAGTCCCTCTGGAAAACATGCTGACTGATAGAACTCCCAGCAAACTTAGGTCCCAATGTGCCAGAGAACTGTGTGCTCCCGGCTAAGGTAAATGCTGGCCACAAGTCAGTTGTGTTTGTTCCCAACCTGTTAATGTAAATTGCGTCCCTGATGTAGTTAGTTAGGTTAATGACATGTGATGAAACAATGGGTGGTAAAAGGAAGTTGTATCTATGAAGATCAAGCTGATTATTTTGGAAAATCTTGATAAAGTTGAATAGAACTGGGTATGAATACAACGCCTGAGAAAGACTGAGAAAAAATTTAAAAATATAGAAGGGTGCTGTGTTTAGATTGTTTCACAAATATCCTTACAGTCTTCTTCTTAAATGAGCAATGTGTAAAAATTAAAGAATCTGAGGAGGTCACTTCCAGGTACTTTCTACCTGTGTCATTTTGTGATTTTTTTTACACATAAAAATGTATCATCTTTATAAAAATGGATAGGATTTGTAAAATGAATTTAGTCTCTGAAAATGTGCTATATGTATCAGATAACTTTATATATACAAAGGAAGAACGATGCTACAAATATCTTAGGTTTTAGGTTTCTTGATATAAATACTCTTGCATACTGCTTGAATTGAATTCATGATCCCTTTAGGCTAATACGTTTCTAAACCAATAAATACTTCGACAGAAGCTAAAACTATTGATTGCTTTTAGGTGACATTTTTAGGATTGCTTTTGTCAATTGACCATCTGTTTACCTTCCATGATGCTTCTCTAAAAAACAGGGTCCTAAATTTCAAGAGTACATGTTCATTCCTGTGTGTTTTGATCACATAGATATTCCTTAATAAGTGATTTGGGAGGTGTCGATTTGTTTACTCACATCAAAATCGTGAATTTGGGAAAGGGAGTTTCTCAGATTTTAAAAAACTTGAAACCACTCTTCTGGATAATACATAAGGCCCTTCCATTTCTAACTTACAATTCCATTTTTCACTCAAGCACTGCAAGCTCTCCTTTCTCTAAACCATATTTTACAAGATGGAAAATATATAAATATTTTAAGAATTGTGTACTCCCTTATAAACTCAATTCAAAATGTTGGTTCACTGAGGTACTACTATACCCAGATCACTATTTTAGAGACTGAGAAGACATCGAAATAAAAAGAATTTAGTCACATGGCTTCTGACCTCACCTTGCCTAGGAAAACAGCATACAAATTCATTGACAGGATTTTCTTTTTCCAATTTCAACCCTCTATGTGTCTTCTGTATGTCCTATCCATACATCTCTGTCCTTGTATTTGCAAACAGAGGAGGATACTTCCAACATTAATTTGAAATATTAGGTATAGCTCCACAGAATGAATAAAGTGTTGCCCTAAGTTGTTAGTAGCATTGGATTTTTGGTTCAGTAATTCAACTACATCTGCAATTAAAGTGAGGTTTGATGAAAGAAAAATGTTTCTGATGACCTCACTGTCACAAGAATCTTCTTCAGTAAATCCATTTTCTTTTTGCTAGAACACATGTATAGTTTGTCAACATGTTTAACTCATGGGCTTGTAGTTAATAGGCTTGGTTCCTATTCCAGCTCTCCATTTTCTATCTGTAAGAGTTCATTCAGCTCTCTAACTGGGATTTTGCAATTTGTGGAATGGAAATACACATGCCAAGCATAAAGAGTACTGTCCAGAGTGAGCACTGGAAACAGACTTGGAGAAGTGATTACTCAAGTGTTTGATACTGTGTGAAGGAATATTTTTTTAATTTCACTGTTATTACTAAATCATTGCTGTGTCATGTTTAATCCATACTGTATAAATCATCTGATGAAGATTCATTTCTAATTTTTTGTTACAAGATGCAAATGTTGACAACCCCAAGAAACACAAGATGATAACTACTTAGTAATAGGCATTTTTTTAGACCTACTAACTCAAAATCTGATCCATAAATTTACATTTTAAAGAAGGACCCCAGGGGCACCTGGACCCCTTAGTCAGTTAAGCAGCTGCCTTCAGCTCAGGTCATGACCCTGGGGTCCTTCCTGGGATCAAGCCCCAGTGTTGGGCTTCCTGCTCAGTGAGGAGTCTATTTCTCCCTCTCCCCCTGAGCCCCTTGCCCTGCAATTGTATTCTATCTCTTTCTCAAATAAATAAATGAAATCTTAAAAAAAAAAAAGGACCTCATATAACTCTTAAGCACACAACCATTTTACAACCAGTAAAAATAGGGCTTCTTATTTTAGTAATTGCTGTATGTTGAACCCTTCTAGATCGTAAGGAATACTACAGGGCTGTTAGGAATATAGTGGTGGTCGAAAAGATTGCTTTGGTATCAGTGAAAGATATATCATTATGACATTGTGGCTTGAGGTAAAATTATGACATTGCCTATTGAGAAAGGTAAAACCCTTCTGTTGACTGACCCAGGAGTTTCAAGGATAATTGGAGTTGCCAAATAGGTTATGACACATGCCACTTTGGAACTGCTTTGAAGCTTGCTGAGTGATTCTTGCCACATGATGGGGTCCTCAGGGACCTGTCAAATTTCCTGAGGACACAGAGGACAGGACACTGTCCCATTAAATGCATGAATCGGTACAGGGATCTTGAAAAACACAAATGAAAGTCAGATAGAGGCTCGAATGCTAGTCTTGAATACCAATCCTAGGGTCAGAATTTCCTATCAAATATTGTTTAACAACAGCAATAAAATAGAATATCCATAAGTAGAGAAAAATTTATTTGTATGGAATAATGTAAAGGAATACCAGATGCTTTAAAAAATTAATGCTGATTATTTTGTTATTTATTATCTCTATGTTTATGATTTTAAAGTCTAAGTTTACAGTGTGTTTTTCCTATACAACCATGTTTTAAACTGGCTCAATTGGTTGGGCATCTGCCTTTGGCTTGATCATGATCCCGGGGTCCTGGGATCGAGCACCCCCATCGGGCTCCCTGCTCAACAGAGAGCCTGCTTCTCCCTCTCCCGCTCCTCCTGCTTCTGCTCTCTCTCTCTCTGTCAAATAAATAAATAAATAAAATCCTTAAAAAAATACTTAAACTACACTGTGAGAACTAAATTCACTTGTAGAAACATGAATAAATACTTCAAAAGCCAGAGTAGCAAGTCTCACAAGTAAGGAAGGCCCATCCTAATTGTTAGTTACCATAAATCTCAATAGGTAGGTCAGAGCCTCCACAAGGAATAATCAGATTTCTGGGAATGTACAAAGACAACCCAAGGGACACCCAGGCGGACAGGTGGCTCCTAGGTGATCAGTTTCCAGAGCTTCAGCTACATATGTACCCTATCAAAACAGGATCTGAGAGCACCCCTGGGAGTTAGGGGTGATACAAGATCTCCTTTCCACCTTTGCTTTCACTTTACAAAAAAAAAAAAAAAAAGGCCAACCTCTCTCCATGGCTGTTCTTACTATAAAGCAATCCCTGGGTTGAGAAAACCTCTATGACATGATGCAAATAAAAAGAAAGATGAACTATTTGGGTTGATGTTGAGAAAGTGAAGGCCTCTAAAGATTGGGTAACAAATCCTTTTTCATTTCACAATAATTTCCAAAACTTCACTTTCAATAAAATTAAAAGCCAAATCTAGATACTAGACAATTAAAAATACTTCTGATACATTGTTAGGTGATTTTTGGTATGTAAATGGCAAGGAGTTCAAAGAACTGAGTGACATTACCAGAACACAAAAATGATTCAAAATGGGAATAAAATTGATCCTGAATCCTGACTCATTCTAGTAATAGTCACACACAGATGCATTGCCTGGAAAATAAGGCTCACTCATCTCCTTAAGAGATGCATAACGTTAAATAATTTAATCATAAAAACTTGTAATATATTTTTGTTGTTTTGATCAATGGCGTACCGATTATGATTATAATGATAGTGCCAACCAGAAGACTTTTAAAATACTTAAACCTTATGGTCACTGGAAATTAAATTTTCATTTATATTTCCATTTATATGCATACTTTTATTTCAGGAAATCATGGTAAGGGTAAAGCCTTTCAAACATAAAATGTATTATATTAGGTTAAAAATCGAGGGAGGAAGTTAAGTGGTGAGGAAGGAGAAATTTCCAATTGTTTAAAAAGAACATGTTCATCCTTTTAGTATAAATATGCTAGATATCAAATCTTTATGACATTCATATTCTACTGGACATATTTTAAAATATAATACGGGTATTTTAAATGTCGATATTTGTAACACGCCAGAATGTCCATCATTTTAACCATTAAAACTATCTCAGTATTTTATTTTATTTTTGAATTTTTTTTACTATCTCAGTATTTTAGATGTTTAAAATTTAGAGGTAGATTTAAATTTTTTAAATATTAAAAATATATATGGTGTTTCAAAATGATTTTATAGGACACAGAAGCAAAACAGTTAAAGAGCACCAGTAAGCCAGTTGTAATCTACTGCTATCTGCAGATGTCTGAATCTACAAATACACACATGTCTAGATTGCTGTATGGATTGTCCCAGCTGCAGAAAAAGGTTCCAGTCCAGGCAGAGGCTCAGACTAAGTCTGAGGTAGACCAGTTCCTGAGATGGGTCAGGCAGCCCTTGGGAGTATTCTAATACCAGGAGTCCAAGGATTACAATTTAAGAAACACACTTTGATCTAGGTTTCCCTTCTTCCTAGTTTTAAGAAACATGGTGGCTCAGATGTGTATGTTTATCTATATGCATTTTAGGAATATAAATTACTGCCTTGCAACTTGAATTCTTAAATTTATGGGACAGTTGGCCTGCTGGATTACTTCCTCATTACTGTCCATTCATTTCCTCTCAAAGTCCATCCATGACAATGGCATGAAGCCACCTAAGAAGCTATAAAAAGGGCTGAAGTCCCTCTCCTGACCTCCCCCTGAACAGTCATTTGTTCATTTATTCCTTCATTCAGGGCCACAGGTGGGGCCTGAGGACCTGAAGAAGAATCAGACAAGCTCCTTGTCCTCAAGGAGTGATCATCAGTCAAGGGACTGATTCAGCCATGCGAACCAACCATTTTAACACATTGAGTAAACATCAGAACGGAGAAAAGAATGAAAATCTTTGGGAACACAAGGAACAAGCTACAACCTCTGCCTTCAAGGGTTGGAAAGGTTTCTAAGAGGAAGTGAGAGATCTAAGTTTGAGCCTAAAAGAGCAACATGGGAGGAGAACTGAGCAAATCACTAGCCATAACACATGTACATGTGCATGCATGCACACGCACGTGCACACATGCGCACACATGCATGCACACACACACACCTGTTTGCACTGCAATTCTTACACCAACTATCCAAAATATGTGCAGAATTTGTAGGTTAAGGGCATAGTCTCCCACAGAACAGCCCTTACTCCAGACATCAGTCACAAGTTTAGGGATCCCCCATCACTTACACTTCTGACCAGCTGGCTACAAATTCAGGGGTTCCCATGACACTGTCAGGTTTGATTATGCACTACAGCAACTCATGGGGGGTGCCTGGGTGGCTCATTTGGTTAAGCTATTAAGCTATTAATCCTTTAGCTCAGGTCATCATCCCAGGGGCCTGGGGTCGAGCCCAGTGTTTTATTACTGAGGCATCATTGAATCATCAGCTAAAGTAACAGAAGTCAGTCTCCAGCCCACTTCCTTCCTCAGAGGTCAGGCTGGTATCACACAGCTCGAAGCTCCAGGTCTCTGATGACATGGGTGTTTTTTCAGGTGCACAGCCCCTATCTCATTAGCATAAACTCGGGTGTGGTCCAAGGGGTTCACTATGAATACGGAACAGTCCTATCACTCAAGAAATTCCACAGATTTAGAGGTTATCTCT
>CM052809.1:66897494-66969870 GCA_028533885.1 Nasua narica
CAAGCCCTAGGCAGCCCCAGATTGGCCCACTAACAACACAGGGACCAAACAGTGCTCACAATAGGCAAAGAGAGCCATTGCAGACAACCAGACTGAAGGCAAATGCAACTCAGGCACAACAGCAGGGCACATACGATACCCATTAGAGATATCCCTGATGTGCCAGGTTCTGGTGAACAGCGGCCTCACAGGGCACTACAAGACCTCTTCTTCATAAGACCACTACTTTTACAAGCAGGAGACATAGCTGAGTTTCTTAACACATAGAAACAGACACAGATAGTCAGACAAAATGAAGAACTGGAATATGTCCCAAATGAAAGAACAAGACAAAATCACAGCAAAAGGTTAAACAAAACAGAGATAAGTATACGTTCAATAGAGAACATAAAGTAATGTAAGACCCTTAACAAAGACACAGAAAACATAAAAAACAATCAGAGATGAAGAACTCAATAATTAAAATTAAAAATACCTTATAGCAGAGGTGCCTGGGTGGCTCATTCAGTTAACTGTCTGCCTTCAACTCAGGTCATGATCTCAGGGTCCCGGAATAGAGCCCCGCATTGGGATCCCCACTCACCAGGGAGTCTGCTTCTCCCCTCACCCTCTGCACATCCCCCTCATGCTCTCTCTTGCTCTCTCTCTCAAATAAATAAACAATCTTAAAAAAAATACACTACAACAAATAAATAGTAGACTAGGGATGCCTGGATGGCTCAGTTGGTTGAGCAGCTGCCTTCGGCTCAGGTCATGATCCCAGAGTCCTGGGATCGAGTCCCGCATCGGGCTCCTTGCTCAGCAGAGAGCCTGCTCCTCTCTCTGCCTCTGCCTGCCTCTCTGCCTGCTTGTGTTCTCTCTCTGCCAAGTAAATAAATAAAATCTTTAAAAAAAATAAAAAATAAAAATAAATAAATAGTAGACTAGAGGAAGCAGAAGAATGGATCAGCAACCTGGAAGGCAGAGTAATGAAAAGTAGTCAAGCTGAGTAGGAGAGAGAAAAAAGAAGAAGAAAAAATGAAACTAGATTAAGGAAACTCAGCGACAACACCAAGTATAACTACATTTGCATTATGGGAATGCTAGAAGAAGGAGAGAAAAGGAGACAAAAAAATTATTTGATGAAATAAGAGCTGAGAAAGTCTAAAATCTGGGGAAGGAAATACAAATCCAGATCCAGGAGACACAAAGAGCCCCTAACAAAACCAACCAGGGAGGTCCACATCAAGACATATGGTAATTAAAATGGCAAAAAGTAGCAATAAAGAGAGGACATTAAAAGCAACGAGGGAAAAGAAAGCAGTTACATACAAGGGGAAACTCTATAATGCTACCAACTAATTTTTCAGCAGAAATTTTGCAGGCCAGAAGAGATTTCCCCTACAGTGTATATCTCAGGTTTATTTGGAATATTCTCCAGAAGAGATGACATATTAGGCTACAAAAGTCGCAACAAATTCAGAAAGATAGAAGTCATACCATGCATCTTCTCTGACCACAATGCTATGGAACTAGAAATCAACCACAAGAAAATATCTACAAAGAACACAAATCTATGGAGGTCAAATAATATGCTACTAAACGATGAATGATCAAACAACAAATCAAAGAAGAAAAAGAAAAATATGTGGAAACAAATGAAAATGAAAATACAATGGTCCAAAGTTTGGGGATGCAGTAAAAGCTATTCTAAGATGGAGTTTATAGCAATACAGGCTTACCTCAAGAGGCAAGAAGTACCTCAAATATAAAACCTAAACTTACACCTAAAGGAGCTAGAAAAAGAAGAACAAACAAAACCCGTACTGGTAGAAGGAATGAAATAATAAAGATGAATTCAGAAATGAACAAAATAGAAACTGAAAAAAACAATAGAACAGATCAATGAAACCAGGAGATGGTTTTTTGAAAAGATCAACAATATTGATAAACCTTTAGTCAGGCTCATTAAAAAAAAAAAGAGGACTCAAAACAAAATCAGAAATGAAACAGGAAAAATAACACCACAGAAATACAATATGAGAATATTATGAATAATTATATGCTAACAAACTGGACAACCTAAAAGAAATGGATAAATTTCTAGAAACATATAACCTCCCAAAACTGAATCAGGATTCAGGAAGAAACAGAAAACTTGAACAGAATGATTACCAGCAATGAAATTGAATTAATAATCAAAAAACTCCCAACAAACAAAAGTTCAGATCCAGATGACTTCGCAGATGACTTCTACTAAACATTTAAAGAAGGGTTCAAGGCGTCCGAGTGGCTCAACTGGTTGAGCATTCAACTCTTGGTTTCAGATCAGATCATGATCACAGGGTCATGAGATGGGGCCAATGTCGTGTTGCACGCTCAGTGAGGAGTCTGCTTGAGACTCTCTTTCTCCCTCTTCTTCTTCCCTTCTCCCCACTCACATGCTTTCACTCTCTCTCAGATAAATAAACAAGTATTTTTAAAAAATAAAAGAATTCATATCTATTCTTCTCAAACTACTCCAAAAAACAGAAGAGGAAGGAAAGCTTCCAAATTTATTCTATGAGGTCAGCATTACCCTGATACCAAAATCAGATAAAGACACTACAGAGAGAGAAAGAGAGAGAGAGAGAGAGAGAGAGAGAACTATAGGCCAATTGAACATTGGTGTAAAAATCCTCAATAAAATATTACCCAACTGAATCCAACAATATATTTAAAAAAATCATTCACCATGATCAAGTGGGATTTATTCCCGGGATGTCAACGTGATTTACTATCTGTAAATCAATCAATGTGATACATCACATCAACATGAGAAAGAGTAAAAACAATGATCATATCAATAGATGCAGAAAAAGCATTTGACGAAGTACATCTATTCATGATAAAAACCTTCAAAAAAGTACATTTATTTTTATTTTATTTATTTGACAGAGAGAGAGAGCACAAGCAGGTGGAGTAGCAGGCAGAGGGAGAGGGAGAAGGAGAAGTAGGCTCCCCGCCATTCAAGGAGCCCAACAGGGCTCAATCCCAGGACCCTGATCATGACCTAACCCGAAGGCAATTGCTTAACCAACTGAGCCACCCAAGCGCACCAACAAAGTAGGTTTAGAGGGAAATTACTTCAACATAATAAAATTCATATATGAAAAACCCATAGTTAACACCATACTAAAGGATGAAAAACTGAAAGATTTCCTCACATTATGAGAACAAATAATCCTAAAATTTTTATGGAACCACAAAAGACCTTGAATAACCAAAGCAGTCTTGAAAAAGATAAAAACTGGGAGGTATTACAATCTCTGATTTCAAGATATACTAAAAAGCTCTAGTGATCAAAATAATATGGCACAGGTACAAAAATAAACGAGATCATTAGAACAGAACGGAGAGACCAAAAATGAATGCACGATCATACGATCAATTAATCTTTGACAAAAAAGGAAAAAATAGGCAATGAGGAAAAGGTAATCTCTTCAACAAATGGTTTTGAGAAAACTGGACAGCTACATATAAAAGAATTAGTTGGACTACTGTGTTATACCATACACAAAAATTAATTCAAAATAGATTAAGGACCTAAATGTGAGACCTGAAACCATAAAAATCCTAGAAAAGAGCACAGACAGTAATTTCTCTGACATTGACCACGGTAACATTTTTCTAGATATGTCCCCTGAGGGAAGGGAAACAAAAGCAAAAATAAACTATTGAGACTATATCAAAATAAAAAGCTTCTGCACAGCAAGGAAATAATCAACAAAACTAAAAGGCAACCTATGGAATGGGAATGGATATTTGTAAAGGACATATGTGATAAAGAGTTAGTATTTAAAATATATAAAGAACTTGTATAGCTCAAAACCAAAAAGCAAATAATCCAGTTAAAAAATGGGCATAAGACATTGAACAAACATTTCTCCAAAGAGACATCCAGAGGGGCAACAGGCACATGAAAACATGCCCAACATCACTCATCTCTAGGGAAATACAAATCAAAACTACAATGAGATATTACCTCACACATGTCAAAATGGCTAAAATTAAAAACACAAGAAACAACAAATGCTGGTGAAACTGGGGAGAAAAAGGAACTCTCTTGCACTATTTGTGGGAATGCAAACTTAGTGCAGCCACTTTGGAAGAGCATATGGAGATTCATCAAAAAATTAAAAATGGAATTACCATATGATCCATTAATCCCACTACTGGGTATTTAACCAAGAATACAAAAATACTAATTCAAAAAGATATATTCACCCCTATGTTTATGGCAGCATTAGTTACAATTGCCAAATTGTGGAAGCAACCCAAGTGTCCACTGATAGATGAATGGATTAAGAAGAGGTATATATACATATACAATGAAATATCACTCAGCCATAAAAAAGAATGAAATATTGTCATTTGCAACAACCACATATATGGATCTAAAGGGTATAATGCTAAGCAAACAAAGTCAGTCAGAGAAAGAAAAATACCACACGATTTCACTTATATGTGGAATTTAAGAAATAAAGGAACCAAAAAAAAAAAAAAAAAGAAAGAAAAGAAAAAAAAAGAAACAAACCAAAACCAGACTCTTACTTATAGAGAATAAACTGATGATCATCATCAGGGGGCAGGTGGGTGGGGGGATGGGTGAGATAGATGACGGGAAGTACATTTATCTTGATGAGCACTAAGTAATGTATAGAATTGTTGAACTGTTGAATTGTTGGAATATTGTACACCTGAAAACGATAAAACGCTGTATGCTAATTATACTGCAATTAAAAATTTAAAAATCCTGACACTGAGGCCAGACTATATCAACCGAATCAGAATCTCCATGGGGACTTAGACATTAGTACCTTTTATAACTCCCAAGTTGATTGCAATATGCTACCCAGTTTGAGAATGGATGTCCTCTATCAGTTCTTCTTAAACTTTAATGTGCATATGAATTTCCTAGAAATCTTGTTAATATGCAAATTCTGATTTAGTAGGTCTGGGATGGGACATAAAATTTTACATTTCCTACAAGCTCCCGAGAGATCCTGTTGCTGCTAGTCCAGGATCGCACCCTAAGAAGTGAAGTGGTGGATGACAATTTTGTATTTTGTTCTCTTTCCCAAACCCCTACATTTTCTCCCCTATCTGGACAATGAGAAAATGAATCAAAATTCAAAATTCAGAAATGGAGAAGCAATGGTAAAAGGATTAGTTGATTTGGAGAGTGCTACTGCTAATAGAAGTAAATTTTTTAAAAAAGGAACAAATGATGAATTTAAGGTCCTATTTGGATGCTATAATCAGCTGCTCATTGGAATGGCATACTGAGTGCCCAGGAAAATGTCATTTAAAAGTTAAGTTCACATGAGACAAATCTTTTTTAAAACATGCTAGACAAAGATAATCTGAAAGCCCATATTTGTAAGTAAGAAGATTTGAGAGAAATAAATGGATGCTAAAATATTGCTTATGAGAAACTTTTCCTGATGACACCTTCCTATGGAATAAAGAACTGACACTGGGGAAAGGGCTCTTACGAACTCTTTAAGATAATTTTTTTGATTATTATATATTATAACATTGAAACAGAAGTTCCCTCAATCTATCTAAATAAACTTTTATTTGATTGAACAATAAAAGAAATTAAATAAGATTGATTTCCATTAAATCTTGCTGATTTTTATTTATAATCTTTTTTAATTTAAAAAAAGATTTTATTGATTTATTTGAGAGAGAGAGACAAAGAGAGCCCAAGCAAGGGGAGGGGTAGAGGAAGAGGGGAGGGACAACCCCACTGAGTGGGGAGCCTGATTTGGGTCTCGATCCCAGGACTCTGAGATCATGACCTAAGCCAAAGCCAGTTGCTTAGCAGACTCAGCCACCCAGGCGCCCCCCTCTTGGAGATTTATACTACATTACTGGCATGTACTAAAGGGCCCCTTACTAAAGTCTTGCAAAAATTAAAAATACAAAATTAAGCTCCTCAGCTCTCTCTAGGCCACTGCCTTCCTACTTACTAGTCCACAGAAATTTCCCCATCACCCACCTGTCTGCCTGCCCTTCTCCCAGCACCCATGGTGCCCATTTTGTAAAAATATTCTTTTAGAGTCATAGGCCTAATAATAGAGCTTGAAGGGGTCAGAAAACATCTTGGCCTGCTCAATTTTTTTCACTTTCTTTCTACTCTTTCAAAAATATCTATTTTAACATATAAACAGCAGCCATGAAAATTATATCTGATAAGAAAGGCTTTCAGGTAATTAAAAGCCTGTGATAATTAAATTATGGTCTATATTTAATTAATGCATTATAGTAATTAAAATTTTCTTCTAACCGAAGGCACAACTTAGAGATCTGATTATCTGATAGTAATTTTCTAAGCAATAATTCTGTCTCTGTCGAAGCATGAGTTTGAGAAGTTGGGTAAACTTCATCAGACTGAGCCATGACTTATATCCTGTATCTCCTTTCACTAATGAAGAATGAGCAGGGATGCCAGCATCGACAAATTCATTAGATTATAAGCTAAACACTGAGGGAAAAAAAAAGTCTAGAGCCTTCTGCAGACTTACGACATAAATCAATGTTTGGCATGGTCTACAACCACAGTTCAACTGCACCGCTTGATTGATTGATGAGGTCAAACATTTTTTTGATGCTGCTTTCCTTTGGTTTCTTTCTTTTCTCTGCCTAGTTCCTATAGGTTTGTGTCCAAACAGCCTACAGGCACAACAGAGCAGACCTACACAGTGAGGCTGACTTCGCTAGATGTATTCAATCTAGGACAGTGAGTACCATATCTGTCTCCTGGCAATCTCCTCTTGGGCCCTGGACCTGAACGGGCCTCTCGAGCCCTGAAGCAGCCGACACACAGCCCAGAGGAGCCAAAGAACACAATCATGTACCTGATGCTGGGGCCCGTAGCTGAAAATGGCAGTGAAATGTTAACCTTTCCCTGGGAAAGTGGAGACACAGGGAAAAGGACAAGAGCCAGCAGAAATACCCAAGAAGAGAAAACCGGGAAGAGTAAAGGAGACCAACGCCAAAGACAGTGCAGATAAAAATCGTGACATACAGGGCAAGCAGCAAGTCCTCTGACAGCTGAGGAGAGAAAAAGCAATCAACTTAGAGTGATTCTTTCATGTGGAAAGGGGGACAAACCGCCAATGAAAACCAAGGGAAAAATCCACTTAGGTATTCATTCATTCATTCATTCATTCACCTGTTCATCCAACAAATAGTGAGTTCTCTCTCTGGGAAGCCCAAACTTGGTTTTCTTCCAAACTCCCACTTCTTCTATTCCAATGGACCAAGGCTCTTAGATTCCTGGGTGTGCTATAGCAAAAAGAGTATTACTATGTTTTTCTGGCCTTATATACTCAGCAATGTGATGTCTGGCACAGAAAACACAGATGAATGACATTATTTTCCTGAGAAGTAAGGATGAATGCCAACCAAAGACAAGGCTGCTATCTCCAACCTCCCCAACCTGTGGGGACCATAAAGCCCCATCCCCATCTCCTTGAAAGTAAACCCTGAACAAGAAAGACAGAATCCCAAAATTCACTAAGAAAACCATGCTTTGACTCCTGAATTTCTAAATTGGGAGGATTTGAGACTCAAAATAGTTCAGTTAGTTCAAGTCAGTTATAGAAAAAAAATACAGTTTTTGCAAATCTAGATTTGTGGTTCAAGAATCTTACGTTCCTAAGTTTGTTTGGAAATAAATATTGAGAAAAAACTCATTCCCAGAATTTTCTAGTTAAAATTTTATGGCAAGTTATGGGACCTCTACTTAACGACAACAAAAATGGTATTATGTTCCCATAAATATAATTTAGTACTTTACTGCTTTTGAAAAAATAACTTATTTTAGATGCAGAGGTTCATATTCAAGTCTGACAATTAAAATAGATTTTTCAAAAAACCATATTACAATACCATAGTTTTAAATTTAGTTTTACAATGTTCAGATGGTAATGTGAATAGAAATGGTAACTCAATTACTTTTCAAATAAGAACCCTGATGAATATATTCATTTTCTTCTGACAGGGAATTATTATTGCCTTAAATTTAATCTTAGTTCTGCACACGCTGCAGGGATTTTCATGGCTAAACTGTTTTACATTATCTTATGATTCATCTACCTTGAAATATGAATGCACCCTACCCACAATAAGGCAGAATAATATGTAGTAGATGGCAGATCACTTTAAATTTGATTTTGTAGAAATATTTTATTAAAATATTTCTCTTACATGGCTAAAAGTCATGTCCCTGGATTCACTTCATGGGCAG
Source organism: Nasua narica (assembly GCA_028533885.1). Taxonomy (NCBI): domain Eukaryota; kingdom Metazoa; phylum Chordata; class Mammalia; order Carnivora; family Procyonidae; genus Nasua; species Nasua narica. Next base: position 66,905,773 of record CM052809.1, read on the forward strand.
AGTTGGAAACTGGGCAGAGCTGGTAGTGTGGGCACTTGTTCACTCATTGAACAAATACAGAGTTAAGCAGATAAAGGATGAAGACCAGAAGCTCTGCTAAAACAAAGAAGAGCCAATCTGTCTTCAAGTCTAGAAGATACTGAGGAAGGAAAGGCCAGTCTGTATTCTCTAAGGACAGGACTGGGGCCCCTGGTCCCAGGGTAGATGTTGTTGCTCTCTGCTCTAGTTGGAAATAACTTGTGGACAGAAGGTAAGGGAGAACAGAATCTAGACTATAGCAAAAATAGCTCAGAAGTCTACAGGTAAATCTGACTATATGAGTCTGATACATAAAGGCTCCACTTGCCTTAGCTTCACACATATTATGAATATGTACACTATCAAATTCCAAAAAAAATTATTCCAAGTCAGTACCAATGTTGTATATACTTATCTAGTTAAACATGGTACAGATGGGCAGATGCCAAGACTTGGAAGGTATAAAGGCACCTGTTAGGTAAGAAAGGCAACTGTTATCAACTTAATTTGGCCCAGTGGACCTATTTTCCTCCAGCAAGGGATTGGATAATCTGAGTTGTATTCATGCACACTATAAATCAGGGAACAAACCTGGAAAGGCAAAGTTCCTTTCCCACACGGGCCAGTGGCAGGTACAAATTTGAAACAGAGTAAAATGGGGCTTTGGAAAGACTGTTTTCTCCATGCAGTGCTTTATAATTTGTTTTGTGAGGGGTGCCTGGGTGGCTCATGTGGTTAAGTATTCAAGTCTTGGTTTCAGCTCAGGTCGTGAACCCAGGGTCCGTGGGATTCAGCCCCACACTCATAGTGGAGTTTGCTTGAGATTCTCTCTCTCCCTCTCCCTCCCCTTTGGCCCCTCCCCCTACTTATACACTCCCTCTCTCAAATAAATAAATCTTTAAAAATTATGTTTTGGGCGCCTGGGTGGCTCAGGTGGTTGAGCGACTGCCTTCAGCTCAGGTCACGATCCTTGGGTTCCGGGATCGAGTCCCACATTGGGCTCCCAGCTCCATGGGGAGTCTGCTTCTTCCTCTAACCTTCTCTCCTCTGATGCTCTCTCTCACGTTCTCTCTCAAATAAATAAATAAAATCTTTAAAAAAAAATTATGTTTTATGAGCAGAGTGCCCAAGGTAACAGAAGATAGTGTTACAAGTTTGAAGTCCAAGCAATCTCAAAGTACTCAAAAATTCTAAGAAAAGATAGTTTACTGCAGCTTAGAAAGGTAAACAAAGCCTGCAGACTTTTACTAGTGTTAGCAATTGCGTTTGTGCCCAAAGGGGAGGAAGTATTTACTTAGTAAAAGATGGGTTTTTGAAGGACATTACCTCATTGGAGAAAATCTGTAATCACTGCCATTTGTTTTAAAGGTTGATTTATTTATTTGACAGAGAGAGAGAGATCACAAGTAGGCAGAGAGGCAGGCAGAGGCAGAGGGGGAAGCAGGCTCCCCACTGAGCAGAGAGCCTGATGTGGGGCTCCATCCCAGGACCCTGAGATCATGACCTGAGCTGAAGCAGAGGCTTTAACCCACTGAGCCACCCAGGCGCCCCATCACTGCCATTTTGGGGTTGAGTTAAATAATCCTGCTCTCTTGCCTGAAAGCAGTCTTGAAAACACAAATACAGATGTGTTCCCAGAGTTAATTTTCTTAATTTAAATTTAAGAAAATTTTTTTAAAATTTTCTTTTCTCACCTATAAAATGGGAGTAATAGTATCAACCTACTAAGTCTGTTGTGAGAACAAATAAGATGATCATGCAGTGCATTTAGTGTAATGGCCATCTAGAAGGTAGTAAAGGTCAATAAAAGATTGCACATTGATGCAAATTAGTACTGTGTGTTTTTTCAATAGGCACCCCAAGTATGTAACAGATATTGATGAAGTAGTCAACAGTCCATAATTTTACTTGGATTTATAAACAAATCAGATTAAGCAGATCTAGGGACTCAAATTAATGAATGTCAATGTTATAAAGGAACTCTGAACACTCTCGGCTCTTATTTTCATCTTTTTTGTTTGAATGACAAATATAGGCATTTAAAATAACACTTCTATGTGTTCCTGAAAAACTTTGCATTTGCAAAAATTGCACACTAAAAATAACAGGGTCTATGGAGGAAAAATAGCATTAAGGGCAGAATAGTCAAAACCAATGAAGTTTTGAAATCAATGCCCGATACAAGACCAATTAAAATCCTAATAGGAAATTATACCAATATGGTTAAATTTCCATGGGCATTTACTGAAGAATCTCAGTCATTCCGGCCTCGGTGGCCCTTTACACTGGAGTCGGGCTTACTTCGCCTTTTGAAATAAAGTCCCTGAAGACAGGCATTTCCACAGAAATCAGTTTCACCAAAATTGAAAATGCAATCCAAGAGCAGCCTTCACACAACTTCCCTAATACACTGACCTCATTCTCCAATTTACAAATCATATATATTAAATTAATTAGACATGGAGGCCATGAGACTGAGGGGATTCTAATACCTCAGCAGGCTATGTGGGCAATCTGAAACCTAAACCTGTAAGTGCCTCAAGGTTAAGAGATGGAAACCTAAGGACAACCAATCACAAGAACCCAATGACAGTTTCCCAGATATAAATGCTTAAGCTACAGCCAAATAATTTTCTTGCTTTGCTTCCACCTCTTCTCTCTAGAAGTCTTTCCCCTAGCTTCTGTCTGTGACACACTCCTGACTATGTCCAGTTTGATGCTGCCTGATTCAAATTGAGTGTTGCTCAAATAAATGCTTAAAATCTTCAATATGCCTCAGTTTATCTTTTAACACGGATGTATAAATTAGTATTAAAGGAAAACACACTGTGGGAGAACAGCCTGTTGTTTGCGTCAGCATGACGATGACAGCCAACCGTAACGATAATATCACCACTAAGCCTTCTTGCCTATGGAAAAGTATTTTGAACCCATGGAGAAAGTTGAATAAATAGCAAAGGAAATTGATCTGCTGAATATAAACAGTAACTGTTAAAATGCTTTCACAACATACATTGTATCTCTCATTCTTGAAAAAACTGTGAATCAGGAAGGCTTTAGAGAAAAGGTCAACCCAAATGGGTGGGCAGAGGTATGACCTGATCAATGCTCCTGGTGGGGCTTCCCTAGTGAATTGCATAGCACCGTCTGATTGCAGGGTAAAGACTACCATTCCTTTTCATAACTCGGCCACCAGGTACTTTGTCCTCCCCGCCCCAAAAAAGAATGATGACATTTTTTTTAAACCTTGGCTCACTGCCAATCTGAGGCAATTGCAACACAACTGTGGCTACCCTTGGGTCATTTCCACCTCTCTACCACTTACACAACAGCTTGGACCACACTGAAATCTGCTTTCACAGTTAACTGAATTTGAGGCCCAAGGTGTCTCCTTCTTGATCTTGTAGGTAAAAGGGAATGGAAAGTTGCAGAAGAAGGTGATTTTCAGTTCCCTGGTAATTAATATAAACACATGCTTCGACACACATGTGCACATATATGTATTTGTGGGTGTGTATTTTCCTTCTCAAGTATAAACCCAACATTCCACATGGGGACTATTTACCTGCCTTTCTCTCCCTGCACCTCTCCTATCGCCACTGAAGCCCACAGCTGGGCTCAAAAATAGGAGAGCTAAGAAGTTTTCTAAGTCACAAAGTTTTGATGTGTGTGTCAAAATCAGGGCTGATAGTTCAGGGGTGTGCACATTATAGTTCTAGTAGCTAAAATGTTAAAGACATCTATCTAGCTTCCCTGAGCCCACAAGTCTCCAGACCACCATCCTAGTCTCCCTAGTTTCTCCCTTACAGCTTCCAGAAATTCTCCATCCCACCTCACCCCACTCTGGACTTCCTCACCAACCAGAAACAAAAGGTTTAATGCCTGGCCCAGTGGGCATCCAGGCTTTTCTTAGTGCTAAGACAGTCACCAACCTGACTGATCTATGGTATATAGATGTGCAGTAGTAATTACTAAATATTTTAATGCCCCCCCCAGCTAAAACATCACTGGACATGTCACCTGATGGGGAAAATCATATTTTCTGCAACTTCCATCCAGGAGACCTCTATATGGAGTTAGGAGGGTTAGTGTTAAAACCCTTGAGATGGAATATCTTAGGTACCTGTCTTTCCCAAAGTTACATAGCTAAGAAATGTAGATGTGACTTTCTTGAAAATCTAGCTGGGCATAAAGTGAGACCACAAGCAACACATTCAACTTACTGCCATCTAAGAAAGAGAAGAAAGTACAGGTCTTGACAAGGGCAGTGTTGGGAATGACTGCACAACCTCAGCTGAGTGGCTTAGGTAATCGCAGTAAAACTATTCTCCCTTCCTCACCTGAAGAAGTCAACCTTCCCCACAAAGATATTTTGAACAAATATCTGAAGACTCTTAATTTGAAAGGGGATAAATTATTAGTCTTTCAGGGATATGAATATGTTTCAGTCTACTAGTGTTTGAGCAGTTTGACACCAGCCTCCACCTTCCCAGAGCATGTTCCAACACTACCTCATCTCCTGGTGACCATCCTGTTCCCAGGAACATTTAAAGAGCTAGTGCACCTCTCACTGGAGTGACTCATGTGGGTCATGCTGCGGCTTTGGCTCTGCTGTTCTCATTCCATTAACCAGTGGTCGCAGATCCACAGCTGACCCTCCAGCGGGCTTGGCCCATCTCCACTCTCTGCATCTGCAGTGCGGTTCTCACTGGGGTGCTCTCTTTGTGAGTCTCTTCCACGTGATACCACATCAAATTGAAGCCACTAGCTTTCCTGTATAAATCTCCCCATGTTCCCCGTTTCACTTTCTGCTGGGTTTTCCATCTCTTACTTCTTGCTGGAGCTTACAGACACTGACCAATTCTCTCCAGAAACCTTGATTCCTGTCTGGGCTTTCTGCACCCCAATGCCCTCAGTTGGGCTCCTTCATTCAGAGCCTCAGTTTTACGATCTTTCTAGTTCAGGCCTTACCACAGTCCCTTCTTTAAACCACTTGGTGTTCCCCCTAGTGTGACCTCTTCTCCAAACCTCCCTGCCTGTTGTTCTCTTTGCTTAAGATGGGATCTCCACCCTTTGCCTGGCTCACTCCTTATCTTTCCGGACTCAATGCCATGCCACTTCTTCAAAGAAGCCTTCTCAGATTCCCCAAGGCCAGGTTAGGTTAGCCTCCCATGTGCTCCTGGCACACACTCATCACACCAGGTATTGCTATCTTTTTGTTTGGCCATTTCCCCAACTAGAAGTGAGTACTTGGAGAGAAGGAATGGCATCTTGTGATCATTTTCTCCTCAACACCTAGCACAGTGCCTGGCACATAAAAAAATCTCAATAAATTTTAGTGTAATGAAGACAACAATAAAAATGCTATAAAAATAGGTAATACTTCTTGTAATAGCATTGTATAGTGATAGTCGGTAGCTACACTTGTGGTGAGCATAACATCATGTGTAGACTTGTCCAATTGCTATGCTACGCACCTGAAACTAATGTAACATTGTGTGTCATCTCTATGCCGATAAAAAAATAGTGAATACTTCTAATGTAACTCTGCAAAGCAGTTATATCATCATCATTCCTATTTTGCAGATGAGGAGACAGAGCAGAGAGAATTTAGGTGTCTTTCCCAAAGTTACATAGCTAAGAAATATAGATGTGACTTACTTGAAAATCTAGGTGGGCTGGCTTCAGAGACTGTACAATTGCTACTATGTAGAATGCCCTTGCTTTTGAGTTAGAGGTAGAATCATAGCAATAATACAGTATCATTTGCCGTTACTTCAAAATAAGATTAAATTTAAAAGCCCCATATGAGGGAGAACGCATGTTTTATATTGAGCTTATTTTAATCCTGACTGAAGACATGTACTTTATGTCCAGGTCTAGATGGCAGATCCCTAGGAATCAGGATGGAAAGGAAGGAAGAAAATATGTAGAGCAAGAGGGAAAATAACGGAAATCATGTCCAAAGGATAAAGTCGAGATTAGGTCCCCAAAATGTATTAAAAATGGGTCTGATAGCAAGGGTGGAGGTAGGCATCTTAAAGAGCGAGAGCAAGGAACAGCAGGTTGGAGGAGCAAAGAGGCGGAAGGCTAGATTCTACAAACATGTTTTTGCTATTAAGCCACAATAGGCGATCATTTGTATCTGATCAATTTGGCTACAGCAACCATTGAACCATGGTGCAATTATAAATCTCCTCTTCACTTCCTTGCAACTCATAAACCTTGAGCTAATAACTTGATGATCCGTGATAATCATTTGACTTGGAGATTTATGCCAAAGAATCCTGAGTGTTTCTCAGATTTCTCTGAACCTTAAATTTGGGTGACAGTATTTGTCTTCAGTAATAAAGTTAACTTGATTTATACCACATGACAATTCTCCCCCAAGCCAGAATTTTACCTATTATATATGCTGCCTTAAAAGAGCCCAGAGAATCTCTTAATGTCATCATGGTATATAAATAAATAGTGAATATAGCTAATATTTCATGTCCAGAACAGAAGATCAGCAATGAAATAAAAGTGAGGAAACCAAGAATACCAATGTGGAATGCCAGCAGTATGTTCTTATCATCTCCAAACTTCCCTGTGTCCTTGGTTCACAGGCACACACACAGCAAACAGTATGCACCACAAAAGAATTCCAAGAAGCCTAGCTCTGAACCTTGCTCCTTCAAAACGTATCATTAGCTGCCATGCTTACAAATCAAGAAGGTGAAACGCTGTTAGACCAGTGCCATGACCGAGCCCCCTATCCACATGCACACACCGTGGGAGGCAGACATGTTTCATTCATCTCTTTCTGCCATGGCGGCTGGCCCAGGGCCTGGCTTCCTAGGCATCAGGTGTTTGCAGAACTGGGTCTCTGAGTCACACAGGAACATTCTTCCTGTCCCTTGCAGGCTGTATTCGGGCTCTGTTCCACATGGACCAAAAGCTCCTCGGAGACACCAGGCACAAGCACATCAGTGGGCTGTGCCCCTGCTTCATAGTCCCCACAAGACGCTCTCCTGAAAGTGCATGTTGAGTCAAGGGAACAGTTCAGTTGTCTACAGAGCTGCCTCAAGCTTCCATATTGTCTGTTCTGTGACACTCAACTGGCCCAACCAAGACGGATGTTCTCCTCTGGGGGTAGAGGACTCCCTGCTCAGATCTTTCTAGAATGGACACATCCTGTGTCCCAATGGTTTTCTAGCTGCCCAGCAACAGGGCAAATGCCCTGGACAGAGCTAGGAGGCCAAACCACTGCCCTGACCTTTCCCTCTGGTGACTGTTGGAGACTCCAGCAAGTCACTTCACCTCATGGAGCTTCAGGTTCCTCCTCCCCTACAAAATGACATAATACATGCTCTGATTTGTGCACTGAATTGTTCTGAGGATCAATGGCATTATATATAGAGAGAGAACAGTGTTTTTCTGACTGTAAAGCTAACCTAATAAATATAAGTGGCATTATTGATGGTATTTGTGACATTGTCAATTTTGACTGGTTTCTTTGACTCTGATCCAATGACCTCGCCCCATAAAATCAGTGAGGTTGAGAGGGCTTTATTGTTATTTGAGGGGGTTTTCACACATGAAATCTGAAACACAGGGCAAATGGTGTAAAAGAATGGCCACCATATGGCCTACCCTCAGCAGCTGAGCTGAACTATATAGTTTAGTAACTTGACATAAAACAGCATTCCATGGGTGTGATTTAGCAACATACTGAGACAAAATGCAGCTCCAAAATATATTTTATCTACAAATATGACAGTATTTCGTATGTCTTAATTATAAATTAGGCCTGAATGGGTAGTTGCAGAAGTATTGGGATAGATTTGCAGAAGAGAATAGTTTTACATTCATTCAACAAACCTACTGAGCAACGACTGAGGTCCAAGCACACCGTGTTAGATACTAAGACGACAGCGCTGAGGAAAAAAGTCATGGATTCCTTATGACTTTACTGTGTGGGTAACCCAATCTAGTCTAGGCCATTGAGGGAGAGTCCTTCAGCAGCAGGCAGTTTATGGAAGACTTCCAAGAGGAGAAGCTGTAATGTCCACAATAGTCAAACTATGGAAAGACTCTAGATGCCCATCAACAGATGAATGGATAAAGAAGATGTGATATATATAATATATATATTATATATATATATATATATACACACACAACGGAATACTATGCAGCCATCAAGGGAAACAAAATCTTGCCATTTGCAATGACGTGGATGGAACTAGAGGGTACTATGCTAAGCGAAATAAGTCAATCAGAGAAAGACAATTACCATATGATCTCTCTGATATGAAGAATTTGAGAGGCAGGGCTGGGGGTCATGGGTGGTGGGGGAGGGAAATGAAACAAGATGGGATCAGGAAGGAGACAAACCATAAAGACTCCTAAACTCACGAAACAAACTGAGGGTGGTTGGGGGGTAGGGGGATAGGGAGAGGGTGGCTGGGTTATGGACACTCGGAAAGGGTATGTGCTATGGTAAGTGCTGTGAAATGTGTAAGCCTGATGATTCACAGACATGTACCCTGGGGCAAATAATACATTATATATTAATAAAAAAAAAAAGAAGAAGAAGAGAAGCTATATAGAACCCATGGAGGGGGAATAAAAGGGGAGGTGGAAGAGTCTGTCAGGCCTGTGTCATTTAGTGGCTATTTGTTCTCTTTAGAATAATTATCTCACATTTTCTGTCCTGCTGCCCCAAGGAAGTCAGACTCAAATTCCCAGCCTCCCTTACACTTAGGTTGCTGTGCCAATTTAATGCACGACTATAGGACTTTGATTAAGAAGTGGACAAGACAGGTCAACAGACTTCCTGTGGCCTTTTTAACGGTGTAGGCAAAGACAGCTACCTAGTTATGGAACAGAGCAATCACTGTAAGGTCAGGAAGCTGATGCGATTCTGTGGCTAAATCGCAGGTGTTGTTCCCCCCGAAATGTCTAAATGTATTCCTAAAGCCCTCCTAAAAATTGTTCAAACTGTTAAAAATCCTTTAACAAATTCCCACAAATAATGCATCCAATCACTTCACAGCAAAGGAGTTGTGAGAAAGGGCCCAGGACCATGAGAGCTTTTGGTCTTATTACCTCCTGCAGCATCCCAAAGCAGCTGGCATCAGTGTGAGTTTTCTCCACTAATATCTTGATGTCACAGAGATAATGAACACACAAATCCTCCAGCAAGGCAATCTGCAACTAACACTCCAGCGAGACAAAGAGCTCTCTTCGGAAGAATGTCTGAAGAGCAACGTCCCCAATGGATCTGAATACAGATTAGGTAAAAATCAAAGTGGCTTTTGACTAATACTTGGTGAACTTCATTTAAAGATTTCATGGTGATAGTCTAAGGCCAATAAGCAGCTCCAAAGATACTGGGAGATATTTTGAAAAGCCTTGGTTGGGTTTGGCAACGTTCCCTCTGATACTGCTCCTAACAATGGTCACTATAAGTAAGAGCAATGACTCACACACGCTGAACGCTTAGGCTGTGCCAGACCCCATCACACTTGATCGTATGCTACAACCCTTCTACGTAGGTACTTTAAGTATCCTCCCTCATTTGTATGTGAAGATGCTGAGGCATCAGACCCTCAACAACAAACTGAAGTAAGTTCCTGACCCAGCCTTTAAATGTAGGCCACTCAGCTCCAAAGCTCATGTGCTCAGCACTCTGCTAGGACAGGAGCAGGGAGGCAATATCCTTTTGGAAATTGTTGGGCATTCACCCAGCAGCCATTTTGCTCAGTACTTTCTCTGATCAAAATACACTTGCAATTTAAAGCATCCTAATACCTTTCTATCCTAAAATGATTTGTGAACCCACATAGAACATAATTCTTGGCTTGAACCAAAAAAATTAATCCCATTAATATGGGGCTATATCAATCTTTAGAAAAGGTAATCAGTACTACTAAGTTCTATAGCCAACAAGACATTGTCACACAAGTGCTGTGTCTCAGTAAAATGTGAATGCTTAAAATCAGTAAACAAACAAACAAACTTGCCTTCTAATGAGAGTAATCAAGGCCCCTGACCAAGTACCCCTGTCCTGGGTACGAGGCTAACCAAGATGAACCAGATGAACAGAAGATAGTTCTTAGCAAGTATCTTAGGGTGTGACAGACAGCCATGGAATTTGGAAATTTTGACAGAAATTCCCTGAAATTTAGGTGGTTATGGACAAGGGACATTAAAAGTCTCCATCCTAATCTGGAGAGTGGTTGACTTTTTAGTAGCTCCTGAGTTCCAAGGACTTCCTTTGTTCCACTGCCAACCGGTCTTTTCCTGATGGCAACAGAGTCACCTTCTCTGAAGGCTCCATAGACTGACTATATAAGTAATAGCTGTTCAGGCAGTGAAAGAATGTGGAAAAGCAATAAAGAGGGTCCTTGTATGATTATTGCTGAGATACTAAGTCTCATTCATTAGTACCCGTAAAAATATAACAAGGTGGGCAGTTTTTATCTACAATTTCCAGAGAAGGAATTTGAGGCCCAGGGAGATAAATGCCAACAGTAGTTGGTAAATGGTTGCTGTAAAGTTTGTATTCAAAGCTGTTTGACCCCACAGGTCACTCTTTTAGGTACCACTCTACTTCAGCACTTACATAAGTCACTTATATACAGCACTCTGGACTTTGGAAATGTGGAATGGGATTCTTGAGTGTCAGGGTTCAAATTAAGATTCCCCAACCTGCTCGCCACTTGGGCATGCACTGAAAAGTTCATCGACCGCATTTCCACCCCTAGGGTGGGCTGTGTGTATTAAAGAGAAACATCAAATCTTGTCCTGCTCCAATCCATCCTCCATATGGCACTCAGGATCATATTCTCAAAATGTGAATTGGATTATGTCCTTCCTTGCTCAATACCCTCCAGTGGTTTTCCAAAGTACTTTGGAAAAAAACCTACAAGGCGTATTTTGTGGACTTCTCCCCAAAGCTAGACTTTCACCCTGTTCCCTCATGCTTCCTCCAGAATCTCACTCCTCTGTCATTTCCTCACTTTTCCCTTGTGCAATAATACGTTCCAGTTTCTTCTTCTGTAATAAGGCTCTTCTTTAACCTCTGCCCACCTTCTGCTCCCTCCTCAGCCACTGTCCTGTTTCTCTTTGTCTTTTTAACTGTAAGCTCTGGAAAGGACAGCCTACATACTCCAGCAGCTATTTTCCCTCCATATTCTCTTAGTTCTTTGTAGTGAAGTTTCAGCCTTTACCTTCTCCTGAAGCTAAGTCAGCTCTTAAAGGTGTAATCAGACTCACCCCCACCCAATCCAATGAGTCTCTCCTTTCCTGACATCTATGTCATGTTCTTGGGCTCTTTCCCGTGTCCCTGACCTCTCTACTTATCTTTTCCTTTCCTTGTCCTCCAAATGTCCCTTCCTCTTCCTGATCTGTATTTTCTGTTAACAGACACATCCACTATAAAGACTTTATCACTTATTTTTTTTTACAATTTCCAACTCTGATTTTTTCATGTATTCCTGATCATATTTCTAACATCCACTGATTTACCTGTAGAAATCCTTACCAGTTGTTCAAGCCACATACAACTAAGCGTCCACACACCTGCCACACCTCTCTAGTGCAAACCCTTGCTTCTAAGAAGGCAACTTAGAAATCTCATTTCTTAAAAACAAAACAAAACAAAAAACCAATAATCCTGTCTCCATCATTTAATTTCACTTCCTTATGTGCCCTCTACCTCTTTTCCAAATTCTCATCATTCTTTAAGATCCAGTTTATATACTCTCTCCTCCTCAAAGTTTTCCTTAACCACAGGTACACTGTAAATTCTATACTAAGGGTAAATCCTTAAGGGCAGAAACCATGGATTTGATAACACTGTATTTCTCATTGTTTTCATCTCCACTTCCTTTCCCCAAATTCCAACACTTAGTAGGCTTTCAAATGTTTCTTGAGCATATAAAGGAAGAAATGAAAGAAGGAAGGACTTCAAATATTTGGGGGAGATAGAGAAGAAAATGTAATCTTGGCATACTTCTTAGTTCTGATGAGAATAATATTTGCATAGTTACAATATGTAAATGCACTTACAATTTTCAACCTTGGACCTGATCTCTAAGGAAAAAAGCAGAAGATTTAAATATAATTGCATAATAGACTGGGAATGTTATCTACCTTAATGCTGTAAAAGTGAAGATCTGGTTGATAGATGGTGGGAGTGGAATGGGGAGGAAGGAGGGAGGGACGCTCAGGAGGTAATACCTTCCTATGGAAGGCAATGGGTTTGGATTCAGATTATCTGGTCCCTCTGCCACCTTCCTGGCCTTGTGACCTGAAGCAAGACATCCCCTAAGTACCATATCTTATTTTTCTTATCTGCAAATTAGGAGTGATACCTCATAGGGTTGCTATCAGAATTCAATAAGATAATTCATGTAAAACACTTACAACCATGTCTGCCAAATAGTAAATCTCCAGTAAATTGTAGTCATTGCTATCTCACGTATTTGAGGGTAAAGAGATAATGTCTGAAGTTGATAGAATCAGAAACCAAGATTTATGTGTATTGCATAAAGTTATAAAAATAACAGAGGAACTAAAAAAAAAAGATAATAAAATTTGGAGTAGGAGGGGAAAATGAGCAAATCTTCATATTTCAAACTAGGAGTCAAAAGATCCTATTATAAGATATAGTGACCCCAAATATTATTTAGAATGGGGGCAATAGCCACCAGAAATTAAAGGAGAGAGAGAAAAAAAAGAAATTAAAAGTAAAGGCTTACAAATGACTGCTTCTGGGAAGTGTGACCATAAGTAGGAAAGAGTAGAGAGAGTTTCTGTTGCTTTTCATTATAATTCTTCTAGTGTTTGATTTTTTACTGGGCGTATACTATTGTGATTTTTATAAGGTAGAAACATTCATACACATACACGTATTCGCATTTAGAGGGACACAAGACACTTCAAATGAGGGCAAGAGTTGTTACAGTCCCTGGTCGCACTCTGCCAAAATGTATACACAATAAACAGCTGGAAAATGAAGGATGCTGCTAGCCTCACTTGTCTGTAAGTGGTGGTGATGTGATACTTCCAGAGCAGAAAACTTTGTTAGCTTCTAAAACAGAAAGATTGCCTTATTTTTAATAGAATAGCTGAGCTGAAAGTTATTTAATCTATGCTAAATATGTAGAACCCTTGTGTATTTCTTCCTGTTTTCCTTCAGATTAGCAAACAGGTGCTTCCTTCTTTTTTCTTTTTTTTTTTTTTAAAGATTTTATTTTTTTATTTATTTGACACAGAAAGAGAGATCACAAGCAGGCAGAAAGGCAGGCAGAGAGAGAGGGGGAAGCAGGCTCCCCACTGAGCAGAGAGCCCGATGCGGGGCTCGATTCCAGAACCCTGAGATCATGACCTGAGCCGAAGGCAGAGGCCTAACCCACTGAGCCACCCACGCCCCCCTTCTTTCTTTTCTAAAAGCAATACTTGATGTTCTGAGCACTTCAAGGAAAATGAACGTACATTTTTCTCAATACAGAAGAGATGATAGTGGAAAAGTCTCCAATTTGCTTTGCTTCCCTTTATGTCCATCAGGTTGCTACACACTGCACAGAAATATTCCATCAAATGATAAACAGAAATCATATTTCAGCTGTGGTAGAGGGTTTAAGGTTATTTTTCACAACATAAAATTGTAAAGCAAAATGTTAGTGGTCAATCAATTATAAATGAAACTTGAATAAATCCTTAGAGGGATACAATACTTTGGAAAGGAATTCTGCTTCTCAGTCAATTATATTATACCTGATGACTTGGATTTGGGTCTCTTGAAAGTGCAAGTTCAAAAGTAATTCCCTTAGAATATTGGAAAGTTTTGATAGGTTGGACAAGGGAACAATACTGTTGTTTTTTTTTTTTTTAGTGACTTACTTAGATGTAGGTTAAAACTGTAAAATTCTCTTCTCAGAAATTTGTAGAACTGTATGTGTTCAGTAGGAAACTTATTGATAGATATATGCAAATCTAAGCTAGTAATTTGAAAGACACTCAGGAATTGAGCAAAGAGCTAAAAAACATTAAGAAAAAATTCATAAGAGAGAAACATACAAGGCTGTCACACAGAAAAAACATCAATGACCAAGAAAAAGCTGGATAAGCAGTACCAAAGAAATAAAAGGATTTTATCTCTTTCCTTCCAGTTGCCTACCACCCCCACTGAGCCTAGAAAAGACCCAGAAAAAAAGAGGAGGTGGAAAAAATGAAGAGCAAGAGCATTGGGTGAGAGGGGAACTCTTCCTTATCTCAACTCTCATGGACTTGTGTCCATTCGATAAACGCGGTTGCCAATAAAGAAAAAAGGGAGGAGGAAATGGAGGAGAAAACTGAAGTATCTTTTCCTTGGCAAAATTTTTTTTAATGACAAAAAATGTACTTTGGAGGTAAAAATAAAAAATATATTTCCCTCTGGGAAAAAAAAGAACAAAACACAGATTAAAGCTAATAATTTATTTAGTTTACCTGCTGTGCTCTCTTTCTGGAACTCTTTCTATGGTCTTTCTTTCTTTTTTAAAGGTTTTATTTATTTAATTTTGAGAGAGAGAGAGAGGGGGCATGCACATGAGGGGGGGGGGGAAAGAGGGAGAAGCAGACTCCCCACTGAGCAGGGAGCCTGATTCAGGACTCCAACACAGCACCCTGGGATCATGACCTGAGCCAAAGGCAGACCTTTAACTGACTGAACCACTCAGGCATCCTCCATCCTCCATCCTCCATCTCTGTCTTTTAGTCAATAATTAAGAGGTGTGAATTATACCACTGGCTCGATGAGGATCTGGTCCCAGCAGAGTGTGGCATTCCTTCCCCTTCAACTGATATGTGACCTCCTTGATCCTCCTTGTACCTTCTGTATAAGTGAAATGCTTATCCAAATAATGGGAAAGGCTCCTGAATATTCTTACAGACAGAGGAAAAATCTTCAAGATCTGCACCTTGTAGAAAGTTTTCTATATAAAAGTGTGATGAACTTGAAAGCGCCCTATCAGTACAGGTTAGAGGGAGGCCCAGCTACCCCATTTCTAAGGTTCCTATTGATAGCATAAAGGCTTTACCTCTAAGGTAGAGTTACTCATGTATCCAAATTTGATTTATTGGAATCCTAGGAGTTTTGACCCTTGTCCTTCAACTTATCAGAAATCCAAGCCTATCTATAAACCTGATTCTCTTAGGTCTAGTTTGTGCATTAGATAAATGTGTCTGATTGCTTTTTGGGTTGTGTAATTTGTCATAGGATGTATGTCTGCATAGAGGCTGAGTGCTAGGATAAACGATTCTCTGCAGTTACACATGTCACCACTAGATGAGGCTACCACTGCTTTTGCTCCCTTCTCTCAATAGAGTTTGTTGTTTGGCTAGGTGATGACATTGATGTGAAATTGAAAATCCTAGGGTTACTCAAGGTTGCCTTGCTTTGAGGATAAGGTGACCAGTTTATTATGATAATTTCAATAAAATTCAGAGAGCTAAGTGTTAAAGTGCACATAAATGCCATTAAAACTGTAATCCATGACTTCTTTAGTTGCTATTTTAAAAATATTCCCATCATCACCTACTGCACACTGACTTGTTTTGTACCAGTTATTGGCTTAAGGAAGGTAAAAACATAGGACATGAGTGCAAATAAAAGGCCTCTATTTCTTCTTAGGTAAAAATTGGGAATTAGCTTACTAAACATATTTTCAGATGTATAACCCTGAGCCCATCCACTTTTACTTAGTATATAGATTTATTAGAGGGTAACAGGTGGATACAGAATTTTCATAGAAGAGAGTCACAATGGGGCACCTGGGTGGTGTAGTCTGTTAAGTGCCTCTTGATTTCAGCTCAGGTATAATCTCAGGGTTGTGAGGTTAAACCCCAGGTGGGGCTCTGAGCTTGGGAGGAGTCTGCTTGTTATGGTCTCCCTCTGTCCCTCTCCCACTCACTCTCACTCTCACTCTCTTTCTCTCTCTAAAATCAATCAATCAATCAATCAATCAATCAATCTTAAAAAAAAAAGAGGAGGGTCACAGAAACAGCAACTGAGCAGGAAAAAAGGGGCTGGGGGTGGGGTTTGTTAGTGGCTATCTTTGAACACGATCAGATGCTATTCCGGACTGTTCAGGGAGAAAACTGAAGGGCGTGATGAGTGTAGGGTTGGAGAGGACTAAACATAAATGGAGTGAAAGCTACTCAATCATCTGACTATCAACTTTGTGGAACTACTGTTCCACAAAGGGGATCAGATATCTAGCTGAATTGAAACAGTTCTGGTCAATGACAATGGTGTCCAGGCAAAAGCTTTGTGAGGCTTAGGGAAGTCTTGGGGGTGGGGGGGAACCAGGGCAGGAGAGAGGGTCCTTCTAATCACAACAGTGGCACACTATGTAATTGGACCAGCACTTGCAGTGAAGACAAATATAAACACTGACAATATATGAAAACATCTTTAAGGCATCAAAGACTAAGAGTTATTGAGCCAGAAATCTAGAGAAGGTGTAAGTATTCTTTCACACCAGGGGCATTTATAGGGGTAGAAAAAAGAAACAGAGGCTGAGCTAAGCTTTTGACAGCCTCCCAGGACTGATGGAGACAAAACCTGAGTCCAAGGCCTGCTGAGCATAATGAGAAAGAGAAAAGCAGGCCCTGCCCCCCAAGAGCTGACCTGGTACCCACAGCCAGGCCTCGGTGTTGACTTGTTGTTGAACACAAACAATTTCATAGAACAGCATCGGAAAGACCCACTCTATAGCTATGATGGATGAAGACCAAAAAAGGCTAACTGCATAAGCATGTCTGAACACAGGCAAAATGTGAACACTGTCACGGCACAAAATTGACTAAACACTTCCCTATCCTGACCAACAGGAATGACTGGTGTCTCTTTACAAATTACAGCCTTAGCCTTAGTCTACTCTGTCCTCCTTATTTTTTTTTATTTAAGATTTTATTTATTTATTTGACAGAGAGAGAGGGCACAAGTAGGCAGAGAGGCAGGCAGAGAGAGAGGCAGAAGCAGGCTCCCTGCTGAGCAGAGAGCCCAACGCGGGGCTCGATCCCAGAACCCTGGGCTCATAGGTCTGAGCCAAAGGCAGCTGCTTAGACAACTGAGCCACCCAAGCACCCCAGTCTTCCCTCCTTATTAAGAAACCCTGTTACAGAAATAACCCCACTCCCGAGATCATCTGAACCAAAACAAGGCCCTGCTTAATGAAACCCTTCTCGGTCACCTGACACATCCTCTAAGAAGTCCTTTCCAGCATTTTCCTTCTTAGATGCCTACCCCTCTCCATGCTGTGCATTCTCTCTTACTGCAATGACCAAAAAAAACCAGCTTTTTTAAAAAAAAAACAAAACACTACTACTCACCTTTTTACCCAGTTGGGCGGTGATTAGTTTTATTACTAAATTTTTCTTGAGTTTTGTGCTGGGACACAGTTAAGTTAATTGAAAATGATTTGATCGTTTTGGATCTTGTTTTTAAGATTTGGAGACAGGGCTGAAGCCATGCTTTACGTGGGGGCGGGGGGGTGGTGCGGGGGTTGCTCCTTCCCACTGAGGCAAGACTCTGGGTACTCTAGTTGTTAGCTTGCTGATCTTGAGGTTTTCCAATCCGACTGGCGGACGCAAGTAGTTTCTGCCTGTGTGTGGGAGCCAGGTACCATTACCTCTGATCCTTGCCAGTGCTTCTGTCTCTGGCTTATGCATTTTCCACACATGCACGTGCTGATCAATGATTAGCTTAATATTCAAGCGGAACCTTCGGCAGATCTCCAAAGCACGTTCTCTCTCTCTCTCTCTCTCTTTCTGTAGCTCTGTCCTCTCAGTACTTTTCCTTTGAACTCGCGTTTCCTTGCTTTCCCAGAATTTCAGCTGCGTCTGTTCAACAGAAAATGTCTACTGGGCTTTGCCCGTGGTCTCGCTCCAGGCACAGGTGTGTGCAATCCCTCAAGGCAGTAAACTGGGACGATCACAGGCTGACCTCATTAGTTTCCTTCTCTTCTGGGATGATCGCTGCCTCCAGTTCCCTGATATTCTTTGTCTTGCAAACTGTCTTGTGTCCAGTTTTTTTGTTTGTCTCAAGTGAGAGGATAAATTGCAGTCCCTACTCTATTTTGGCTAGAGCGGAAGTTCTTATGGACTTTTAAGCTCTATCTTTAAATAGTAGGAAGCCAAGAAATGTGTTTTGGTTTAATCAGGTGATTTTATCATTTGGAAGCATTAAAATTGCCTTTCAAATTAAAATATTTAAGAAGCTCAGAAGCACTCTGCTTTCTTTTGCAGCCTTTTTCCTGTTTGAAAATGTGTCATCAGTTATTTAGGTAATAATTTAGAAAGTGACAGAAGCACCAGCATTTTTCATTGGGCTATTAAATAAAAATTTTAAATGTGGTACAATTTCAGTTGTCTAATGTCACCTCTGCTGAATATTCTGTTCTACTTTAGCAGTGTAGGATTTTTATTGTCGCAGTCTTCTGTTTTTGTTTTTAATAAATGTTGCAGAAGGCATACTAAAGATACCAATTTTTGAAAAACCATCTTCCTGTCAGTTGCTGGTTTAAAATTCTCATATACTCTTCTCCTTTTCTGTTGAAACTAGGGGAGTTTAAAAGAAGCCACAGAGGGGCATCTGGGTGGCTCAGTGGGTTAAAGCCTCTGCCTTTGGCTCAGGTCATGATCTCAGGGTCCTGGGATGGAGCCCCGCATAGGGCCCCCTGCTCAGCGGAGAGCCTGCTTCCCCCTCTCTCTTCCTGCCTCTCTGCCTACTTGTGATCTCTCTCTGTCAAATGCATAAATAAAATCTTTAAAAAAAAAAAAAAAGAAGCTACAGAATGTGTTTACTAGGTGAGTTTCATGTTCCCACCCCCCCTCACCCCTTCTCTCCATATTTTGCATAGGCCCTGGGTCTTTGTACTATCAGAAGCTTTTTTTTTTTAATTAAAAATATTAAAAAAATATTAAAACCATTTTATAGATTCTGGCTCTATTTCTTTGAAAATAAACTGGCATAGCAATCATTCTGTGAAGAATTTTAGAGATCTCAATAGAGTTTTAGAGATCCTTTTGAAATGAGATGGAAGGCAGAGAAGAGGAAGTGGTTTTCAGAACTGTCAGCTGGCTGGGTATTCAGAGTGATAGCATCAAGCACCGACAAAGGTCAAGCTGTACCGATGTTAAGAGGAGAGAATTCAACAGCCACGCTAGCAAAACAGGGAGAAGGAGATTCAGTTAGTTTATACCGAAATCTTACCACCTACAATACAGGCAGCACTAGGAAATAATTTTTAAGGCATCTGAGTGCCTCAAATAATGTCCAACTAGCTTTGTTTGTTCATTTTTCAGCATGTAGCACTTTAAAAAAAATTTTATTTAAGCAGTCTCCCCGCTGAGCAGGGAGCCCAAAGTGGGACTCAATCTTAGGACCCTGGACTTGATCCCAAGACCTGAGCCCAAGGCAGATACTTAACCCACTGAGCCACCCAGGCGCCCTCAGCTTGTAGCATTCTAGAAGGAACAATCTTGAAACAGGTCTAGGGTGGAGGTTGGGGGTAGTTGAAGGTAATGATAGAAAGTAAATAAAAATCTGATAATAATGGAGGAACTGAAATAAACTTTGTGGAGTACCTAATTCAAAGGAATTCAAAGGAATTCCAAAAGACATAACAACATGGGGTTATTTATTATATCTCATTGGCCTCAAGGGCAGCATTTTATTACAACATAACATAATCATTATTATTATCAAGGTAGTATTCATGTAAACAACTTTAAAGTTTATAAAACATTTATAAACTGATTTTTACGTATAGTCTCAAATTGATTCTGACATTGACAAAACCCTCTGTGATAATTAAGGAAAGTATTATTGTCTCTAACTTGGACATAAGGAAGTCACTTGTTTTAAGAAGATGACAAGTTCAATTCTCTTGATTCTAGGTCCAGTTTGCAATAAACAAAACAAAACAAAAAAACAAAACAAAAACCCCTTGAGTCATTAAAGTTTAAATCTGTTGAGAACACCCTAAGGGGATGGAAACACCTGTAATATATTTGAGAAATTTTTCCATTTAAAAAATAAGTAAAAATCTTTGAACATTTAGCCAAGTAAGTTTCGACTCTTGGGAAAACTAATTTTCACTCATTCATTCTCACTTGTTTGTTGAGGGCCTATGGGAAACACACTGTGGGGTGCCGGGAAGAGGCCGGGGTGTAGTGTTTGGCCCCTAGCCTTCAGAAGTTGATCTTTGAAGGAAGAACATGAAGCCCAAACCTGTTAGCAGAAGATAAGGGTCAGTAGCACTAACTGAACAATTGCGTATAGTTAGTTAGGGACTGGAAGGGAGCCTGTGTCACTTCCAAAGTGGTATTTGCCTTGTGACAAGTGAGTTAACCAAGGGACACTGAGAGAGATGTCTCACACATAGAGTGCAGCTTCAGGAAGATGGGGACACGCTAGGCACATCCACTGATGTAAAGTTCCCTTGTCTTCCTGAAGCATGGGGAGAGGACAGGGCAATCTGAAAAGCAAAAAAGCAAAAAAAAAAAAAAAAAAAAAAAAAAAGGAAAATATTGCAAATGCATTCACTCAGTCAGCATGTAGGAACTGAGAGGCCGGACTCTGCTCTGGGCATTCGGGGGTGAGCGCAGTAGCCAAACCCCCTGCTTGCAAGAAGCTTATGTTCTAGTGGAAAGACAGATAAAACAAAAACACCAGTACATACTGCAGTATCGACATTGACTAGTACTAAGAAGGAAAAAACTAAGCAGGTGGAGGTGATAGACACTGGGTAGTGGCAGTCAGGGGTGGATATGGGTAGAAGTGTTCCTCTTTTACTTTTTATCACTTTATTTTATTTTTTAAGACTTCATTTATTTATTTGAGAGAGAGAGAGAGAGAGCAGGAGCAGGGGAAAAGGTAGAGGGAGAGGGACGAGCAGACACCCCGCAGAGTAGAGCCCCACATGGGGCTCGATCCTAGGACCCTGAGATCAGGACCCGAGCTGAAGACAGTCGCTTAAACTGACTGAGCCACCCAGGTGTCCTGAGAGTGCTCTCTTTAGAGAGAGCCAATAAGAGAGCCTGAGCGAGGGACAGCTCAAAGTCCAGGGTAAAGTGAAAGAGATATGTGAATTCTCTGGGCCACAAACATCCCAAAGCTTATTATGTTATCAGGAAAAAAAAAATTAGAACCCCATTTGGTGAGAAACAGGTCTAAGTAATAAGCTGTGAAGTCACCTGGACCTTCCTCAACTTCCTCAACTGTGACAGGGAAGGTCACCAAAGTACCTCCAGGTTCCTCTACAACCTTTGCCCCTTCCCTCTCCTGCTGCAGAATTAGATACCCAAGAGTTGGCCAGTGGTGCCTCCTCTTTGTCCCCTTTCCCCGCCACACCTGTTTCCAGCCGAGCTCCCCACCCCACAGTGCCCCTCTAACTACACACAGTGCCACCCTCAGGGGCCCCATTTAACCCTGTGCCTCTAGCCCTTGGTGGAGGCTACTACCTCCTGGACATTCGCTCCTCTGCTTTATCAAATCATTTATCCAGGTTGATGTGAAAAAATACCGAAAGAGAAAAAAGAAAAAAAATTAAGGCTTGAGAGTTAAGTAGGCTCTAATCATGGCAGCACTTGAATGTTGAGCCAAAGCACAGGTTGCAAACTCCAGTGCATGGCAGGACGAGGGAGCAACACCAGAATATGAGGACGGGTCTGTCAGACAGTAAGAGTCAGGCTTGTTATGTTCCCCTTGAGAGTAACACTTGTGTGGGGGCACTGCCCTTTAATGCACTAGGATCTAAACAAAACAACCAGACAGAGCATGAGGGAGTCCATGGGGCGCCTAGGTTGCCAGTTGGCCCCCCAACCCCTGCGGTCTCCACATGCGGACCTGCATCTCTGTGTCAACAGGAGGAAACTACAGGAAGGTTTGAAGGGGGGCGCGGCATGATCAAGCAGTAGCGTGCAGAATGAGTCTGGGGGCTGGCATCGGACCAGTAAACTGCTGGACCTGGCCTTGAGGAGCCAGCGAGACTTGATTGAAGGCCACTGTGAGGAGTAATGAGGCCCTAGACTACTTTAATGCCTGGGGGACTTGTTTAAAATTTGGGTAGAAAGAGATCGAAAGTGAAGAATCAAAAGGACTTCCTAACAAACTGGAGAGGGGCAGAATCAAAACAATTATATGGTCCTTTCACAGATGACAGAGGAGTGCTTAAAGCAGGGGCCCGTCCTGTGCGTTTTGGACTAAAGCTCTTGTCCTAAGCCCCATTCGTCTATACTCTAAGGAACCAGCCGGTGCTGTAAGCAGAAAGTATGCAAAGTTCCGGGTCATACTGGCACAGAAAGTGAAATCAAAAGTAAATCCCCTTCATTCAAACCTGCAACAGCGTGGATTAAGGCACATTTCTCTTCAATATTTCTTAAAACTCAGAACTTTTCAGTGATAATGATTACTGCAACCTAACCTACCGTATTGAGGAGCTCTTATGTAAGGTGAGGCTCCGGGGAAAGGCCGGGAATCTGGCACTACAGCCTCGGAATGTATGTGAGGTTAAAGTTGGGACTTGATTAAGAAACCTTCGGCTTTACTGACTCACTCTCCTCCAGAGATCTCTTAGCCTTCCCAAACATTTCCTGCAGTTCCCATCTTGGATCCCAGGATGTTTTGTTCACTGAAGTGCTCTTGAATATAAAGGAAAGTCCCCTAGGGCTGTATTTTTGTCCCAGTTGTGCTTGAAATTTCCCATGTGATTTTGGGAAATTTGCTTCCCCTTCTTTATCAGGACACCAAAGACATACCAGCTGGCCTTTCAGGTCCTTACTGATCTAAAGCTAAAAACTATACGAATATGAGTAAATAGCAAGACCTTTCTCTCCAGTCTTACTAGTAAAATACAGCTTTCTTGGAGTGCATCTGCTATAAGTGAGGACAGAAATAATCCTTAATCTATGCCAGAGAATTCAAGTAGTAATAATTACAATAATAATTTAATATTTAACATTCATTATGTGCTTTGTATATGCTAATTATGGTGCTACGCCAAATTCTTCACATGAATTATGTCATTTTTTTAAAAGATTTCATTTATTTAGTTGAGAAAGAGAGAGAGCACAGAGGCACAGGGAGAAACAGACTCTCCGCTGAGCAGAGAGCCCAATGTGGGGCTCGATCCCAGAATGCTGAGAACATGACCTGAGTTGGAACCAAGAGTTAGTACTACACAGACTGAACCACCCAGGTGCCCCTAGCCATCATTTAATGCTTATCTGAAAAAGATAGAAGTGTCACCATTTTTTCAATTAAAAAAATCTTCTACAGCTTTATTGAGATATAACTGACATTATAACATTGTGTAAGTTTAAAGCGTACAACACCTTGGGCTCCTGGGTGGCTCAGTCAGTTAAGCGTCTGCCTTCGGCTCAGGTCAGGATCCCAAGGTCCTGGGATTGAACTCCGCATCAGGCTCCGCACTCAGTGGGGAGTCTGCTTCTCCATCTCTCTCTGTTGCTCCTCCTGCTTGTACTCTCGCTGTCTCTGTCAAATAAATAAATCTTTTTTTAAAAAAGTAAACTGTACAACACCTTGATTTGATACATATATATATTGCAAAATGGTTACCACCATGGCATCAGCTAACACCTCCATCCTGTCTTGTAATCACTTCTTTTTTTGTGCTGAGAAAGTTATGGATCTACTTTTTTGCAAGGACAGTGAGAATCTAGTCAACATTCAAGTGCAAGATATAGTATGATTATCTGTAATCACCATGCTGCACCTTAGATCCCCAGAACTTGTTAAATCATCTAATTGGAAGTTTGTACCCATTTCCCCCACTGCATAACTCCTGGTGACCACCACTCTACTGTGTTACTCTGAGTTCAGCTTGTTAGATTCCACACAAGCATGATATATAATAGTTATTTGTCTTTCTCTGTCTGACTTATTTCACTTAGCATGATCTCCTCGAGTTCCATCCATGTTGTCGCAAATGGCAGGATTTCCTTCTTTTCATGGCGAATAACATCCCATTGCAGGTATATATACCACATCACCTTTATTTATTCATCCACTGATGGACCCTTAGGTTGTTTCCTTATTTTGGCTTCGAAGTGTCTTATTTTACCATTCTTCTTTGTTGTTGTTGTTGTTCCTTTAACAATACGTGCTTGTCTGCAGTAATATTACAAATTGGAAAATTAAAGTAACTGGAAAATTAATTCTGAAGAGCTTGCTAATGAAAAAATAAAAAGGAAAGGAAACCATTCATGGACTGAGTTGGAGCTGGGAGGAGGTAAGTAGAGGCAGGTGATTGGATGGGAGTCAGAGTTGAATGACCTAAACGAACAATATTGTTTGTCCTCATTTTATATTTTGTGATTTTGCCCTTCTAATAAGAAAAAAATCATCTTAGTTCTATTTAGAGGCAGTGAATTCAGTTTGATTTAATTGCATTTTCAAAGGTAGCCTAAGATGAAGAACACCAAAACAATTTTTAAGTATTCTCATTAAGAATATTATAAATTCAAATTTTATTTCTGTAGCTTTTGATATATTGGAAATATATCTTGATCAGCATCCTTTCCATCAACCAGCCATGGAATAAAGCCATTCAGATAATGTTATTCGTTGAGAGAGGTGAAGTTCAATGCCATTAATAATCAAACCTGGTATCCAAAGAATATAGAGTTTGTGACTCAAGACAAAATAGAGACCACCCGTGCAGCTTATTTTCAGGTGTCCAGGATACAGTCAGAATGATGTAGCCAAATATTAAAAACATTTCACACGCAATGAATTTACATACCTGCCTGATGTTCATTGCATAGGAATGCAGAGAGAATTCTACACATGAAATTTTAAGGTAGAGTCCTTACATTTGGCCTCCACAGGATTTTTTGTAATAACAAAGTAATAGCTCAATTTCTACTTTATTGTGTGGTTATTTTGGCTTGTTTCTACGAAAGCTGGTTTTCTCCATTCACATACATACTTTTATTTTTTAAAGATTTATTTATTAATTGAATTTATTTTCTACATGCTATGAATTTTTTTTCATTCTAGATCAAATCCATTCATTGAAACCTATCGTTCAGATCCTGTGTGACATAACTGGAGTGATTACGGTGCTATAGAAAATTAAGACACTTCGCCTGGATATTAATTTGTCTTCTAGAGAATAGAAAAAGTATCCATTCTTCTGCAATGGCTAATCCATGCGGAAAACTGGTATTTAACATTGACATGGGATTTTAATCCTCAGCCATCATGGCCAAAATATGCATTTGTTCTCAGTTTTCAACATCATCTATTGATCCATTCAATAAAGACCCTGGGGCTTTCCCCATAGCCACCAATGGGGAACCATTTCCTTGGAATGAGCTAAGGCTTCCCAGGGTGGTCATTCCCCTCCACTATGACCTTTTGATCCATCCAAATCTCACCTCCCTGGACTTCGTTGGTTCTGAGAAGATTGAAGTCTTGGTCAGAGATGCCACCTAATTTATCATCTCGCACAGCAAAGACCTCGAAATCATGAATGTCTTCCTTCAGTCAGAGGAAGATTTGAGATACTGGAAACCTGAAAAAAGGCTGAATGTTTTGAGTTACCCTGCTCATCAACAAATTGCACTGTTGGTTCCAGAGACACTAATGGCTGATTTGAGATACTCTGTGGCTATCAACTTCCAGGCCAACTTAGACAATGGTTTTGAAGGGTTTTATAAAAGCACATACAGAACTCATGGTGGTAAAACAAGGTAGGATATTGCTCTTGCTGTTTAATCCTTATGATACTTTCCTTATGGGTTACATCTCTTTTCCAGGAGCACATTTCAGCCGTCATTTATGAAAAGCTCCATAAACCATGGAAACTTGGAAGAAGGAGCAGCTCTGCTGTTTCCTAAGGAAATCTCAGTGAAGAGAATGCAGAGGCATAAACAACTAGAGGGAGAATGACTAGGAGGAGAGGCCAGTATGTTACTGTGTTGAGACAGATATGTTGGTGTGCTAGGGGGAAGGATGGTCATGGCACAGAAAACTGAAATAGGGAAGGCTTCTCAAAGGAGGTGAGTCTTGATCTGGGACCAGAAGGAAGTGCAAGTGAGGTTTGGTTGAGAGAAAGGAAGTGATAGTGTATGTATGTACATTGCCCAAGAAACGACATTAATCAAATTCAGAAGGCAGGAACAAGTGTGTTTGGAGAATTGAGAAATATGGTCAATTTAATGAGTTCCCATTTATTGAACACATGCCATGTGCCAGGCACTATTCTAGGCATTGAATGTAGAGTGGTAAGATATGTGAGAAGAGACAACCAGGACAAGAAAGTAAATTAAATGGACAAGGTAAATGATAAATGGTATGAAGGAAATAAACTGAGGTGCTTTAATAGAAAGAAAGTGTAGCTGGGAATTGGAACTCATTGATCTCAGTGGTCAGAAGAGTCCTTGCCAAGGAGATGCATTTAACCTGACAATAATGTTTTTTTCTAAAAAGAAGAAAATCATGAGGACATCTTTGGGTAGAGTATCTCCAGACAAGAGAACAGAAAGCGCAAAGGTTCTGAAGTTGGACTGATTGACCAGCATGGCTTGAGGACAGTGACAAAGGAGAGAAGTAGAGTAGAAAGGGGTGAGATCAGGCAGACTTTGAGCCACTTGCAGGGAGTTTAGGCTTTTCCTCCAGTGCATTGGGAATTCATCAGGAGGTTCTGATCTGATTTATGTTCCATAAAGCTCAAGTATATGTTGCAAGTACATTACAGAGAGGGGGACACAGGGGACAGTAATCATTTAGGAGTTCATGGCAGTGGTGCGGGCAAGAAATGATAGCTTGGGCCAGGCTAGTGGCAGTGCTTATGGAGAGAAGTGATTGAACTTGGCATTTGTTTTAGAGGGTAAAACAGACAGAGATTTCTGACAGTTATGTGAAATTAGAGAAAGAGAGGAATCAGTGATCCATAGAATGGATGCTTTGGTTGTCCAGGGCCAGGGTCCATCTGGGAGGGTTCCGGTGCTTTCCCACCTTTGATTAGTGACACTCTACTGCCAGTTAGAGAAATCCAAATACAGTGGTTTAACTACTGTAAAATAGGGGACCACTATTTTCTCATGCAACAAGAAGTCCAGAAACAAGACATCCTAGATTTGCTATGGCACTCTTCAGTGCTATCCAGGACCCAGGCTGCTTCTATCTTTCTGCTTAGTGCCTTTGGCAGATGGCTTTCCTCCTAATACAAAATGATTTCTGCACCTCTAGGCATCAATCAAGTCCACATTGTAGACAGGAAGACGGAAGTCAGGGGAGAGAAAAAGGCAAAAAGAAACATTTCAGCTGAGTGTTTTACAAAGCTTTCCTACCCAATGACTTCAATTAGGCCAGAATGAGTTTTATTGACCCACTAGGTTGCAAGGGACTCTAAAGAGGTGATTCTTTCATCTAGACACCTTGCCTTCTTGAGTAAAATCAGGATTCCACTGGAACTGAAGAAGGGGAATGAGTAGATGACTTTAGCAAGGTCTGCTACATGTCCCTTCTTTCCCACCTTAGGTGCTCACTACCCTCTGGGGATTCATATGTCCCTCCTTCCCCCACACAGTCCCCAGTGGTCCATGTAGGAGAGCCCTTCCCCAAGCCCATGTCTTTGCCCCTTGCCTTGGGATACTTCCCTCATTACAGCCTCAAATCTTATGGGTCTGTTCTCAGCCAGGATAGTACTGGATAGGGAATTTATCACTAACTTCTCACTAAGGCAACCTGTGACCAGTGATGGCTTTTTTCATTTTTTCAAGTGCAAAGGACTCACCACAAGGAAATACTTTTTAAAGATATCATTTTGGGAGATGTGGGAAACTGGGGGGGGAGATATTTTTTTGAGTAAGGCTGAAGAACTTTTTCAACAAGTCTCCCATAAGTAACTTCAGGCTATTTCTGACTCTTCTTATGATTAATTAGTTCTCTTCATCCTCCATCACATAGTAGATCTAACATGTAGGATGATTTACAGCACAGTGTCAATAGATTCATAGATCTCTTTCTCTCTTTCTCTTCCTCCCTCTCTCTCTCTCTCACTCACACACATAAACACAAACACAATTTAACCTCAAATATAAAAATAATCCAGTCAACAATAGTTCTTTGAGAAAAAGTCACTATTTTATATGCAGAGCTAAAATTAATTGTGTAAGTAGCAGAAAAAAATATTAATTTTTTTTCTTTCCCAATGTAGACTTACTATAAACAAAATTTCACATTTGTGGAAATTATTCCAGGCATGTGGAATTCCTTTACACTTGTATTAGCTACTACCAAATCCAAATAAAGCCTGAAGTTCCAAGCAAATCAAATCATTTCAATCCCCAGCCCCATTTTCCAATCTATATTATAGAAACAGAGTAAATTGAGGCACAATTATCCTGGCAGCCCCTCTTTTTTTTTTTCCTTCCTGGCCCTTCTTACCCTTTATATGACCTTAGAGATGTTTTATTCTCCCCTCCTTCTCCAATAAAGTCTCCACTCCAGGTCTATTTCTTAATTGAAACTTTAAGTCCAAAGCATAATTCTGTAATTATACACTTTCAGGCATTATCAAGGTGATGAGATATAGACATATGTGAGAATATCTATGTACATGTTATAGTCTGAGGACTGGAGCTACTTTATTGGCAAGTAGAGAAAGCTAGAAGGTCTTGGGAGTTAGGATCCCCATGGGGTACAAGATATAAAATCCCAGCTACTTGCCTCTAGTAGGGGAAAACTTAAAGGTGTAGCTTCCATTCTAGAGCTCCCCAGAGATCAGACTGAAGCTGGATCCAGCCTGGCTTTTTCTTCTATTCTATCCTCCTTCCTTCACTCCTTACCTACCTCCTTAACATCTCTTGGAGGCAGATTTTTAATAAAGCAGGGTCTGCTTTCTAAGAACACAACCTGACATCACCCACATTCCCAAGTATTCAAATCTCCAACTGAAGTGCCCTCCTTAGAGATGGTACTTAACTACTAATATCCTAGTCAGTTTGGGCATCAAATTGACTGGGCATGCCTATCTCATTTATTAGCTGAGGAACCTGGTATGGTTACTCAAATTTTCTGAGTCTCAATATCCTTGCCTACCATGAATATGAAGAAGGTCATATAAGCAGAGAGCCCAGTACTGTGTATTATTCACAATTCGCAGCTACTAAACTAAATTTTATCCCGTTTTATTTAAAAAGACAGCCTAGATTCACTAAGGTTACAGTTTGAGAAGTTTGAGAAGTCAAATATATCATCTCCAGGTTTGATAAGCTGTGTTCTGAAGGTATAGTTTATTTCTTTCCTTGCTTTCACTTGTAAAATTCTGGCCGGTGGTTTCATCATTTCACAGAATAATTGCAGCAATGGATTTTGAGTCAACTGAAGCCCAGATGGCTTTCCCTTGCTTTGATGGACCATCTTTTAAAGCCAACTTTTCCATCAAGATAAGAAGAGAAAGTGGACAGGTTGCACTCTCCGACATGCCAAAGGTATTGTCACTTGCAGAAACTTTGGGAGAATCGTTCTCAAGTTGAGCCTCAGTCTTTGCTGTATTTTTTTTTAACGTTTTTTTTGTTTTCAAGACTGAAGCCATTACTTTGTTTTCTCCATCTACATATTATATAATAACCCCAATCCTCCTAGAAATTTAACATCATTCTATTTGGGGCATTATTATACCAGAAGCTTAAAAAAAACAGTGATTTATATTTGATTTGTATTCATAGGGAAACAGTGTTCTTTTTCAATCTGTGTTACCTGGCCAAGGATGAAATTCAGAACCACCCAGAGCAGCGCTTCTTAAACTTTAATGTTGAGATGAATCATCTGAGGATCTTGTTAAAATTTAGATTCTGATTCGGCTTGGCACCAGTGAGGCTCAAAGTTCTCCCTTTTTTAACAATCTTCCAGGTGATGCCACTGCTGAAAGATTTAGAGAACCCTGTCTGGGCTCCTTCCTGGAAATTCTGCTCTAGTGGTCTCTGATGAAACTTAGAAATCCTTTTTTTTTTTTTTTTTTTTTTAGTTCCATGGATAATTCTTAAAATTATCTATGAAAATCATCTATGGCAGCTAGACACTTTTTTTTCTTAACTAAAAGAGACATTTGAACCCTTTATTTGCACTCAAAATTCAGAGACTCTGAAAGATAACGGCTGACTGAGGGCCTCATTTGATATTTCCTTGCTAATGATGTGCTTGCCATTTGTGATGTTGGACAAAATATAAAATAGTTCCCAATTGCTGCTTGGAAAGTGAGACAAAAATAGAGGCTCTTCTGATCGTGCTTCAGCAAAATGAGCAGCCCAGAAAGCAGCCGGGCCGTCATAAGCCAGCATGGGGCCCTACCCCAGTTTTCTCTCTGCCTTCCACAGTGATCAGCCTCTATGGCTGAAGGGGAGAAATGAGTCGATAACACAAGACACTGAATTTCTCTAGATTTCTGTTTCATGCTGGTAAAAAAGGTATTCGCTCTGATAGACTGGCAGAATAGATCAAGGGAAAAAGTGACAATCCTCCATGTGACACATATCCTAGTTTTTCCCTGATCACCCAGACAGCAATTTAATTAGCCTACTCATTTCCGGGTAAAAATGATCCTGTACTTAAACTCCAAGTCTGTTTTCTAACTGTACATTCATTTTAGGTCAGTTCAGTCTCTTTCCCGACAGCTTTTTATTAATGTCATTTTTCATGTGAATAATCATGGAAGGTAAAGTAAAAATATAATTATTTTAAAGCCTTTTCATTAAAATGTGATGCAAACATAATTGCCATTTCATAATATTAGAACTTGAATTTTTTTATCTTTAGAAACCTCCAACAACTTCTCATATTTAAGACAAATAAGTTCATGTTTCAAAAATATTTTATATGATCCTTGAATAGTTGCATTTCCTCAACTGATTTGTCCAGTTCTCTGGATCATGCCTTTTCCAGCAAATATTGGCTTCACTTTCTGCTTCTCACTGACATGCCCAATCCAAGCTTTTGTGTTGGCCAAAAAAGGACAACTGAAGTCAGGCTACAATCTTACTCTCTGGACAATCGCTATGGCAATTAAGCTGGGTTATGGATTGGTGAGAAGAAGCAACACATACTAAGCTCTCAAACTGCTTAGTTAAGAAGATTTAAGGAAACTGAGGTAGCCAGCCAAGTACTAGTGGAGGCAGCATATCTTTGGAGGATTTCTTTGTCCCCTTCATTCCTTAAAGGAACACACACCTGCTGGTGATAACTTGCTGTGTAAGGAAAGTCTGGCCAATAGTGAAACAGCTAAATCCTTGTCTAGTAACAAGTGTTCCGTACTTGGAGATTACATCATCATCTTGGAAAAACGTACACTAACACCCCATGCACTTCCAAGTAAGGCAATGTTAATCTACATGGTTTGCTTCAGGTTCCAGAATAAAACTCAGTCTCCATGGACTGTATCTTCATCCAGGGGGAGAAATCAGAGGCAACTCCATCTGTCTCCTAACCACTCCTGCCACCAGGGTCTCCTGTCAGAGACTCTTGTCCCACCAGTGTCCCACAACCTTTTTCCTCCTCCCCTCCTTCTTCTTACACACTTGACTAAATAGTTTTTACTGAGTTTGGTCATAACACTACAGTTATAACGCCCTCTTCCCTGCCTCTGCCATAATCCTCGCCTCTGGTAGAAGTATGTGCTCATAGAATTCTGGTTGAATCAGATTACCCCCCCCCCAAATTGTTGTTCTACAAAGTTAACTTGTAGGAGATATAGGTAGATAGATAGATAGATAGATAGATAGATATAAATATTTATCTATATCTATATGTATATATATATGTGTGTATATCACAGTCCTATATATACTGCTACCTTTCTTAAAGTATTTGGTCAATGTCTTCTGCTTTATTAAAACTTAGGACTTCATTTTTTATAGAATTCTGTAGAATCAAATACTGTGGAATTAAATAGCATAAACATTTGTCATTTAAGTAGGCTAGGCAGTTTCTGGTAATACTTCAAGCCATTTTCTCTTGCCAAAGCAAACTGCAGTCTTATCCAAATAGATAAAACATGCTTGACAAGTGCTGGTTAGTGCTGTCGTAAGCCCGATGCCTTAAAGGGATGTTGGAAGGGGAAAGCTAGTCTAAGAGTTGTTACTAATATAAAGAAAGTGGTATTTTCAGATTACTGGATCTGCATCTGTTCAATATTTTGGGGCATTGTACCATGGTGGAGACCATCTCTGGGACAAGCTATCCTGAGCAAATAAAGATAGAAATTGGTAGTTACTCAGTGAACTTGATAGATGTGGCTGACCCGTCTGGAGGCTTAAAACTTCTTCCGTAGATAGAAGTTTAAATTACTAATGACCTCCTTGGCCTGCCTGCCTTCATTGCTGAATCAATGAAGCAAAGATAAAATAAGACTATGACTCAAGCTGTCACACAGCGAGTGAAGGAATGAGCAACGTCTTTGGAGTCACACGGTCACATCCGCATCTTGGTCTTCCTGTGGAACTAGCCATGTGATCTTGGGCAATTCAGTTAACAATTCCGAGACTCTGTTTCCTCACCTGTGAAATAACACCTACCTCACGCATAAATAATAAGAGGACTAAAAGATAATGAAAAGTATCTCACACAGTTTCGCATCCCATTTCTTTCTGCAACAGAGATCTATTATATAACAAACAAAGGGAGAGAAGATATTCCTTGATATTTTTGCTTAGAAGTGCAGAACTTCGATTTATGCTAGTGTTGGAGATTACTGCATTTCAAGAAAGTAGAAACACCTAAAATGTTTTTATGCTTTCAAGCAACAAAATAAGATTTGGCATCATTTTGGGTCCCCAAAGTGGTACATAATGTCTTAGATGAAGTCCAGGGATAAGAAAAAAACAGGAATGAGAGGTCATAGAATATGATGGGCCACTGATCTCCTATAATGTCATCAAATCCTACAAAGTGTCAGGCTTCCTCTAACTCACTGGTTTAAGTCATAGGTATTGTTGTAAAATACTCCAATTTTCAAATACTGTTTTTTTCCCCTTCCTATAGGTAAAGACAATTGAACTTGAAGGAGGTCTCTTAGAAGATCATTTTGAAACTACTCTAAAAAGAAGTACATACCTTGTAGTCTACATAGTTTGTGATTTCAATTCTGCGAGTGGCACCACCTCCTCAGGGGTCAAGGTGAGACTGAGTTCTAATTTTATACACAGTCCTGAGAGCAATGAACTTTTGCTTTCTTATGCTTTTTATCATACTTATTTCACCAAATAGGCAAAAAATAAAATAAATTATTCATAAATCCCATCATCGAGATAGAATTACTGATAATATTAGTGTAAGCCTTCCAAATATTTTCCGTATGTGTCAGTATGTGAGAGTGTATACAATAATTGTGAATACTCACTTTTTACAAAATAATGTTTAAGATTATTTAACTCTACTTTCACCATAATATGCCATTATAAATAACTGAATGCCATTAAAATTTTCTATAATATTTTTATAATATATTTTATGGAACTTTCTATAATATTATGTTAACAATTGCTTAGTGTTATACTGCATGGAAGTACCAAAAAATTTAATCAGCATCTTATTTTAGGATGTTGACATTGTTTCCAATTGTTCTCTATAACTTTTTTTCTTCAATGAGAGTTAGACTTCATAGTTTTTAGAGTCTTCATTGTTTGCAAAAATTTATAATACCTGATGGGTATCTTACAGAGTTTTGTAAATATCAGTAGAGACACCCTCATCATCATCATCATCATCAACATTATCTGCTTCCCCTGAAGAACCAAATGTAGACAAAAAAACATTCAAAGAACCCTAAAATAATGTTTATGAAAAACAGCTATAAAAGGGCTATTTCAATGTATATACATATTATATTTATAGATATGTAGATACATGTTATGCGCAATGCATCTAGATATGTAACACACAGCTCTGCCCCCAGATTCTGCATAGATAATAGACATATGAGAGGTCAGATGGCACTTAACCTCAGGAGGGCAGGTTCCGGTCAGCTTCCTAGAGTTTCACATCCCAGCTCTGCAATTCTCTATCTGGGTAACTTGGAGCAAGTTACTTAATTTCCACGTGTTTCCATCTTTTCATAAGGTTGTTGAGAGGATTCAATTAGATTTCACATGTACACATTTAGCACTGTTCCTGATAAGCCATCAAAAAATGGTAACTATTTACAAAAATGGTAATTCAGGATGACTGGGTGGCTCAGAGGGTTAAAGCTTCTGCCTTTGGCTCAGATCATGATCTCAGGGTCCTGGGATCAAGCCCCACATTGGGCTCCCTGCTCAGCAGGGAGCCTGCTCCCCCCCCCCCACCCGCCGTCTCTGCCTGCCTCTCTGCCTATTTGTGATCTCTCTCTGTCAAATAAATAAATAAAATCTTTTTTAAAAAATGGTAACTCTTAATATATCCTTCCTATAAAAGTTCTCAGGGACTTTAGGTAATTCAGAGCATGAAAGCAGATCATAAAATGAAAGTAGCACCATACCTGAAGCCCAATAAAAGTAGAACATAATTTAATTTTTTCCACTCAATCATTATGTACCTGGGGAGGGGGGGAATAAAGGAACATATTTGGGGATTTTTGAGTTTAAAGTCTACTAGATGGGAAAGTGAATCCAATAAGTTCCTGAAGGCTTTCCCAACACATATACCTATGTTTTTTTTTTGTTTTTTTTTTTTGATTTGTGCTGGTAGACACAATTCTGGAAGGTTAGCACTCAAATGCTAGAATGCATGATAGTGATGAGCTCAAGTGGGATCTCATGATATAGTCAATTCATATAGCTTGAAATGTACAGATTAGCACCTAGGGAGTGGAATATGATAGGAGACACAAGATTGCTTATAATTTTTAAGACTAACTTTTGCTGTAATACTTTATGGAATGTCTTATCTCCATCAAAAACATGCTTAATTGTATCACAATAATTTCTTGAAAAATTCAGTCTACCTTTCTTTGAGTGGGGATTGTTAGGAATGGAATTGTGCCAAGGATTAGTGACATTCAAAGACCACTTCTTCTGATCAACATTTCCAGGTGTCCATTTATGCATCCCCAGAAAAATGGAGTCAAACACATTATGCTTTGGAAGCATCATTAAAGCTACTTGATTTTTATGAAAATTACTTTGATATCAACTATCTACTCCCCAAACTGGGTAGGTTCAAATTCCATGTCATTGTCTTTATTTTTCTTATAGGCCTTGCTTTGATTTTTTTTTGGTCTTTATATGTGATTTAAATGAGTATTGAAGAGGTTCAGTTAGCCCAGGAAGCAATAATTTGTACCTCAGAGATGGTTCTTGAGTGTAGAAAAGGAAAGTATTTATGAGAAGTCTGAGTAGTGTGGTTCATTTTTTCTTCTTTCAGATTCATATTAAAATAGCTGTATCACATGTTAGATTTAATTGGATGAATTTTCGAGAACATACAAATTTTTTCTATGCCGTATTTGTACAAGACCAGCAATCTTTTATAAAATTTGCCAAAGATTTATGTAAACAGCTAAAAATTGTCCCTCTATCTGTTTATAGTGCACATGAAGTTGGAAGATAAGAATGTGGCACAGATTTAAAAAATAAAAGACTTGGAGGAAATAGATAATTTGAATGTGGCAGTAGTAGATCTTTACATAGGAAGATACAAATAGCCTATCTTGGTTTTAATTTTCTATCTTAAGAAATAAAAGTCATGATTTTAATAATGTTGCAGAACACATTAAACCATAACTTTGGTTTCATAACATATGTAGATTGGTTTTCAGAATTTCTGACAGTGATGAACTTTTTTTTTTCCCTTGAGGAAATTAAGACATACTCCTTATCATGTCTTTGTTTCTCTTTACCCCCAAATCTGTGCCATTTTTCCTTAGAGGAGGTAAAAGAGACCATCAGAAGACTTCCAGGGGCTTATTATTATAGTTCTTTAGTTTCAGTGCTTTATTATAATGCAAGTTCTATCTGCTTTCTAGTATAGATATACTAAATTTACCCATAATCCATTGTTGTCTCTATGTCAAAAGTCAAGGAAAGATCAAATAACAACCACCAAGAACCTTACTTTTTCTTGAACAATGCAACCTTGAAGATCATATGAAATGTATTTTATTTTTAAAAAGATTTTATTTATTTACTTGAGAGAGAAAAAGAGCACATGCGCCATGAGCCCAAGCAGGGAGAGGCAGAGGGAAAGAGGAGGAGAGAAGCAGACTCCCTCTTGAGCAAGGAGCCCCATGTAATTCTGGGCTCAATCCCAGGGCCCTGGGATCATGGGTCATGACCTGGGATCATGACCAGAGCAGAAGGCAGATGCTTAACTGACTGAGCCACCCAGGTGCCCCTGTGAAATGTATTTTTAAAATAATTGAAAAGAAGGGTGCTGTTTAGGAAAAATTAAACCAGATATAAGTATCTCTAATGATTACTGGAAATAATCCAACAGTATAAAATCATCAGTGCAATTGACAAAAAAATTATTCCCACATTTGAAGTACTAATGAATACTAATCTTTATTAGTGCTAATTTACTTTAGATAAGATTTTCTTATAAGGATTTGTTTTTATCCACTAGAATTAATCAGTATTAATTCTAGACAATGTAAGTGCAACCCAAGTGACTTAGTTCATTTCAGCTTAAAAAATTACCTTTCTTTTTAGTCAAACAGTACTTCTTCCAAAATGATCTAGCAGAATAAAAAGTAAAAATTCCAAGATTAAATATTAGCCAGAAATTTTCTAACCTATATGACATCAATGGCAAAGGGTACACACACACACACACACACACACACACACACACACACACACAGATATAATATAAATTAATATACATTATACCTGAGTTGCTTAAAGATGATTAAATTTCCCTTTTTTCTCTCAAGACTTTGTCAAGAGGTAGAGAAAATATCAATGTTGAAAAGGAAATCAAGGTCGATGAAATAATTGATGCCTACAGCTTTTTTTCCTCGAATGCCTTAGAAAGGACACTTGCTCATAATAGAGGCCAGACATTCTTGAAATATTAATTGAAATATTGACAATAGAGATTGCTCCTAAAAGATGTTTTCCTAAAATTAAAATCCTATGTCGTTCTCTTTTTTATAGAAATGAGTTCATTCTATGTTTTGATGGATCTCAAACATACTTAAAATTATTTAATATCTTTCAAAGTTTTTGAGTAGTATTAATATAAAATACATATGAGTGTTTCTAAAGAAATCATTTTCTTAGCACTAATGAACCCAAGGTATTTGCCGAGTTTAGCATGCTTAGAAACAAATGGGTAAATGTCAGCAGGTTATTTCAGCTACAACCAAAACTGTATTGATAGAATTAACGCTGCTTAATAATGGGTGCCAATTATTTTCAGTGCACCTGCAATACTCCAGGTCAATGTTGCAATAGTCTTTATGTTTTCAGAAAGTCTGCTTATACATGAAAGTTTCACAATGTATTTGAGGGGGAAGCAAATACCATTTCTGGTGCAGAAGCCATAATGATCAAATATAGCTGTTCTTATTTCTTAGATCTAATTGCCATTCCTGACTTTGAGTCTGGAGCCATGGAAAATTGGGGCCTCATCACATGTAGAGAGACATCGCTGCTCTTTGATACTAAGACTTCTTCTGCTTCTGAACAATTATGGATCACCAAAGTCATAGCCTGTGAACTAGCCCACCAGGTACCTGACACTCATGACATACTCTTAGCTTCAGTCCAAAAGGCATTGTACAGGACACCAGCAGGCTTCCTGAAACAACATAAACTTATACCATTTTACCCTTAGAGGGCAACTTGGAGACTATCAAACCAAACGCAGTATGTCAAGTAGCAGAGATCTCAATCTCTAGACTATGAGACTCACACAGGAGTGTTATCACAAGAGAAGTGCCCCCTATATCCTCTAAAACCCTTCAAGGTAAAGCATTCCGATATATTTTAATAAAAAGAAGGTATGGATTCTGCATATATACAGGACACAGAATTGGAAACCCTACAAGGAGAGATTTCTATTAAAAATATTTCTCCTTATACTCCCTAATCCAGGGCAAAATCAATCTCCCTTCAGTTGGAAGATGTCTCTATACAGCCATAGCAAGGACTTCAAGTCCAAGTACTCATGGGTGGCTGACCCTAGACACATTACCTAACTCTACAATTCAGTGTCTTCATCTATAAAATTAAATTAATAGTAGTTCCTGATTCTTGAAACTGTCGTGAAGAATTACAGAGAAGTGTCTGTGCCTGTCACACTCAGTAAGTGTGAGTTATTAGTGATGGCAGCAATGATCTCTGCTACTGCTATCATTTTTTGCAGGCTAAGATTTCCAAGGCCCATCTATCAACACTGTATTAGATGCAAATATGGAACCATAAAGCTAACTCTATATATATGAGACTATTTCTGCTCTATTTCATTTCTGAAAATTCCTAGTAACACAGTGAATTATTAAGGGCCCCAGAAATTCTCTTTCACCATGCAGACAAATATCATGTTACTGTATTTACTAGAAGCTAGTAATATCTTCTTTTTCATTTTTTACTTTATCCTTTATCATTATTATAATAATAAGTTGGATTTTATTTAAGCAGTGAACTAAGTACCCAATTACACAGAAGCCAGGCTCAGCACTGTACTTGAAGAACATATGTGTGGCTTCTTCTGGTTTAGAATCTCCCCACTGGCCCATCTTGGGCCTTTTGATCATTAGTCACTGGTAGCTCTAAAGCATTTGGCTGAATCTGGGGATTTCTAATCTTTCTACTGAATGTTCATAGGGAAATGGTTGGAGAACTCTACCTCTGAGGCTGCTCTGGCCCCCACTTTTACAGCTCCTCTTTCATGGAGATGCAGAGTCTAAGGTTGAAGCAGCAAGCAGCAGTGGAATTTTTGTCTTAACTCTTTTGTCTCCCCCAT
This sequence comes from Nasua narica, assembly GCA_028533885.1. Taxonomy (NCBI): domain Eukaryota; kingdom Metazoa; phylum Chordata; class Mammalia; order Carnivora; family Procyonidae; genus Nasua; species Nasua narica. Next base: position 66,944,744 of record CM052809.1, read on the forward strand.
TGATCTCCATATGACCATTCTTTCCAACAAAGACTCCCAATGCCAACTGAGTGGGTCAAGGGTCTGTAGCATAGCATACCAGGGGCCCAAAATGAAGCCCTTCTCCACCTCTCCAGCTTGATCTCTTAGCCACACCATAAGCAACCTAGACTATCTTCCATTTGCCAATATGCCAAGTTGTGTTGCTCCTCTATGCTTTTGCTCCTGCTACTATGCAACTAGAGCACACACTATTCCCAACACACCTGAAGACCCCTTGCAAGATGCAGGAAATGAATCATTTCCTAACAAACTTACACGCTCTTCCCAAAAGAACTTGTTTTTAACTCCTGGGATCTTCTCTATCCTTTGTACAGGCATTGATCATAGCACCATCATGCTTTACTGCATTTATCTATCGGTTGCCCTCCATCATTTGTATTGGGGCAGAGGCTGTATTACATACATCTTTATATTACTAACATACGGCATGTTGCCAGTAACGTAGTAGGTTCGCAAAAGATATTTATTGAATGAATGAATAAACCACTCTTACTAACTAGTGAAGTTATCAAAATTAGCTCAACTTGGATTTTTCATATTCACTACTTCTCAAATTAAAGAAACACCTCCCATCCATTTTCACAGATGCTCTCAGGAAGATTGGTGTCCCCTTGTAAAATGATACGAGGGTTGTTAGAAAAGAAATAGAGCTTAAACAGTTTCTCAAAGCTATATATCTAGCTCTATCTTTTCTGAATCTTAGAATCTTTTTTTAAAGATTTTATTTATCCATTTTTTAAAGAGAGAGGGAGAGAGAGAGAAAGCAAAGCAGGGGGAGCAGCAGAGGGAGAGGGAGAAGTAGGCTCCCCGCTGAGCCCCAACTTGGGGCTTAATCCCAGGACCCTAGGATCATGACCTGAGCTGAAGGCAGATGCTTAAACAACTGAGCCACCCAGGCACACCTGAATCTTAGAATCTTTTTGTTTCATTTCCCATCCCTCTGGAGATCACAATTCTGAAACAGATAAACTAGACAGATAGTACTGGGCACATAGGCTAAATAAAATACAAAAATACATGAAAAAGTAGTAATACTTAAAACCAGTATTACAGATCAAATATAAGTCAAAGGTAAATTGCTGTTTAAATTTCCTTTTGGCATCCTGTTAATTTTATTTTTATATATTTGAAGTCTCAGAACTTTATTCACTTTAGTGTCCAGGTTAATACCTGGAAGGAAGTCAGAGAAGAAGTTAACAACTAAATTCCCTCATCAGTAATACTATGTAGCAATCCAAGAGTCATAAACAAACTCATACAATTCTCTTAAATACTCGCTACTTAATACAAAGAAGTGACTTCACCAAAGATATTTTCGCTTATATTTCTCCTAAGTCCATCACTATAAATAAGCGATGAGGTGAGATTTATATCTTTCCTCTATTAAATATAATAGCTAAGAAGTGTTTGGAGGATAAAATGGAAGTTGGAGAGTTGGAGACAACAAGGACACAAAAGAAAGAAAAGTAAACAAGAAACAAAAACGTGGTGGTGAGAAGAGAAGGCAAAGCAGTCAGTAGAAAGAAGTTGTACAGAGAGAAAAGGGCAACGGAGAGAGGAAAGGTCTTAACCACCGAAAGAAGGAAGTCAGCATCCACTGTATTTTTTACTACAGTTAATAATTTCTTTATATTTGTTTAATTTATTTTTAAAGATTTATTTATTTAAGAGGGAGAGAGAGCAGGGGCGCAGGTGCATGAGCCCGGGGGAGGGGTAAAGGAAGAGGCAGAAGGAAAAATCTGAAACGGACTCCTCACTGAGAGCAGGGCAGGGGTGGATTCAGGGCTCCATCTCACAACTCTGAGATCTTGACCTGAGCTGCAATCCCGAGTCTCATGCTCAACCAGCTGAGCCACCCAGACACCCCAGTATTTGTTTAATTTCTAGTAACATTGAGTCTCTGCTTCCTAGTGGTTTGGCAACCTGGTTACAATGGAATGGTGGAATGATGTTTGGCCCAATGAAGGTTTTGCAATATACATGAAACTCATATCCAGAGCTACAATCTGTTAAGTTTACAATTTTGTATTCATACCATAACTTCTTTTATGCCCTTTTTTCAATACACAATTCAGCCCATAACGTAAATCTCTCACCCAAAAATCTATAGTCAGGGATCTCAAATAACACAAATATACAGCTGTGTATGTGCGGTGAGAGGAAAGGAAATCACTGTCCATATATAATGATATAGGATGAGATGGGGCTCGTGGCTAAAGATCCTCCGGAGAGTTCTTGGCATATAACCTGAAAATTAAGCATAATTGGGGTATACTCTTATAGAATTTTCAAAAGGCCTGCTTATTCACTTCCCCAAAATATATGAAAAGATTTTTTTCAACCATGTCTTTTTCCTTAGGCATAAAGAGTCTAAACAGTACACATCAAGGTGGTTTGTAATGGTGACTTAGCTCTTTGGGGTAGGCATTTGGTCCAGTATAGTACAGACAGACATGGATGCAGAGTCAGTGTCTTATTATTTGCTATGTGTTGAATCCATGGGGGAGTCTCAAAGCTTCATATGTTCTCACTTGTAAAGAGCACATAATACATCTACTTTGCAGGGTATTGAAAGGATCACAGATGAGGGATGTAAGGTCCTGGCACATAGCAAGTGTTCACTAAATGGGAACCATTTTATTTCTGTATCCACACATTCAAACAATGTCTGAAGGAATGTTGGATTTATGCCTTTATGAAGTAGGGAATTGGTGGAAGAGGACGATATAAGGGGAAAGAAACTTACAATCAATTGTAAGAAATACTGACTACTTCTATGAATGTCTTCCTAAGCCTACTATATTTTCTATTGCTTTGAAAGTGTCAAATTCAAAGTGAACACATTTTCTTCCCTCTTTAGGATGATGCTCTTTTGGACATGTGTTTTACAATAATTAAAAAAGATTCATTAAATTCATCCTGTCCTATCTCCAATGAAGCAGAAACTCCTATGCAGATAGCGGAAATGTTTGACTCAGTTGCCTAGAACAAGGTAGTAAATGCTCTGGGCAAATGCTGTGGGAGCTCTGCTTTCAGGAGAAATGTAACGAGGCTTCTAAGATCAGCAGTTGAACTTAACAGGTTGCTGGTTCCCGCTACTGGTTATACTTTTGTTGTATTTGATGTTCAGTTTTCAGACACCGTGAGTGTTCCATAAAATTTAAGCTCTCTTTAAAAACAAATCATACTATCTTTCTCTTTATCTTCTTTTTTGTTTGTTTTTTTGTTGTTGTTGTTGTTGTCTTTCTTTCTTTCTTTTTTTCAGGGAGCTTGTATTTTGAATATGCTCAAGGATTTCCTGAATGAAGAGAAATTCCGCAAAGGAATTATTCACTACTTAAAAACGTTCAATGCTGGAAATGCTAAAAATGATGATTTGTGGAACAGTCTGTCAAATGTAAGTCATTAGCTGGGGAACAGTAGACTGTTGGTAAGCCTAAAATGTAACAGGCTAATTATGAAGGTTTATGAATAGTTGTCAGCCAACCAATATGTAGTCCACTTTCTACACTGCAAGGGTCCATCGAAGGCAACACATTCCTTTTTCCTTTGGAACCAGATGCCACCCACACTGGGATAGTCACAGGTCTTTGGTATCTGGTCCCCTTTTCTTTAGTTCTCTTCTAAGATTAATCCAATACTTTTATCTCCTCATTTTCCAAAATCTTTAATGACTTTGTAATTCCTGCCTGAATATCTAAACTTCCATGCCCCAATTTTAGGGTTGAACTCTACTTTTTCAACCGTATTGTCCAGCATGTATTCTCCATTGCGTGAGACACATTTTCTCCCTCATAGGAAGAAATCCTGCTCAATCCTTACGTCATCACATCTTTGTTTCAAGGGTCCTCACTACCTGGAATGCACTTTCTTCTTGCCAACAATTCAAATGCCATCCGTCTTTTGAGTTCTAGATGAGATTTTACCTCTTCTCACAGATGACTCCACCCTTCAGTGGTTTTCCTTCCTTTCTTTTTTTTTTTTTAAGATTTTATTTATTTTTTGACAGAGAGAGACACAGAGAGAGGGGGAACACAAGCAAGCAGAATGGGAGAGGCAGGCTTCCCGCCGAGGAGGGAGCTCCATGTGGGGCTCTATCCCAGGGCTCTGGGATCATGATGCAAGCTGAAGGCAGACACTTAATGACTGAGGCACCCAGGCACCCCAATGGTTTGCCTTTCTGCTCAATACCTAAAAATGTATTTATGAATCTGTTCCACACAGTGATGTTCTCTTTTAAAGGCTTATAATGGTTTAATTATAACAATAGTAATAATAATAAAATTTGCTTGAGAACAAGAATCATATCTACTCTTTTTTTAATGCCACAGCACCTAGCATTGTGATTAATGAACAGTGAATTGTTAATTAAGGAATACTTGGTCTCTTTGTCATTGGGATTCATGTAGTATAATAGGTAAAATGAAGAAAACATGTAGTCAGCTTAGATGATTCCAATAATTAATAAAATATTCTTAAATTTTCAACTGTGAGTAAAATAATCTTTTATAGATGTATCGATGACTGGCAGGCTCATGCATACAGGTAGACAAACCCTAAGCCATTGTAGACAGAAGAGGTCCTCTCTTCCTTGTAAGCACTTATGGCCTGGGGACAGTTATAATATTGTTCAATATTTATTCAGCACTTAATAGTTTAAAAGGATATTTCAAGTGCATTATCTCATTTGATTTTTTTATGCCCTTATAAAGTCTGGACCCTCATGGTCTACTAATTTATGTGTGATTTTGTGGTCAGAGAAACAAAGTCATTAAACATTTTTTTCAACGTAGCTCAAATCTTTTGCTCACATTTCTTGAAAATCATAAAAGGAACCGAAATACGCAGTCCTTAATACAACCTTTAGAAGTGCTTTTTATCCATTTCCATCACCTCCTGCTGAAAATCTAGATGCTCTCTCTCCAGAGTCCTCCTAAACTTCTCAACAAGCCTCATGTTGCTTTTCTCTCCCATCCCTCACTTTCTCCCTCTCCTCTCCTCTCCTCTCCTCTCCTCTCCTCTGCTTTGTGTGTGTGTGTGTGTGTGTGTGTGTGTGTACATCAACCTTGCCTTTCTTCAACAAGGAATAATCTGTCCTTGGTGTGCATAGTGGGTATCAGGGGGTTATTAAAGGAGAAATTTGGCCAACAATTTCAGGATTCTTTTAGGCCAACTGTGAATATTGCTATGTTAATTTTGGTCATATCATGCTTATTAACCATCTCAAGAACTCATTCTTCTTCAAGAATTACTACTACTACTTCATTCAAGTAGGCATTTTTGTCCCATTTTTATAGGTGGGAAAAGTAATATTGAGGGAGAAATTGATGCAAGGTTATATATACACATGCAATGATGGAGTCAGTATTTGAGATCTATCTTCTGATTCTAAATTCAGTATTCATTTTCTTAATTACATCACAGCTTTTTTCCTAGTTAATAGGAAGGTCTCCCATCTAACCTTTCCCTAAAGGTCCCCAGGTCTAGTTGACCACTTTCTGATGCCAGTTGAAACTGTGGTACGAAAATGCTAATATCTTACTCAGCACTGTGTCACGTAACATCATTTCTAATACGTGTCAATAGCAACTTGGGAATTAGAGGAATTCTTTGTTGTTATTTTTCGTAAAATCATTTAAAAGCATTTGGGAGCCTTAGAAAGTGTGTTGTTATTTTTCCATTTACAGTTCCCCTTAAGCATTAAGTCTGAGTTATTTAAGGGTTGATTGACAAGTTGTTGATTTTCTTAGGTCTCATTTTAATTCTGAATTTATTTTTTTCTTTATATGCTACTGTGGTACTCACTGGGAATGCCCAGGTAAGCAAAGGCACTCCCCTTCCCCAGTCAAGGGATTTGTGATATGGTAGGAGAAGTTTAGTACTAGACACAGTTGCCTAAATGCTAAACGGGCATGAGTAACACGCACAATAAAAGAATAAAGTAGGACCTTTCCCAGGGAAAGAGAAGAAAGAAAAACTCAACAAACTAATTAATTTTTACAGTTATTCTACTACATTGTACTTCTTTAGAAAACTTGAAATATATATATGTATATATATAAATTTAATTGATCTAGACAGACATGGTAAGGAACACAGCAGTTCATGAACAAAAAAAAAAAAAAAAAAGGCAAAAAAAGGTACCTTTGCAGCGACCATAGGAAATCCACAAAAATTACTTTTTGTTTTTTGTATGTAAGTAACTTTTGTGGATTTCCTATGGTCGCCACGAAGATGCTTTTTTTTTTTTTTTCATTTTCACGAGTGGCTATACTCTATACCAAGTCTGGAGCAATTAAATTTTCATAGAGCTATGCTATTAAATGTCTGCATTCATGTCTAATATGCATGTTCAGCCAATTATCAGTATCCAAATGGCGGTGTTCTTCTATTCTTGTTTTATAGAATTGTCTAGGTGATTTTACATCTGGTGAGTCTTGTTATTCTGATTCCAGGATGACAAGCAATACAGTAAGTATAAAAAAACTTAACAGGGGTGCCTGGGTGGCTCAGTGGGTTAAAGCCTCTGCCTTTGGCTTGGGTCGTGATCTCGGGGTCCTGGGATCAAGCCCCGCATCAGGCACTCTGCTCAGCAGGGAGCCTGCTTCCTCCTCTCTCTCTGCCTGCCTCTCTGCCTACTTGTGATCTCTCTCTCTCTGTTAAATAAATAAATAAAATCTTAAAAAAAAAAAACTTAACAGAGTAAAGATGTCTGGGGCATCACATGACCCAAAGTGAGTATGTAGACGAGCACAACTGTCCCTTTATTTTTATTTTTTTCCTTTAATTTTTAAAAAAGATTTATTTATTTATTTGAGAGAGGGAGAGTGCTAGAGTGGGGGGAGGGGCAGAGGGAGAGAATCTTCAAGCAGGTCCTGCATTTGGTGGGGGGAGCCTGATGTGGGGCTCCACCCAATCCCCTGACCCATGAGATTATGACCTGAGCTGAAACCAAGAGTTGGACATTTAACTGACTGAGCCACCCAGGTGCCCCATCAACTGTCCCTTTAAATAACTGGAAAGGAAGAGAGTTCCACAATTTTCCTTGAAACAAAGTTGACTGAAAAAGGAATGTTCAGGCCATTTAGGGGGATGATGCTGTTACTACTATATTTTTGTTATAATTCAGCTTTCCCACAGCCTCACTGCTAACTAAAAATATCTCCGCCCAGAATTCCTCTGCCTGGTTAGAGCTGCTTTGGCACCCTCCAGGCTCAGGAAGATGCCAAACCAAATATGTTAGGTCTAGAAATAGAGTGAATGGTTTTCTTGAGGCCCCGTCTTTTTGTTTACTTCTGGGAATTTAGTGGAACACTTTAGTAAAGAAGAAAGAAAAGTCACTGTGAAAGAATAGAGGAACTCTTTTTAAGAAGAGTCACAGTAATCCCATAAATTGTAGTTTTTAAAGGAAGATTCGGCATAATCCAGTGATCAGAAATCCATACTAGAAGCTAGAAAGCTAGAGGTTTTGTTCTCCATTCAGCAGACATCTATTGATGTAATATAGTTCTTTGGAATATTTTTTTAAAGAATTTATTTGTTTATTTGTTTATTTATTTGGAAACAGAGAGAGAGTGAGAGAGAGCATGAGAAGGGAAAAGGTCAGAGTGAGAAGCAGACTCCCCGTGGAGCTGGGGGCCCAATATGGGACTTGATCCCGGGACTCGATACCGGGACTCCGGGATCATGACCTGAGCAGAAGGCAGTCACTTAACCAACTGAGCCACCCAGGCGCCCAGTTCTTTGGGGATATTTAAAGCTCCCCTAAAGATAGACATTTCTCTCCAAAACACCTCCACTCCACTGTTCTTAAAATTGAGGGGTGTTTTTGTTTTGTTTTGTTTTCTGGATTTTTAGTTTGAAATGGAGCAGGAGGCAGTCCTTAAGCATCTGCCTTCTGGCTCATGATCCCCGCATCAGGCTCCCTGCTTGGTGGGAAGCCTGCTTCTCCCTCTCCCACTCCCCTTGCTTGTGTTCCCTGTCGCTGTGTCTCTCTTTCTCAAATAAATAAAACAAAATCTTGACTAAAAAAAAAAAAAGAAAGAAAAATAGGTCAGGAGGGAGACTCCAGTCTAGAGCAAGGCCTTCCTCTGGGACTTTGCCACCACAAGTTAACCCTCTAGGGGCCGCATACATCTCTCCTTCAGTTAGCCTGCAGAGAGAAGCGCTGGGGCAGCCCTGCTCCAGTTCCAGCCCTGAGCTGACAGCCTGAGGCCTCCCCTCTTCCTCCTCAAGCCTCATTTCTGGCATCCAAGGAGATGTGCGTTTCTGCTCTCCTTGGCTTCTCTCCTCCGTCTCAAGTCACCCAAGTCACTTGTCATTTCAGTTTGCCTTCCCGGGGGAAAGCGTGGAGGTCAAGGAGATGATGACATGTTCTCTGCAGAAAGGAATTGGGCGATCCCTCAGGCTGCAGTAGGAGCACTTCCTGAGCCGGGGTTTTCAAAGAGGACCCTGAACGGAGGGCCCGGCAGGAAAGGTGGCTGCTTTTCTTCTGTTTGCCTGGGTCACTTCATCTCAGCTTGCTCCTTGTTTCATTAGCTTTCTTTAGTTTCTCTGGCAACGTGGTGGATGCCCTTTCCACACGGGAAAGAATCAGAGACCTGACCCAGCCTTGGTAACAAACTTAAAGAGCTTTGGGCAGGACCCCTGTCGGCTCCACTGCATCCCAGTCTGAGTAATTCTGCAGTCAGTTATGTTTCTGTTCAAATATGTCCTACTCTTTTCCATCCTAGATTTCTGGGGCCTCATAAGTTGTGTGACTAGCGCATACCTAGAAAGTGTTATGACAGCTCTACATCCTATCAGAAGAGAAAATATATCCCCTAGCGGTGAATTACATTCCTGTGAATCCTGTGACTTAAACTTCCTGTGGCTTTTTGTTTTTCAGTTACTGACTATAAATGGGTTGTCTTAAAACATGATGTGTCTTAGTAATAATGAAAGTGAATCCAATGAACCGAACTATCATATCTTCTTCACCAGCCTATCCTAAGAAGACGCATTCAAGGCTTTAGGAATATCAAGAAACACAACACTGTCCACATTTCTCTGATCTATGAGTTCTATCCATAAGATGAATAAGGTCAATTTTAAATTGACCTTAGAACTTCAGAACAAGTGAATCTGTTCTGGCTCTTATGATTATTATTTCTTCTTCTAGGGATGTATCTGTCTCATAACAATTCTAGAATTTTTCTGAGAATCAGAAGCAAATTTAAGGTCTTTAACATAGAGAATATATTGTTTTTCTTTTCTATTTGGTCAGTTGCCTATTTCCAATCCAACAGCAACTTTTATGCCGCTTCTCTATGTACTCATCATTTCATTTTTCTGTATATCTTTCTGAAGTCTGAACCTCAGAGGGCTTAAAACAATTTATCTTGACAACATGACCTGGAAAATTTAATGTTTGATTCATTCCTGGGAAGGCAGGAGTCACACTTTTGTAACTTATCAAAATGTCACGAGGGAGTTCAATGGTGTGGATGGGCCAGAATAACAACTATCTACTCCAACAATCTGTATTTTTCCTCTGTATTTAGATGATTGTTATAAAGTTATTACCATCTGATTCATGCCTATCCAAACTCGTGAAATGCTATTTTCCCTCTTTTTCTCTCCCAGCTATGTTTATCTGGACAAAATTCCTTTCTTTCTGGAGCCAAAGTCAGTCCAGATCATTCTGTTAAATCTTGGCAATATTTATGTGTCCTTTTTTACCTTTTTGCATAAATTCTTCAGTTGCTTTGTTAATTATTGATACTTTATGGATTAGCAGGTAGATTATCCTTTCTGACCCTTTACTGGGTAAAGTCTGCATATGCTGTTTCTTTCATTGTTTTATATTTCTCTGAAGACTAATAGGTACATGCTCAATTATTCCTCTCTCTGTTTTACATCTGTTGGTATTTTCTAGCACATGATTTTACATGTGCAAGATTACTATAGCTAATATGGCTTGATGCGATAGAGGAAATGAATTCTAAAACCTGCTAGCAAGTCAAAAAAACACCAGCCAATTTCTGTTATTTATCATAATGGGACCACTGAGAAGTAACCAAAGTACCATTGAAATTGGTCTTTTCCTCCAATCCATTCTGCTTTTCTGGACTTGGCTGATCAGCAGATCCTAGATTATGGCATTGTGACTACCTGCAGTTACTTACCAGTTGCAGGGGTTGGGTGTGGGTAGCTAGCTGTGTTGAACAAAAGGGTAAGTGGAAATCATACTGAGGTCAGATCTCTATCTCTTGAGGCTTTTCTTGAAATTTTCTGTGACTATTTGAATTAATATCAGGCTGCCAGAGTTTTTGGAAATATGAAGGGAAGATTGGATTTTTTTTCTCTTGCTTAGAAGAAAACAATCAGCAGAATTTGTGGTATGAGATTTGGACAACAACGGCACAGGTGATTGTGATAAAGTTCAATTAGGTATATAAAGTGCCTGCACCTTTATAATCCTATGGAAGAATTTTTGCATACTCAAAGATCTGCAAGTCTTTGTCTATAAAATTTATAGGGCCACTGATGGTGTAAAAGATGGGCCATTAAGTGCCTTTCATAGCCTATCTGAGTCTGACAATGTGAACATTAGAAGGGCCATTCATTTAGTCTGTAACTGTCTCCATCTTCTGACACAGATACCTCTGGCGTATTCCATTGACCTACACCACGAGTTCCTCTAATGTGATCCATAGACACATTCTAAAATCAAGGACAGGTAATAAACTCATTAGCCAAACAAGTGTTTCAATTCTGAAATTAAACATGTTCTGGGCTATGTGGAGGAAAGTTACTATAAGTACATTTCAAAATAAAAGATTTATGTTTGGGGAAGTTCTCATTTCTCCATTTCTTGGTTACTAAAACAACTTTAGTTGGAAAATTTGAATTTTCTATTCAGTGGAAAGTTTTCTTGTGCTTTTAGCATTTAGAGATAGGTTTGTATTTATATCAGGAAATGATGGCTTTCTATCTTACAGCTCTTTAAAACTGCTAATATGCCACAAGGCAAAAAAATGTATTGGAAAAAAGCATGCATGGGTTTAGAATGAATTGGCCATGGGTTCAACTCCTTACTATGTCACCTATTAGATGTGTGACCCTAAGAAAATTTCTTTACTCCTCCTGAGCTTCAATTCTCTCATCTTATTTTGAGTGAGGACTAGGTCTCACAGAATTATTGAAAGAATATGATAATGTTATTTTTATGACATAGTATAATGTCTGTCATATTAAAAATACATAATATAATTTTAATTTCTCTTTTCAACACCTCACTGAAATGTGAGAGGGTTTCCATCATAATGTCATGTTCAACCTGGAATCTTTACTTCATCCAAAATGAGGACTAGACAAATGGATCACCTACTTACATATACATATTTCAATGACCAGTAACAAGGCCACAAATAAGTCAAGTCAAATTCCAATCATGCTTAATCATCGGGTTAACTGGGCCTCTTAGACCTGCAGAGACTGCTTTTGAAAACAAATTTACTTATTAATTGAATAAGATCATAATTCACAAAAAATCCCTTTCAGTAGACTATTAAAATGAATATCACAAAGATTCTTCCAAAACTTTGTCTTCCTACTGATTAATTAGTAATAGTATGAGAACTAACAGTTTTGGAAATGTTCCTAATATGTATGTTGATAATAAAATGCTATGCCAATTTCCTCCTCCTAGATACTCTGGAATTTTCTGAAAAGACCAGTTGGGTGAAATTCAACGTGGACTCAAATGGCTACTACATTGTTCACTATGAGGGGCCCGGATGGGACCAACTTATCACACAGCTGAATCAGAACGATGCACTTCTCAAACCTAAGGACAAAGTAGGTCTGATTCATGATGCATTTCAGTTAGTAAGGTAATGCAAAATTTCATTCCATTTCACAGGAAATAAGTTATTCATAATGAGATATGCCATATTTCAAAATCAAACATTCAGTATTGGTCATTTGTATGAGATGGATCTGAACAAAGAAGGTCAGATACTGGCCACTAGACCGAAGTCTAACTACTGGTAAGGTGTTTTGACTGATACAGTATTTAAACATGTAATCTGACATTTTAAAATGTGGGGAAACGTATATACAAATCCTGACTTCTGGAGTCTCTTTTGAATGTGAGAAGATGTGGCAACTGTGGACCTTCATTCCTACATAGAGGAGGGTGTGGTGGGCAGGTCCCTCCTGAAGCCAGACCTTCACTTTCCCATGCACCAACGTCCCAAATGGTACATGAGTGGCCTGCTTCACTCACTTGGGGTGGATCCTCTAAGCATTTAAGCTTTGACTCCAGATTTCAAATTTAGGTGGGTAGCTTGCTGTTTCACCAAATACCTATGCAATCTGTTGAACAAAAAGTGTAATATAGTCTTAACCTTTATGATTTTAAATGTTAAATCTAGTGCACAATCCATTTGTTACTTTGCTTACACTAAAGAAATCAATATGACATTGAAAGGGAAATGAAGGAGGAATTGGCTCCTATGTTTATTCCTCCTTAGACTTTCCTGGAAAGACAAAGTATTTTCTTTCTTTTCTCATTTATCATCAGCAGAATAATATGTAGAATAAATTAGGTCACAAGATCCCCAATGGAAAAAAAAAATTAGGAATCAGGTGGAGTATTGTGCATTGTAAGCTTTTCCTATTCTGAGAATTACTATTCATTTTATTCAGTGTGACATATTATTTCTTTTCAGATGTTTATCTAGGTCAAGTTGAGTGAGAGTAACCAGCAGGACACTTCTCAGGAGAAGCTTCTCTGTACAACACCAGAATTCTCTAGTAAGGAGAAAAGGAGAGATTGAAAGCTTGAGCCTCAGCCCCACATGTCTCAGGGACACTGGTAGCAGAGCACATTGAAGCCGGGATGGGCCAGGATGTGGCCATCCCACAAATGAGTGGATGGATACATAATAGACTAGCTGAGAAGTAGGCCACGGTTCATTGAAGGAGGTCTGTCTGCTTAAAGGAGAAGCTCTGAGTAGATTGCAGAGAAGATAGATTAAAAATGTAGGAATAGGAACACTGAAGAATATTGACGATTTAGCAATGAAATCCAATCTTTCAAGTAGTTGCAAAAATCTTTTTTGCTCTTTCTGGCCAATAAATGTATGGGTTGTCTAAATTTAGCAGAAGGAACCCTACAGTTATTAATGAGTCAGTGGGAAAACAATAATATTTCTTGACCAGGTGGCCAGGTTAACGAAGTTAAGAGTACAAATTTTGGTTTAAAATAGATGACTTCAAGTATTATCTCTTCAATTCTTGTTTGACCTTGGGCAAACTTATCTAAACATTTTAAGCCTAAGTTTTCTAGTCTTTACAACTTCTCTGGTCTTTAAAATTCCAGCTTTAAATAATAATATCTAATATAAAGGTTGTTTTGAGGACTGCATAAGATAATGCCGATAAAGCACTAAGCACAGTACCTATTCAATAAATGTTAACTATTAGTAGTATTAGTATTTAGTATTATCTAATATAAATTGTTTAAAGCTTCATGTTTTTTTTAATTTTTTAAGATTTTATTTATTTATTTGACAGAGGGAGACACAGCGAGAGAGGGAACACAAGCAGGAGGAGTGGGAGAGGGAGAAGCAGGCTTCCTGCGGAGCAGGGAGCCCCATGTGGGGTTCAATCCCAGCATCCTAAGATCATGACCCAAGCCTAAGGCAGATGCTTAACGACTGAGCCACCCAGGCACCCCAAAATGTTGTCTTTTAAAGAGATACATGAAGCGACAGCATAGAAATGTAGTTCAAATAATGTGAAGTTGGAAAAAAAGCAGAATGTGAATTTGTGTATTATTATGTTTGCAACTATATAGAAAAAGTATCAGCTAAAAGTGAGGGGAAAAAGAGGAGGAAATATTCCAAAGTGGTACGAATGAATGTGATAGGAAGTGAAATTATGAGGCTTGTTTCTTCCCCTCTCTGATTTCCAACTGTTTCATAATTTGTTTATATTAATTTTATCATAAAACTAATTCAATAAGGAAACAATTTAAAACTCTCATACTAGATCAAAGTATTTTTACTTGCTACTCTCCCTTAATATTTATCGCATCCTTCCCTGCTTTATAAAATATCTATTTAAGAGTTAAAAGAAGTAATCAGTGATCATAGTTGGTTTGAAGACAGAATTTGACCAAGGAATGGATATTTATTTTAACTGAGTTTTCATATTCATTAAATATAATTTAACACTTGAATCTCATCTGAGTTGAATGGAATTGAAATGATAACTTTGATTTCCTTACAGAAAAACTATTTGTTCCTTTCAGTCCCACAACATAAAAAGAAGGCCCAAATTGGCTCTTCAGGGATAAAGTTTTATTTCACAAAGGTACCATTTAGCTGAAACTATATACTAATAAGTACAGAACTGTACTAATAAGATATAGATTTTTTTTTTCCTGTTAGGCTGAAGTATAATGCGTGTGTTTATTTTTTAAGCTGAACCAACATTCAGGTAACATTTTGTGTGATGATTGGTGGTGAAGAGCTGGATTTTTTTTTTTTAAGATTTTATTTATTTACTTGACAGAGAGAGAGAGAAATCACAAGTAGGCAGAGAGGCAGGTAGAGAGAGAGGGGGAAGCAGGCTCCTCGCTGAGCAGAGAGCCCGACGCGGGGCTCGATCCCAGGACCCCGAGACCATGACCCGAACCCAAGGCAGAGAACCCAACCCACTGAGCCACCCAGGCACTCCAAGAGCTGGATTTTTATTAAACAATAGTCACATAAAAAGAAAAGTAGTTCTCTTAAAGGAATATTAAGATTGATTTTTTGAGTAGATACGTATAAAAGTAAATAATGGTGTTTGTTTTAGTAAGAAACAAATTAGGCTTGACCAAATAAGAAAAATGGGATTAATACAAAGTAATTTTTGTGTTCAACACCCTTTTTTAAATTGCGACCCTGGAATTTTTTACCTAGTTTTTCCTGTTGCTGATCCTCTAGGTTATCAGCTACCCTGTACAGCATGACACTAACACGTGTGGGAAGGAATCATGATGTTTGGTAGATAAATACAATAAAAAATACAGCAAACCATAGAATCATAGGGTATATGGTTCAGCCCTCCATCTTCAGACAAAAATTGTGGGAATTTTTCCATAAGTCTGTTTGAAAGTAGTATATCATTGTGTTTAAGAAAAGTCACAAGAGTTGGTTCTTCTTAATTTCACTCCTTGCTAGTTTCAGTTCCCTCTTTTTAGATAAGAAACGAACATTTTAGAAACCCAAAGAAGGTAGCACATTATGTTAATGAAACAGTCAACAGAGATGTCCTTTGTTCTGGACTCTGTTTCCATATCAGACTAAGATGCTTAATCTGGGAGTTGAATGCTGGCAATAATAGCTTACAGACCATGTGCAGACACAAGTTCTGTCAGAAACACATGTGACAACCACTTTGCAAAAATGATGGTATAATGGTTTATTTCCTCTGCAGAAGAGGTCCTAACATTTTTGGTATTCAGAATAATAGTTTTGTTGTTTATTCTTCTCATTAAAAGAAAATACAGAGAAGCCATATAACTTTGGAATCTAAATAGATTCTAAAAAAAGATGGGAGTACTTTTTTTGTCCTACTCAGAATAAGCACTACTTCTCTGTTAGGCTCTAGGAGGGACATTAAAAAAGGGAAAGACACAGCCCCTGTCCTCGAAGTTCCAAATTCACTTGGAGGAACAATTCAAATCTACAAATCTACAAACAAAGCAATTAGAGAATGACATAACATGTGAAAAACGTTGATTTTATTTGGTACTAAAATTAATATGAGCTAAAATTTCATTTATAAATCTTACTGTGTGAGAGGAATGACTAAGCAGTCTATACATATGAAGTTACTTAATCCTTACAACAGTACAAGATACTACTATTATCTTCATGAATAAGGGATGCAACTGAGGCCGGAAAAGTTTAGGTAATTTGCCCAAGATCATACAGCTAGTCAGTGGCAGATCTAGGACTTAAAGCCAATGGTCTGACTATAATGAACTGCTCCTGTCATTGATCTCTAGATCATATTTGTGTTAATATTAAAAATATTAAGAACTATAAGTTACGTACAAACCACCAACAACTTGTTTCATCCTTCAATTCAGGAAGGTTGACCCTAGACAAAGCCCTTGACCTGACTCGCTATCTCCAACATGAAGCAAGCATCCCTGCTCTTCTCAAAGGTCTGGAATACTTAGAATTGTTTTACTACATGATGGAGAAAAGGAATGTCTCAGATGTCACAGAAAACCTCAAGGTTTGTATCACTTCCAGGAAGTTCACAAAGTAGAGAGTGTCTGGAGGATGGGTGAAACTTGGTCTGTTTCTGTGAACTCCTGGGGATAAATCTTTAAGAAGCCAAAGGAACTGGCCAATGGCACAGTCAATACCACTGCACCGAATGGTTGGAAATCCCCCATTTCTTGTTATCACCAACCTAAAAAGATCCTATCAGGATCATGAGCAAAATATTCCTCCTAAATGTGATTTTATCTTTTGTCAATTGATATTCCCCCTTCAGATAGAAAATTAAACCCTGTTTTTAACGCAAAAACTCTGTTTAAATATGGTAGGTGGGGCCCAGAAAACAAGGATAAAATACAAAGACAAATAGTTAGGTGTTTGGGGAAGATTCATGCATACAGTTTAGAGTTGATCCTTTTTGATGAGTAAGAGCTGTGTTAAGTACTAAATTTAGCCTCTCTGTAAATCATCCTGTTCTTTCTGCAGCATCACGTTCTCCAATATTTTAAGCCAATGATTGACACGCAAAGCTGGAGTGACAAGGGCTCTGTCTGGGACAGGATGCTTCGATCAACAATCTTAAAAGTGACCGGTTACCTGAACCACGCTCCTTGCCTCCTTAAGGCAACTGAACTCTTCTCTAAGTGGATGGAATCCAGTGGATAATTAAAGTAAACCTAGACATCTGTCCTGTTCTTTGTTTCTTTCACTTTGATGCAAAAGTCTTTGATCAAGCAAGACATTAGATCTGAAACCTTTCAGTGAAGATGGTATGGGCTTGGGGGTTAGTAGGGGAAAGCCATGCTGCGAATTACAAATCCTTGTTTCATGCTCCTGTACAGTAAATGCTCAATAGATTTTGTGGGATGTGAGGTTTAGGTCTCTTTAGTGGGAGAGCTAATAAGCATTGGCATGGTAACAGGAAGATAGCCAGAAGGTGGGGCTTGCCCAATCTCCAAAAGTGATGTCTTCTAAAGATAAAAAGCAATGTGAAATGTACAAGCAGTCAAAATACCAACATCATTTGTTAAGACTTGTTTGTTTTTTTGTTCGTTTTTTTTTTTAAAGGAGAGGTCACCTTTTAAAAAAGCCTATTTAATTCTTTATTACCCAATACCACAGATTTGTTACCCAAAATTTGACCCCAGATTTCATATTTGATGGGAAACCGATGACTTGGGACATCAGAAGTGTGCATATGGTGGCAAAATGGATTCTGGTGGTTATTGCAATCAGAGAGCTGCCTGCCCAGTGATCACATGGATTATGTTGCAGTTCAGTTTAGCAGTTGCAAGCAGAAATACTAACAGATGCCACAATCTTCTCAATTTCTGTCCAACACACAATTTTATATTGTTGTCATTAAGACTCTCACTCTACAGTTGATGTTTTGAGAAATCAAACTTGTATGTGAATCAAGGAAAATTCATTCCTTAAAACTGAAGAAAAAATTCACAATTTTGGTACCGTGTAATGTAACAGTGTTCATTTTTCCTATGCCAGATTGCTATAGGATAGGATATCATAATTTGTCTCCATTTAACTGAATCTCAGTGAGCTTTTTGAAATCCTTTCTTGAATTCTTCTTTTTAAAAACATTAATTCCAGCTTTCTTCTTTGTACTTTTCTGGTCATTGTGATTTGAGCCAAAATCAGTTTTAGGAAAAGGATCTTTTAGCTCTATTTTTTCTTCTTTTTGTTCATTTTTGGATGGGTAAGGCTAAATGTAAACAACTTGCTGCCCTATAACATAATGAGATATTATTCTATCTTTATACTTGTTACAAGAGGGATGATCTTACCTGCAGCAACACACTTATGGGTTGGATATGAGAGTTCAACATGTTTTTTTTTTTTTAATTTTATTTGTTTATTTTACAGAGAGAGACACAGTGATAGAGGGAACACAAGCCGGGAGAGCAGCAGAGGGAGAGGGAAAAGCAGGCTTCTCGAAGAGCAGGGAGCCTGATGTGGGACTTGATCCCAGGACCCTGGGATTGTGACCTGAGCCGAAGGCAGACGCTTACCGACTAAGCCACTCAGGCACCCGAGCGTTCAACATGTTTAATCGGATGCTATACTTATGAAAATATAAAGCTCATTTATGCTTATAACCAATAATACATAATTAAATATCATAGGTTTCCCCCTAACCTTCAAGACCACTAGTATAAATCCTAATGAAGAATTTTCTTACATAGATTAATTACTTCATTCGTTTGATGTATTCAAAATAGAATTCTTTGCATGTTGCCTGTGAAATAAGTGCTGCTCATAGGTACCAAGGATAAAATAGGAACAACTATGTGTCCTGCTTTCAAGGAACTTACCATGTATTTGTTATCAATTTTTATAAATTTATATAGTACATATACTAAAATCAAAACAATATAGATTATAACTTAACTGCTTTATCTTTGTTTTGTGATTCAACGGCACTTGGAATAGTTAAGCACATAGAGTGGAAATAACACAGTGTTAGAAACATAGGTTTAAATCCCATCTTCAAAATGGCTAGTTATGTTGCCCTGTGCAAGTTACTTAACCTTTCCAAGATTTATTTCCACTTTTTAAAAATCAGTATAATAACTACCTCACTTGGTAATTTTGACAGTTAAATATGCTGCACAAAGACTAGTACAATCCCTACTGTATGGTCATTGCATGATAAATGCAAATTTCCTGTTTACATCCCTGCTCCTACTGTTGTGGTTTTTCTGAGCCAGCCTACTCCTCTGTTGTGGTTTTTCTGAGCCATCAAAATGAATGTCAGTTATTACTGATCTAACAATATTGGAATTAAAAACCATAGACCAAATTAGAATCAAAACTAATTAATATTCTACAGAGCAATAAAACCCCCAAATCATGGTATCTTCTTTATGTGGATAGAAAATAATTTTATTATTACATCTTACCAGTTTTACAAATTTTAAAATGACTGAACCTAAGCAATTATGCTAAATTACAATTTTCTAGACCCAGAGAATTAGATGACTCTCAGATAGTCCTGTTAGAAAATACTCTTAATGTGATATTAAAGCAGCAAGTAGTAATAGTTTATAAAAAAAATCACATAGCACCAATACAGATTATTCAATTCTAGAATTCTATAAAACCAACACTTTTATATGTCAGAAGTCATCGCTTTCATTTATTGATTCTATAACATTTCTATTTTCATCTCTGAATAAGTTAAAATTTTATGATTATTCTCCTTGCTAACATTTTATCATCAATAGTGGGGGGAAAACCCACAGGGCACTTGGGTGGCTCAGTTGGTTAAGCATCTGACTCTTGATTTCAGCTCAGGTCATGATCTCAGCATGCTGAGATCAAGCCCTGTGTAGGGCTCACTGCTTGGTGGGGAGTCTGCTTGTCTCCCTTTCCCTTTGCCTGCCCCCTACTTTTTAAAATAAATAATCTTAAGGGAAAAAACCCACAAATAATTTGAAAAGTAGAATTATATAAGATACTTTTATAAAAGTTTGACCAAAAAAAGGGTTTAACACTCTACTGAAAACAACTCAGGGGTGATTCTGTTATGGCACTTTAAATTGTAATGAGGTCAGGAGGGAGCAAGATGGCGGAAGAGTAGGAGGCTGAGATAGTGTCGGATCCCAGAAGTTCAGCTGGATAGTTATCAAACCATTCTAAATGCCTGCAAACTCAACAGGAGATAGAAGAGGAAGAACAGCAATCCTAGGAGCAGAAAAATCGACCACTTTCCAGAAGGTAGGACGTGTGGAAAAAGTGAATCCAGAGTGACATGAAGAGAGACCACAGGGGGAGGGGCTGGCTCCCCGTAGCCGCAGAGGCGCAGAGCTGCAGAGCCGCGGAGCACAAAATTGGAACTTTTAGAAATCAGCTGCACTGAGGGACGTCCCTCCAGAGGCTAAGCGGAGGGTGCAGCTCTTGAGGGAACAGTGTGGTTTTAGGACCCATGCGGTCACAGAGGGACAGGGGGTGTCTGAGGGTGGCCGAGCCCCCAGGTATCAGACCGGGAATGCCAACACAGAGATGGAGCTGTGCAGTGGGCTATCATA
The DNA here is from genome assembly GCA_028533885.1 of Nasua narica. NCBI lineage: Eukaryota > Metazoa > Chordata > Mammalia > Carnivora > Procyonidae > Nasua > Nasua narica. Next base: position 66,965,103 of record CM052809.1, read on the forward strand.
TCGGGCTTACCTTAAACCATGATCTGAGGCACAAAGAGGTCCCCTCTTTGAGCAGGGACTCCACAAGGGGCAGCTCCGGAGAGACCCTTTCTTCCCCCTCCGGGAGGAGCGGTGCGGGACCGTGCAGCAGGAATCTGCCGGGTTTGGTGACTCCAGACGGGTCCAAGCGCCAGAGACAGAAATGCTCAGTCACAGGCTGGGTGAGCTCTGAGCATGGCCGGAGACCACGGAGACGGGAATGACTGACTGCTTTTCTCTGAGGGTGTGCTGAGGAGCAGGGCCCCAAGCTCTCAGCTCCTATGGGCCGGAGACTGGGAGGCTGCCATTTTCATTCCCGGCCTCCAGGGCGGTACGGAAAGCGTTCAGGGAACAAAGACTCCCAAGAGCGAACTTGAGCAAATTGCTTGGCCCGTCCCCTGGCGAGGGCGGTGCAATCCCGCCTCGGGCAAAGACATCTGAGAATCACTACAATAGGCCCCTCCCCTAGAAGATCATCGAGAATATCCAGCCAAGACCAAGGTCATCAATCTGCAGTGAAAACTGCAGAACCCCAGATTTAGGAAAAAAAAAAAAAAGCAACACATAGAATTCATGGCTTTTTCCCCCATGATCCTTTTGTCTTTCAGAGTTTAATTTTTTAAATTTTGTTTTTTTCTTGTTTTATTTATTTTATTTTATTATTCCTCTTTCCTATTTTCATGTTTTTAACTAGTATCTTATCAATACCCTTTAAAAAATCTTTTCTAATTTTCACTGTTACAGTCATATTTTATCCCTTCATTGTATTTAACCTTATTTTTTGTATACATATAGGGGTTTTTTTTCCTTTAAAATTTTTGGATACAATTTCTTCTAATAGATCAAAATATACCCTAAATCTAGCACACAGCTTGGTCTAGTCTCCAGCCTGATCACATTCTTTCCTCTTTTATGCTTTTTTTTCCTCTTTTTTCAACCAACCTCTTATCGATCCCTTTTTTAGAATCTTTTTTAATTTTCACTTTTTTTTCTCCCCAAATTTGTTTATTTTAATTTTTCAGTGTTACAAGATTGATTGTTCATGCACCACACCCAGTGCTCCATGCAGTACGTGCCCCTCTCGATACCCACCCCCTCCCCTCCAAAACCCTCGGTTTGTTGCTCAGAGTCCACAGTCTCTCCTGGTTCAACACCCCCTCCGATTTCCCCCCATTCGCCCTTCCCTTCCTTCTCACGATGCCCTCCATGATTTTCTTTATACTCCACATGTAAGTGAGACCATAAGATAATTGCCTCTCTCCGCTTGACTTATTTCACTCCACATAATCTCTTCTAGTCCTGTCCATGTGGATACAAAAGTTGGATATTCATCCTTTCTGATGGAGGCATAATATTCCATTGTATAGATGTACCACATCTTCCTTATCCATTCATCTGTTGAAGGGCATTTTGGTTCTTTCCACAGTTTGGCTATTGTGGCCATTGTGGCTATGAACATTGGGGTACATGTGGCCCTTTATACTCATATTCCATCCCTTCATAGTGTTTACCCTTATTTTTGTATATTTATAAGTTTTTTCTTTACTTAAAATTTTGGGAGGCAGTTTCTTCTAACACACCAAAAGTACCCCAAATCAGGTGTGGGGTTCTGTTCTAACCACAAGGCTAATATATATATGTATTTATTTATTTATTTATTTATTTATTTATTTATTTATTTTTATTTATTTATATTTATATTTATTTATATTCTTTTTCTCTTTTTTATTTTATTTTAATTTTTTTCCCTCTCCTCCTCTTTTTGTCTTCAACCCCTGATTTTGGCTCTCTTCCGATTTCTCTGGGGTCGTTTCTACCCTTTTAGTATCTTGCTCTCTCATTCATCTATTCTTATCTTAATAAAATGAAAAGGCAGAAAAACTCACCACAAATAAAAGAACAAGAGGCAGTACTGATGGCTAGGGACCTAATCAATATGGGCATTAGTAATATGTCAGAAATAGAGCTCAAAATGACAATTATCAAGGTGCTAGCTGGGCTTGAAAAAAACATGGAAGATATTAGAGAATCCCTTTCTGGAGAAATAAAAGAACTAAAATCTAACCAAGTTGAAATCAAAAAACCTATTAATGAAGTACAATAAAAAATGGAGGCTCTTACTGCTAGAATAAATGAGGCTGAAGAGAGAATTAGTGATATAGAAGACCAAATGACAGAGAATAAAGAAGCTGAGAAAAAAAGAGACAAACTACTGGACCACAAGGGGAGAATTCGAGAGCTAAGTGATACAATGAGATGCAACAATATTAAAATAATTGGGATCCCAGAAATAGAAGAAAGAGAGAGAGGGGCAGAAGGTATATTGGAGCAAATTATTGTAGAGAATTTCCCTAATCTGCTGAAGGGAACAAGCATCAAAATCCAGAAGGCATAGAGAACCCCCCTCAAAAACAAGAAAAATGGATCTATACCCCATCATCTAATAATAAGACTTACAAGTCTTAGGGACAAAGAAAAAATCCTGAAAGCAGCTTGGGACAAGAAGTCTGTAACATATAAAGACAAAAATATTAGATTGGCAGAAGACCTATCCAGAGAGACCTGGCAGGTCAGAAAGGACTGGTATGATATATTCAGAGCACTAAATGAGAAAAATATGCAGCCAAGAATACTATATCCAGCTAGGCTGTCATTGAAAATAGATGGAGAGATAAAAAGAAATATTGAAAGGGGTCCTCTAAACAAAGAGAGAGCCTAAAAGGAACATAGACCAGAAAGGAACAGAGACAATATACAGTTAACAGTCACCTTACAGGCAATACAATGGCACTAAATTCATATCTGTCAATAGTTACCCTGAATGTAAGTGGTCTAAATGCCCCAATCAAAAGACACAGAGTATCAGAATGGATAAATAAAAAAACTAGACCCATCGATATGCTGTCTACAAGAAACATCTTAGACCCAAAGGCACCTCCAGCTTTAAAGTGAGTGGGGTGGAAAACAATTTACCATGCTAATGGGCATCAAAAGAAAGCTGGAGTGGCCATCCTTATATCAGATAAATTAGATTTTAAGCCAAAGACTATAATAAGAAATGAGGAAGGACACTATATCATACTTAAAGGGACTGTCCAGCAAGAAGATCTAACAACTGTAAATATCCCTAACATGGGAGCAGCCAATTATATAAACCAATTAATAACAAAGTCAAAGAAACACATCAACAATAATACAATAATAGTAGGGGGCTTTAATATGCCCCTCACTGAAATGGATAGATCATCTAAGCAAAAGATCAACAAGGAAATAAAGGTTCTAAATGACACACTGGACCAGATGGACATCACAGATATATTCAGAACATTCCATCCCAAAGCAACAGAATACACATTCTTCTCTAGTGCACATGGAACATTCTCCAGAATAGATCATATCCTAGGACACAAGTCAGGTCTCAATCGGTACCAAAAGGTGGGATCATTCCCTGCATATTTTCAGACCACAATGCCATGAAACTAGAACTCAATCGCAAGAGGAAAGTTGGAAAGAAATCAAATACATGGAGACTAAAGAGCATCTTACTAAAGAATGAATGGGTTAACCAGAAAATTAAAGAAGAATTTAAACAATTCATGGAAACAAATGAAAATGAAAACACAACTGTTCAAAATCTTTGGGACACAGCAAAGGCGGTCCTGAGAAGAAAGTATATAGCAATACAAGCCTTTCTCAAGAAACAAGAAAGACCTCAAATACACAACCTAACCCTACACCTAAAGAAGCTGGAGAAAGAACAGCAAAGAAAGCCTAAACCCAGCAGAAGAAGAGAAATAAAGATCAGAGCAGAAATCAATGAAATAGAAACCAAAAGAACAGTAGAACGAATCAACAAAACTAGGAGCTGGTTCTTTGAAAGAATTAATAAGATTGATAAACCCCTGGCCAGACTTATCAAAAAGAAAAGAGAAAGGACCCAAATTAATAAAATCATGAATGAAAGAGGAGAAATCACAACCAACACCAAAGAAATACAAACAATTTATAAGAACATATTATGAGCAACTATACACTAGCAAATTAGACAATCTGGAAGAAATGGATGCATTCCTAGAGACACACAAACTACTAAAACTGAACCAGGAAGAAATAGAAAACCTGAATAGACCCATAACCAGTAAGGAGATTGAAGCAGTCATCAAAAAATCTCCCAACAAACAAGAGCACAGGGGAGATGGCTTCCTGGGGGAATTCTACCAAACATCTAAAGAAGAATTAATACCTATTCTCCTGAAACTTTTCCCAAAAATTTGGAAGAGAAACTTTGAAACTCATTTTATGAGGCCAGCATTACCTTGATCCCAAAACCAAAGACCCCATCAAAAAGGAGAATTACAGACCAATATCCTTGATGAAAATGGATGCAAAAATTCTCACCAAAATACTAGCCAATAGGATCCAACAGTACATTAAAAGAGTTATTCACCACGAACAGGTGGGATTTATTCCTGGGCTGCAAGGTTGGTCCAACACCCGCAAATCAATCAATGTGATACAATACATTAATAAAAGAAAGAACAAGAACCATATGATACTCTCAATTGATGCTGAAAAGCATTTGACAAAGTACAACATCCTTTCTTGATCAAAACTCTTCATAGTGTAGACATAGACGGTATATTCCTCAACATCATCAAAGCCATCTATGAAAAACCCACAGTGAATATCATTCTCAATGGGGAAAAATGGAGAGCTTTTCCCCTGAGATCAGGAACACGGCAGGGATGCC
>CM052809.1:66978002-67008442 GCA_028533885.1 Nasua narica
TTACGTTTGCAGGCTTTAAATCATTTATCTGTTATATTGCCTGTTCCCTGAAAACTTAATCTCGTTCATCAAAGTCATGTCTCTAAATCACAAGGAAGAAAGGGCAAAAATATTATGAAAGAAGTGGGTTAGTTGGGTTGAAGCACTTGTGTGTTTTATGTAATCTAGTATTTTAATAGATAGTACCAGATTATCTTCCTGAAAGGGAATGTTAATTTATTCTTTTTTAAAAAGATTTACTTATTATTTATTTGAGAGTGAGAGAGAGAGAGAGAGAGAGAGAGTGGGGGAGGGGGCAAGAGCGAACAGGGGGAGGTGCAAAGTAGAGAAGGAGAGAGAATCTCAAGAAGACTCCCCTGCTGAGCTCAGGGCCTGGCTTAGGACTTGATCCCATGACCCTGAGATCATGACCTGAGCTGAAACCAAGAGTCAAATTCCTAACCTACTGAGCCACCTAGCTGCCTCTCATTCACTTTCTTTTTATACTGTATCCTGTGCTTGTCAGTACCAAATGTTAATCTTTTATATCTAGTAACGCTTTCCCTGGTATAGTACAGCTTCCTCAGATATTTACATAGCTATGCCACTAGTTTCTTTTGATTGCTATTTCCTTGATGTATTTTTCTGTATCCTTTTACTTTGAAGTTTTCTGTATTTAGTTTCAGATGAGTCTTTCATAGAGGGGCTGTACCTGAATTTTGTTTGCTATTATGTTTCCCAACTTGGGCAAGCTCAGGCTCTCCCATGGTTCCTTTCCACTCTCAAAGGCAAAAAAAAGAAAAAAGCCCTCAATGTGAACACTGACTTCAGCCTTTTGCTTACCCCTCAGGGTTTCTGCCTTCAATTAGTATTTGATCCATGACTATTTCTTACTAGCTTTCCAGGTCACCAATATATTCAAACAATTAAATAATTCTTGAATTCTACATTTTTAATTATTCTTAGCAAGAAGGCCAGTCAAGGTACCTTGTCTAGCATATTCCCAGAAGCCATAATAATTTATTTTCAACAATGAAGCCATAATAATTTATTTTCAACTTTTACATAAGAGGCTCCTTAGGATGGAAATTGGTTTGCAGTATTGACTGCGTAGTATCGATTTTTCATAAATAAACTAAACTTGTGGGATGCCTAACAGTGTATCAGGAAGTTAGCAGTATAAATAGATCATTTGTTCAGGATTTAAATCAGGAAAATTTTCCAATATTCATAGGGAGAAATGGCTAGAAAGTCTGAGAAATGTAGACTTAACTGACTGGGTGAAAAGAATTTCTATCTCAATCACTTCTGCAAACTACTTTGCAACCATAACTTTAAGATCTTTTGCTAATTTGTTCTCTTTTCTCCAAAAGTTTTCATCTTCTACCATGTTCCCAGATAAAGTCAGGAAATTAGAATCTATTCTCAGTACATGATTAATTCTCACCTCTAGGTATTTACACATATGATTTCCCACACTTCAAAGTTCATGTCTCCCTCTGTTGAATTATGCCATATTTCTTTCTTTCAATACATCATTTCAGGTTTACGTTTCTGTAAGGGATTCACATGTTGATACACCTGACATGTCCTTGTAATCATCTAAACAATACTGCAGTTATAATTACAAACCCCATTTTAAGGTAGGAAGAGTAAATGTAGTAAATCCCTTGTCTATGAAAACACAAGGGATACAAAGGACATTATATCTTGGTTTTAAAAACCATATTCCTCATTAAAAACTGTTCTCTAGTAATCTGAGCTTGGAAATTCTGATTTCTAATTATTCTGAGTTTGAGTTGGGAAAAGGATAGGCCGAACACTCTAAACACTCAAATATGGCAAGAGGCAGGGATGGGGGTTGGAGAACTTTTTCTGAAAGAGAAACAATTGTCTTCATGGCCCAAGGCTACTAGCATATACTTTTATTTTCTTTCTGTTCATGACTCCAGATATAGGCCCAAAGACTAGTAGTAGGAATTTTAGAAGGATAAACAAGAGTTTTTTAAGCTGGTAAGGATTAAACAGGTCACGAAACTCAAGCTGATAAAGATCAAAGACAAGATCTGGCCTGAAACAACTATGCACGATTCATGTGAACCAGACAGAGCCCTCAGGAGTCAGGCTGGGCAAGTTAATTCAACTCACCTCAAGGACTAAATTAGGGTCACTTAAGCAACAATGAATAAGTTGTTGGTTAATGAGAAAGGCTGCATAGCATTTAAAGGTTTGCATATTTTTTTTCTTACTCTAACTTGTGCCTTATCTATAGGCAACAGTTATGATACTACTGATCAAAGCACTGTTTTACTTTAATTTTTTAAATGAATTTAATTTAATTTTATTTATTTTATTCTTTTTCAAAGCACTGTTTTAAAAATAATGTTCTATATTCTAGAAAAACCATTACCTGGTAGAAAAAACAAATTATTCTCGTAGTTTTAGAGAGAATACTGTTTCTCTGGGCAGCCTAGCTGTTTGGATTTTAAGGCCAAGGGGAATATACACACTATCATCTCCTCCAACTCCTGAAGACCTAGATAGAAATAACAATTGCAGTGTTGGCCTTGCGAGTACAGATCTAAAAAAAGGAAACCTCACAGACTTATTTTTTCTTCAAAATACATCTTCTCTTACCCAGTTGCCTTTTCTTCTATAATTTCACCATTACAGATTCATTCCTTTGGGCTAATAAAAGTTAAAATATTCAATTGTAACTCATTAGTCATGCTTTAGTGAGACTTTTTAATTTTGTTTAAATGAATACTTAGTTCTTTATAGCTAGCTCAAAAAGAGCCCTAAGGGGAGAGAGAAACCTGAAGCTGGGGGAGGGGTTTGGGGTGGGTAGGTTCTGGAACAAGGGCAACACTCTAGAAAATACTGATTTGGTAGGAGGCTTTGTCAGGCAGTATCTGGTACTTACTCAAGGGTGTTATACACAGGTGGCATTTGATAAATATTTGTTGACTGTGTGAAGCAGCCTCTAGAATGGAGGAACGAAAATGGAATATGGGACCTAGCAGAACTCAAAGCCCCCTACTTGTCAATTTTGCCCCAGGCTGATCCTGCTAGTACATTCGTATACGTCTGTGTCATGCGTTGTACATTATGCATATATCCTGGGTGCTTGTCCCAACTGGCCCAGTGTATTGTAAGCACCTTAAAAGTAAAAATGTCATTTCTGTTTTGTTTTTAGTTTTCTTTGGTGTTGTGCGCACCGTGGGCACGCCACCACTGCTGCTGACTGACTGACAGCCTGTGCCGGCAGCTATCAGACAGAGGGAGGAAAAGAGCATCTGAGTCATCCCAGAGTCAGCCAAAAATCACAGTCAAGTGTAATTTTCGGTATAAATATTACAGTACCTTCTCATGTTCAAAAACAAACAAAAACCTGAAGAACACATTTAATGGGAAGGAATCTTAGGCTCCGTGTTAGCAAGGCTGCTAGAAAGAAAGGAGAAGGAAAACGGAATCAGAATCTTCAGGAGTGTAAACATCTCCCTCGAAAGAGCAGGTCAATCAAAAATGCCAGCTGGAGACTACTTCTAAAAATATCATTTACATCTTCTGACTTTTATAGAGGAGGAACTATGATTGGTTTTCATAGCTAGAAGGAAGGCTCACCATCCCTGATACTTCCTAGCCTGGCTGGGCCCCAAATGATGGAGGGCGTAGATATCAGTATCAAGAAGACAGTTTCCTCAGAACATCATTATTTTAAATTATCGGGTTGGAATATATCAGCATCATCAAAATTTGTTTGCTCCTACATTATGCTTTGCAAGTCTAAACTTTTTTTTTTGCATGCAATATACATGGTATTAAAATTTCACAGTTCACATCTAACAGTAATAGCAAATACATCCTTAGTGCTTACTTTGTGCCAGTCTCTGTTCGAAGCACATTAGTGTCTTAATTCATCTTATTCTTACAATAAGAGCCTGGTACTTATCTCCTCAGTTTACCACGGAGAAAATGAAGCCAAGGGAGATTAAACAACTTGCCCCAGTCCCAGAGGCAATGGTTTTTAGGACATTTACAGAGTGTATCTATCAACATGGTTCATTTTAGAACATTTTTATCACTCCAGTAAGAAGCCCTCCATACCCACGAGCAGTTGCTTCCCGTTCCTCCCTCTCTACCACCTTCAGCAACCACTAATCCACTTTCTCTATCATTTTGCCAGGCTGAACTTTTCATACAAATGGAATAATACAATATATGGTCTTTTGTAACTGGCTTCTTTGATGGACATTTGTGTTGTTTACACTTTTTGGCTATTATGAATAAGGTTGCTATGAACATTCACATATAAGTTTTTGTATAGACATAGATTTTCAATTATTTTGGCTGTATAGCTAGGAGTGAAATGCTGGATCATTTGTTAACTCTATGTTTAGCTTTTTGAGGAACTGCCAAATTATTTTCCAACACAACTGTACCATTTTATATGCCTACCATGGTATATAAAGTTTCCAATTTCTCTAGATCTTCACCAACATTTATTATATCTGCCTTTTTTATTCTAATCTTCCTACACCTGAACCTAGCCATGCTGTGAAGGAGCTTCTCATTGTGGTTTTTTTTTTTTTTTTCTCATTGTGGTTTTGATTTGCATTTGCTTTATGGCTAATGATATGGACCATCTTTTCATGTGTTTATTGGTCATGTGTATGTATGTCTTCTTTGGAGAAATATCTATTCAGATCTTTTGCTCATTTTTAATTGATTTGTTTTTTATTATTGAGTTGTAAGAGTTCTTTATATATTCTAGATATAAGTCCCTGTGAGGTATATATATGACTTGCAGATATTTTCTCCCATTCTGTAGGTTGTCTTTTTACTTCTTGATGCTATCCTTTGAAGTTACATCTTTCTTGATACTTATCTTTAACTTTATTTCTGTTAGAAAGATGTTGTTATAATGAGTTGAATAGTGCATCCCCCAAACCAAAATTCACATGTTGAAGTCATAACCATCATTACCTCAGAATATGACTTTATTGGAAAAAAGGTCATTGCAGATGTAATTAGTTAAGATGAGGTCATACTGGAGAAGGGTCGGTCCCTGATCCAACATGACTAGTTCCCTTTTTAAAAGGGAAAATATGGACACGGATGTGCACACAGGGAGAATGCTATCTGAAGACTGGAGTTATTCTGACACCAGCCAAGGAAGCTAGGATAGAGGCCTGGAACATACCTTTTCCTGGTGTCTTCAGAGAGAACATGGCCTTGCTGACTCCTTGATCTTGGGCTTCTAGCCTTCAGGACTATAAGGCGGTAAAGTTCTGTTGGCAATAAATTCTGAGCCAATAAATCTACTACCTACATTGTGGTAATTTTTTGTAGCAGCCTTCGCAAACTAATATAAATGCCTAATTTATTTTTCCATGTTAGTAGTTACTTCCAGATCAGAATTTAAAGTTTAATAATATACCATTTCTTGGTTTGGGATCCTAATTACATTGGCCAATTACATGAAAAATTACATTGAATTGAGCTCTATCTTTACTTTTCCTGTGACAAGTACCTTAGGGTTTAAAGAAATTATTATCAAAATACTATTAAAATATATCAGTGTTTATAACTTTCAGTTAAGGCATTTAGGTTGCCCACTTGACATTTGGGTTGTTTGATTTTCCCTTTTCCCTTTTGAATAATAAAAATGGTTTTACCCAATCCACCCCCCCCCCCCGTCTCCCCCATGAAACATGGAAGTGATCCTAAACTCAGCATTCCAAAACACTGCTTTGTTTAAGAAACCCCTCATAGTATTTCCAGTGATTGACTTAGAAATGTACAAAATTCAGTTTTGGCAATTGAAACCTAAGAAGAATTCTAATGGGGGATTTTTGAGAAAAGTTTCCTTGCTCTTGAGAAAGAGACACCAAAGAAAAGGTTCCTTCTCCCTTCTCTGAGGCAGTCCCCTTTCTGTCCACAGGACACTCAATCTTACGGAAAATTGCTCACAGAGCAGACAGTGAGAAGCGGGGGGTTCTTGGTAAGGTTGGGAGCTGTGACTAGAGACTGTCTTATTTCTGCACTTCTGTGAGATGATAAATTTCCTTAATGTTTATGTTAATTTGATTCAGCATTTTGGTTTTTGTAGCCCAAAGCATCTGGACTACTATATAACTATTCCTTTCTGAAAACCTTTCAGTTTATTTAGCTGAATCTTTTTGCTAATGTCTAAGCTCTACAAGAACTCTGTTGGATAATTACATTGCTTTCCTTAGTGCTCTAAACATTTCTTAATTTGTGGTAGCTTCAAACATCACTAATTGATGCAGAGTATGTGTGCTGAAAATAGGTTACAGGTGTAATTAGATATTGACTCTTCTGGACCTTAGAGCGACTAGGTAGAAGTCTAGAATGGCTGGGAACCTCATGGTGGTCATCTTTGTCCTGAAAGCAAGCAGCATTTCCATTTATTCAAGAGTGCTGAATAAATATCATTTTCTGATGTATACACTGAATTGATATATTGTTTAGCTTATTTCAAAATAATTAGAAAAGATATTTAATAATGCTAAACTTGGAATATCACTAAATTAAATTGGAACATCAATTAAATAATTAATGGAACAGTCTTCTAGTAGCCTGAATTTAGCTATAATTCTCTTTACCCCATATTCCTTTTGTGTATTATTGTCATTGGCCTTAAATTCCATGTGGGAATAGGGAAGCAATAAACTCAAGAGCACTGGTTTTGAACACAGACCATCTGAGTTCCAGTCTGCGTCTGCTGTGGGACTGTGAGTGACTCTAACCTTTCCAGAATTCACCTCATTTATTAAATTGAGACTTGGCTTGGTTGATCCATGGTAGACCAAGTGCTTTATTTTCATGAAAAAAAAAGTTTCTATATTCATTGTTTAGCAAATTTGCTGCTTCTTTATAAATAAATGCTGTTTGTTACTCAGGGAGCTTATATTTTTTCCTCTCATCCTATTTATATTATATTTAGTCCTCCAAATATTTGATTTTCAAATGTTAAATGGTAGACAGCAAGAATTCTGAAAATAGTAGATGGGGATAGCAGACAAAGTGACACTACCTCCTCTGATAATGAATAGAACTTCATAATAATTTAAAGTATTATATCCTTAAACTAAAGAAGAAGCTCTGTGTAGGAGGATAAGAGGAGGTTAACGACTAAAACATAATCAGTAGCAAATTTACGAAATTGTGTTCTTTCAAAAAGTCTTCATGAAGTCAAATGTAAATGGTATCCAAACAAAAACAAAATACCACAAAGAAATCCCAGAATAAAGCAGAACAAAATTTATTATTATTCTTTTGAGAGTAGGTAGGATTATGAAACATTTTGGTTGCTTACACTTTTTACTTCCATTACAAAACCACAAGTCCTTAAATGTCCTTAATGTGTGTGTGTGTGTGTGTGTGTGTGTGTGTGTGTGTGTGTGTGTGTGGGAATGGGAGGGATGGAAGGCAAGAGGTTGGCAAAGAGAGTAAAGAAGCTATTTATCTCTTTCTCAAAGCTCAGAAAGACCTGATGCCCCACCTATATTTGCTACTGCAGGGGTGAAGCATTTTTACCACAAGCCTGCAAAATTTAGGTATTTAAGACAAAACACAAGATAACGTGTTTCACACTTAAAAGCATGATAGACTCTAGCTTACAGGTAAGGTGAGGTGAGGGGATTTAACACTCTGTGGAGTTTTAAATATCTCTGATACTAAATGCTTTGGCTGCAAAAATAACTCCAAAGGAACATGACCTGACCTAAAGTATAGGGATGAGTCTCTTATCTGAGCAATGTAAGGTGTGGAATCCTTTTAACAAAATCCAGCCCTGTATATGCCATATAACCTCTGAACACCGGTGGGCACCAATCCTGTGGTTCACTTCCTGTTTGGGATTCTGAAGTGTCCTGGGGTGGGGGGAGCCTAAGGGCTCTGGCTATGCTTAAGGCAGTGGGGAGAGAGTAACTTTGATCTCATAGGATACAGATATCTTCTCTGGAATGATCACAAACACACTACTGTTTCTGGCAGAATTCAACACTGCAAATGAACTAGAACTCTAATTACTATTGAACACATTCCCGTATGCATTCATAAATTATTTATTGCATACTTACCTTGGGTTAGGATACAGCCCCTCAAAAGGTAGTAACCCTGCCTTCATGGAGCTTGCATTCTTGAGACGGAGATTGATAATGATGAAACAACAAACAGAAGCATTGTTTCAGAGAGTGATGAGTGCTGTGAAGAAAAGCAGGGCCCAGTCTTTAGAGAGGAGACTGTGTTTGTGGCTATTTTCCGTTGTGTGGTCAGGGAAAGGCTCTCTGCAGAGGTGAAATTTGAGCTGAGACCTACAGGACAAGAAGATACCAGCAGGCAAAGTACCAGGCAGAAGGAATCATTCTTGCGCAAGGAACATGCAAGAGGAATGGTTAACAATGCTGGATGGAACCTGCGGACTTCCAGGAACCGCAAGAAGGCCTCTGTGGCCAAAGCATCTTTAGCACGTGTAGAGGAGGATCCAGAGTTAGGCCAGGAGTTTCACTTTTATTTTAACTGCGATTCATATCCATTGGAGGTTTTAAAGATGGAATGGAAAGTGCGTGATTTAATACAGTTGACATTTAAAAATATAATATTGCACTCCGATTTCACTTCTTTAAAACCTAATTTCTAATTCCGTACGGGTTAAACGACACCCCAGCCGTCCCTGTTTGCCCAGGCTGTTTGCAGTCGCCGCCGGCTTGTTTGCACCCGACGTCCTGCTTTTGACAGCCTCGGAGGAGTGTGTGACAGTTGGCAGGCGCAGTGAGGCAGAGCCCAAGCCAAGTCGCTGCAGGGGCCAGGGTTGCGGGAGGGTAGGAGGGGAAGGAGGCTGTAGCTGCGCGCTGGGAGGGCCGAGGCTTTCACTGCGAGCGTGGCGGAGGGGCCAACTTCGAACAAGGGATAAGGAAGCGGGCCCCTACGAACCCGGGGTCCCTGGGGCATTTGGTTGCTCCATCTCGAAGGTTCGCTGGGTAATGCCTGGATATGACATTGAAAACAATGCTGGCTCGCGTTTGGACGCAACGGCGGGAGCAGAGGAGGCCGAAGCAATTTAGAGAGTTTCCGTTTCAACTGGGTAGCTTCATCTGCCTGGCCACGGGCCCCTGCGGCTGCACCCACTGGAGCCGCAGGTGTTGATTTAAAGCTTGGTTCCAGCAGACCTTCTGCTCATTTACTGCGGCGCCCGCACCCCCGGTGAATCCAGCTCCAGGTTTTGTGATCTGTTTGCACGTAGAGGCCGCGCCCTGAACAGCCCGCGGTGGGACGGGAACCTGAGGGTCTGGGGCCCTGCGGGGGTCCCCGCCCTCCCGTCGGTCTCCCACCCTCAGACCTCTACGGACCCTTCCGGTGTGGGCCGGGAGTCCTGGGATGACCCATAGCACCTGCTCTGGCCTTGGCGAAGTGAGCAATCCGGAACCAGTCTCCGCAGGGAAACTGAAGCTTCGAATTCCGGAGAGCGACCTTCGCCCGCAGGCGGCAGCTCTGCCTCCAGATCGCGGCCTCAGTGGCACCTTTCAGCGAGGCCTCTCTTCACCGAGAAGTCCGAATTAGCTATCCACTCACTCTCCCATCACGTCACCCTAATTTAATGCTCAGCGGGACATTTCTTTCAGTCTTGTGTGCCTTCTGTGTTTGTTTATTGCCTGTCTCTGGAATGTCCACTACACGGGGTTTTGGGGCGCAGTATCGGGTTCCCGGCGCCGGGACGCAGTAGACGGTCATATTTGCTGAATGACTGAATACTGTCTCCCTGTATTGAAGAGCCTGAGCTGCCGGTCTTCCCGGGGCGTGGCTTTTCCAGGCCCTGCCCATGAGGCAGCCCCCACCTCTAACCCGCTCCTCCCCTTCCTGTCCCCGGAGGTGGCCTCGGGCCGTGCGGTGTTTTTCCCTCCGGCCTCCCTAGCTCTTTCTGCAGCTGGTGCAAAAACCCGGAGCAGCGGAATCTCAGAGCGGCGGAGTGGCGCCGCCCCTCGCGGCACCTCCCCTACAGCGCTCAGAGGCCGCGCTGGGCATGCTCAGTCGACAGGGCCGCTTCAGTTCTTGGAGTAGGAAGCTTGGGCGCTTCGGCTGTAAGGAGCCGCGGCGGGCGGAAAATGGATCCCTTTACTAACGGTGAGTAGGCAGCCAGAGACGTCGGGTTTGGGACTCTCTGGGGCGCAAAGGGACGTTGGCTGTCGGGACACGCGGGGTTGGGCTGCAGCCGCCCCCACTGTGGGTTTCCCACGAGGGTTTGGGGGCGGTGGAAACGGACTGGGGGAGGCAGCTGGAGGCTGGGGCGGGGGTGGTCAGAGGCCGGCGCTGGACCGGGGGCTGGCGTGAAGGTCAGTGCCACCATCTGCCGAGGGCCTGGGGGCGTCGGGTGTCTCCAGACCGCAAGCTGCGCTGCGTGGCCAGGTGGGCAAACAGCAAAGTTTGGGCTGCTTTGCGCAGAGGAGGGGAAAGTTGGCCTTCTCTGTTTGCCACTGGAGAAGGTGGTGTCTGCCGAGGCTCTTTTGGCAGGAAGGGTTAAGTCTTGGCCACTGCCAAACCAAACTTCTGTGGTGCGCAGGGATCTGTCCCCCCTGTCCTTCCGCGAGTTGCCTGCGTGACTTTTCCTAATAGGGAGGGTGGGGGTGAGGGGGCTTGGCCGGTTAATTTAATGGAGAGAAGAGAAACTTGCGGAAAGGCTTGCTTGGTCCTTCTCTTCGAGGAGGTGCCTGCCCGCATTGTCACCCTCTTGTCTGTTGGTGAGGCACTCTGCAGGTCCTTCAAGCTTCCTTTCACGGGCTCCCGATAATACCAGTTTTTCAGTCGAAGACTCATTGAATATCAGGGGTCCGTCATGGTGATATCACAATGTGACATAAGGGGAGAGTCAAAGCAGGAGCCTGCAGGATGCCCTGCAAACAGCCACAGCTCTTCACCGAATGGACAGAATAAATCCCACCCTGGTTAAAACCGATGGCTTTTGTTTGGACCAGAAGTGCCAGAGTCACAACATAGGGGTGAGATGTCTTACCATTTTGTGGCCTTCAGTATATGGATTCACTTTTTGGGACAGAAAGTAGGAAGAGTGCCGGTGAGGGAGAATTCACACTAAAATTAGATGATTCTCTCTGTAGTTGACCTGTGTTTTCTTGCTGGCGGTTGGTTACTTCAGGTAGACAGTTTGTCGCATTAATAGAAGCCAACCTCTGCTCCGGTTTAGATGGGTCAGTTCCCCCTCAAGAGGTAGAGACATTGCCCACTATATCCCAAACCCTAGCCAGACTTTGTTGTATGCTGTTTCATTCATGCGACTGCAAATTACTTATTATATTCTCCCTGTCCCTAATTCAGAATGCTTTATTCTACTGCCATCTTCCTGTCTCTACTAATAGGCTTACTGATGGCAACTTTAATTCTGAATTTTCTCTCATTCAGGTTCTATTTGTAATTTCTAAGGCTCTAAGAATAGTCGGGTAAAGTTATTAAGAGAATTAAGGAATACTGGAGCTGAAAGTAAACTTAGAGACCTTCTAGTATTTTAAGTGTAAAATATGTTTAATGCAAATCATTAAATCATTTCAAATGAATATTCCAAGGCTTTTTCTTTGTCCTAGGTAGAATACTTGGAGCTTCCATGTTTGTACGATTTTAAAATGTGAACTTTCACTTAAAATTCTCCACAAGGCTGAGTCACCGATTTGGTCAAGACTAGTGCTAGCTGATTTGGTGGACCTGTGCCTACAGAATTAAAGTACATTCTCAAATCCTCCAACTGGGATCTTTTCTTCCCCCTTAAAATATGTTTCTCTGGATGTTAGTATTTGCAGATTGTCACTTTTGAGAGGGCAATGGAAAAGTCCCAGAGAGGTGAACGAAGAGGGAGGAATGCTTCAACATCTATGTAGGAAATTGAGTTTTTAATCCTTTTCCTATCAAACGTCCAGATTTTCAGAATCTACTGGAAACAATTTGACGGTGCATCATTTAATTAATGTGTTAAACACTCGTTGAAGGCTTGTCTAAGTGTCCTTTAACAAGGAAATAGAAACTGTAACATCTAAAGTCAACCAAAAATTAATTCCTAGCAACTGGAGGTGCTTTTCAGGTTTAAGATTAACTGTTTATTTCAGAACTTTAAAGGATAGCTATAGAATTTTTCTTGTGTCTTTAAACGGTACTTGCCTTAGTATGTTTATCTTTGTACTTAATCCTATTGAGTACAAAGGATATGTACAGCTAATTCTTCTCCCCTAGGTCTGGGTGTTTTGGTGCAGAGTATTTTACTGTCCCTAGAATTTATAATTACAGGATTTATCAAGCTTGATATTGGCTTTTGTTGCACATTCACCTTCTTCTAATAAAATCTTCACCACTTACACTTTCTCATATACCCCTGCTTGTAGAGAGAAGTGTGAAAGCTTAGCAAAACCAGTTCCAGCAATTCAGAACCACTTGTCTTTCAATTAAAATGTTGTCAGTGGCTTCACCCTCTGACCTAGAAATTTGTAAAAGAGGCAGATTTAGTTTCTCTTTTGTCATTTTTAACTTTCAGTACTCCTCTATTCCAGTAGGACTTTCCATGCTTTCCCTGTTTTCCATCAAAACTTGCGGCTCCTATGGCTCATTTGTCTTGGGCCCTGCTCTCTGCCTGCTGATAATTGGGTTCATTTGATGAATATCCATGTTAACCTCTCCAGGTAACATATTGCTTCAACCTATTTAACATGCTTATTTCCAGAAAGGGTTTATAAGGGACCTTAGTGCCAGCAATTCCCATTTGGCTCAGGAGATATTTTTGATCTTGCCCTTGGGAGGGGACTGCTGTCTATTACGCTGCAGACTATATCCAGTCTGACTTTGGATTCTCGGTGACTTTTTTATGGGGAGAAAGATGTGCTGGACTAGTACTTAAGATTGGTTTGGCAGTAACTATTATGTCCTATTAGGCAGATAGAGGTGAAACTCTTAGGAAGTAGTGGTTTATATATTACTAAAAAAACAAACAAAAAAATTGATGGCAACTCTCTAGATATTTTGATAGATGTACTAGATTAGGGCAAGTAGTTATTCAATGACTAGATTTCTTTTTATTTATTTATTCTCCTTTACATGCAGGATTAGGGTATTTGAGAATAATTTTGATTCACGTTAAGCACTGTAAATGCCAAGGCTCAGTCTTAGAATCTGATCAAGGATTTCTGAGGTTAGGGCTAGAAATGTGCAACTTCATTTTGAGGATACTAGAAGTATTCACCAGAAGGGAGCTTTTGAGAACTTTATTAGGTTGGCAAATTCAGGATTTGGAAGCATACTTATGGAGAAGGACTTTGTTTCCTGATGTATACATATATTCATTTTTTTCTTATGAATGAAGTTACCAGGAATCACTTTGGTCCTACCGCCTGGTATATAATCAAACAAGGGGAATTACCTGTCTTGCAGACTATCTTTGTTTTGTTTTCAGATTGGTATCCAATTGGAAGTATTACCCAGCTTCCAAAATGGGAAGTCTGGAGAAAAAATTCAATATTCATGGATTGTAAAGCAGTATCAAATTGTGATTTCATCTTTTCAACTTACAAATAACAATTGTCCTATAGCTGTGCATTTCTTCTTTTAAAAAAATAGTATCATCAGTCAAAAATATGAGCTTACCACATTTTGTTTATATATATATTTCTTTTGTTCTATGATAAATGACCACATTGAAAGAAAATCCTTAAAATGGAAGATCATCGTTGCTCTGTGTAATGGAATATAAGTAAAAATATGTTTTTATCCTTCTGTCTTGATTTTTCTATTTCAGTTAAGTGAAATATGACTTAGATCAAGTGTTAACATCATTTAATATTCTAAGGTTGAGGCTGTAATTAGAAACTATTCAGTTTTTAAGGAAAGCAGTGGGGGGGGGGGAGTTCTTTGCTTTGTATAACAATTTCCAAAAAAGTGTGTCTTGAGACAAACAGCATATTTTAGCAATGATTAAAACCAGTGATTTTTAAAAAAGATTATATTTATTTATTTGACAGAGAGAGAGAAACAGCACAAGCAAGGGGAGCAGCAGGCAGAGGAAGAAGCAGGCTCCCCACCCAGCAGGGAGCCTGACTCATGATTCGATCCCAGGACTCTGGGGTCTGAAGGCAGATACTTAGCCAACTGAGCCACTCAGGTGTGCCTAAAATCAGTGATTATCACTTATCTATAGATGATCCTTGAGAGCTGAAAGATACATAACCAGAAAGATTGGTTATAAGGAAATCATCATACAGAAAATAAGCCAGGAAAGATTTCCTTTTTAGTCATTAATTCAAACACTGTCTTTTAAATGCCCACTTACAAGTAGATTTTCTGCTGGACGCACTTGCAGGAAACCCACAAACCTGCCAGCAGATAATGCTGACCTCAGTAAGAGAAATGAAATAGAAAAATCTAGTTCTGTTTGCATGCTAATATAAAACTAAGAAATACAGACAAAAAAAAAAAGGCAATAAAACTTTAAGGTAGTTTTCTAATTATGAAACAAATGTACAGAATTGTCTTTATAACTTGTTCCTGTAACATCTGTCATCAGTAAGTTCACATTTGTAATGATTCAGTGGAATACTCCTGTTAGGAACCAACAGCATTCTGAACCTTTTCTGTGGAAGTATTAGGAAATTGAGATAGGAAGGAATTCAGCCAAGGTTACTCCTAAAGTCGTGATGGAGCTGGATTAGGCCCATGGCTCTTGGCAGTTGAGGTTAGGACAGTGTCACTGTGTTCTGTCAGTTAGTTACCTCATGTCTTGAAAACTGGGAGGTTGGAACTAGAGCTAGTAATACTAGTAGATCTTTGCATAATATTATTGAAGCAACCAGAGAAAGTCTTTTTTTTTTTAATTTGAATCCCTAGATATGTATATTTTCTGAATGTTCACAAGAAACCAGGATTGGGAATGAAGGGAAATTTTGGAACCTCTGTGGTGGTTCAGCAACGTGTATATCTAGTGGCCTTTGTAAAGACACCTGCTCATTGTCCTGGTCTTTCTGTTTAGCAAATATGATAGAAACAAAATAGTTTTTATTTCTTAGTCTATGGAAAGATAGTTAAGATTTCCTTGTAACCTGATTCATTGTAATCCATTTGTGATTGTCCTGGGGGTACCTGTAGGACTTTGAATCCAAAGATCTTTAGAGAAACAAAAAAACAAAGATCTTTAGGGAAAATTGGGACTTAAGAGAATTAGTGATGAAGATGAAAGAAATGTAGAGATTTAAGGTAAAGCAGGAAGCTAATAGGCAGAGATTTCCAAAACGGTCATCTCTTGAGCCTTACAAATCTTTGGCTGAGAAATGAGTTTAGTTTGGGGAGCAGGATACTGATGTATGACGTTGAAAGATGGAGGAGTTGGGGTTGGAAGCGGTAAGTAGGTGGGACTGGTTAGACTAAGGCAATTGAGGGTTGAGGGGATGAGTGAATTAAGACTGGCATTTGGAAGCCCTGGCAGGAGATAGAAAACATTTGCCACAAGTTAAATCATACTGTGTACTTCTCTCTCTGATAGTCAAAAAATTCATCGTGTCTTTGTTCACTTTCCTGGGGGCGTCTGACTGGCTCAGTTGGTACAAGCATGTGACTCTTGATCTCAGGGTTGTGAGTTCAGGCCCCACATTGGGTGTGGAGCCTACTTTAAAAAAAAAAAAAAAAGACTCTTCACTTTCCTGAATGTTTTATATTTCAAGAAAAACATTTCTAAGAGGAATATAGAGCCATTGACTTTGTAGGAGCATCGTCATCACAGTTACTATTTTTTAGTGCCTAGTTTTGCTTCACTTTTCTACTGATGCTCATGATTGAACAGTGAACCAATTTAGTTGTTAAAAATTTCAGCCATAGTATCTAAACTAGGAAGAAACCAGTTCATTTACCAAATAAAGAAAGTTCAGGCTTCTAAGGGAGTTTGAAAAAACAATGGAGAAGCAAGTTCAATAGTAAAAGACCCTTTGAAGTTCTTTTCCTTTGGTGTGTATTGCTTAATGAGGGTCTCCTGAGCATTCCTTCCACATATTTCAAGGATGCAGCCACCAAAATAAAACTTAAGCTAATTGTTTGGGCTTTTTGTAAATTGCGAGATTGGATGGTCCATAGTTTTCTCTAGACCCCTGGTGCTGTCCACAGAGGCCAAGCCAGTGATCTGGGATGAAGGAGGGAAAGGCTTCCTGATGCTTCTATGGGGAGAACTTTATAAGCTGGGCTAATAGAAGAATGGGCAGTGCAGTAAGAGAATGGGTACCTTTGTGGGTTGGGTGTGCTTCTTTCCTTCCTGGACCTTGCAGCAAATAATGACCAGGGCTGCATGGTGGTGTTTTTTGGACCAGCTGCCTCAGGTGTTATTCACTGAGCAAGGAGACTCTGGGCCATGGCATTTCTCACAGCTGAAACTGTTATTTCATAAGATTTTAAACATTTTTTTTAAAGATTTTATTTATTTATTTATCAGGAAAGAGAGAGAGTGAGATAGAGCACGAGAAGGGAGAAGGTCAGAGTGAGAAGCAGACTCCCCATGGAGCCGGGAGCCCGACGTGGGACTCGATCCCGGGACTCCGGGATCGCTCAAGCCAAGGCAGTCGCTCAACCAACTGCGCCACCCAGGGGCCCTGTTATTTAATAAGATTTTAAAAAGTTGTTAGAACAGTCATCATCTCAGCAGCATTACACCATTCCTAGATTCTTTTTAGAGGAAAAATGCATGGTGATTAGTGGGAGTGATTACAGCTAAATGTTTTAAAGATCTTTCTTTAACTTGGTATTGGTAGTATGATTTGAAGACAGAAGTAGTATAATCCTTGTCTAGTTTCTTCTCATTCTGTAATTGTCAAAATGTCCTCAATGGTTAAGTAAAGGAGGCTGCTGTGGTCCTTGGAGCTTGGTGGAAGGAACTAGTATGTTCAAGATTTATCAAAATAATGTCCACGAATTTAGGCTGGTTCCACTTTATATTTATAGCAGTATTTTCTTTGCCTTTTAAACTAAATGCTAAGAACCTAAGTCCTTTGGGCCACTGACATTGTCCTTTTAATATCGAGATTGGGTGGCTAGTTTAAAAAAAAAACTCAGATGAGTGTAGAGTATTGAGTGTTAGTGGGACTAAGATATGCTTTGCTCTTTAGAATAGCAGCCTCCCTTCCATTTGTATCAGCACAGGCTACTGAGAGGCTTGATAAGCTCTTGTTTGGAGGAAGTACACAGAAAAATAATTAAATATAAAAGGATTGACTTGGGGATTAGATAATGGTGTTTTGAATTAGGTAGAAATAAATGAAACAAATTTTACTTTTATTTATAAAAAACAAACAAATAAATAAATAATGTGTGGCTAACTTTGCTCCAATGTACATAGCTCTATTTTCATTAATTGCCAATTCAGGAAACACTACTGAGATAAAGACTTGCAGAATTCATGCATAGAAGCTTTTCTTGGCAGATAATGAAATGACAATGACTACTGGTAGACAAAAATGTGGTTACAATCCCAGATTTTTGGATAATCATCATATATTTTTAAATTACTTAATGATAGGCAAACTGGGGGCGCCTGGGTGGCTCAGTTGGTTAAGTGACTGCCTTCAGCTTAGGTCACGATCCCGGAGTCCTGGGGTGGAGTCCCGCATCAGGCTCCCAGCTCTATGGGGAGTCTGCTTCTCCCTCTGACCCTCTCCCCTCTCATGTTCTCTCTCACTCTCTCTCTCTCAAATAAATAAATAAAATCTTTAAAAAAAATTAAAAAAAATGATAGGCAAACTGACCCTCAGCAAGTTGTAAATTGATGTCAGCGTTTTTGCTATGAAGATTCAGGATTATCATCTCCTTTGCATTTTATCAGTCTTATGAGTCAGATGGAAAAGTATTTCGAAATTATCAGCAAAATAGTATTTTCAAATCCTTCTGACATCAGCTCTAGCAAATTTATTCACCAGTTGAGGTATTTTCTAACCCATAAGCTTTCTGCATGCATAGAAGTGTTCTCATACATTTTCTTTGAGGGTCTCCATCAGTGTAGTGCATTCTCTTTCAATCACTCACGGATATTCTTTAGGCCTAAATCCATTTTTCATTTTAGATAAAGAATTATGATAGGTTAACCTTGTTTTGAAATATATCCAAATAGTTGATGGAATTAAAAATAAACTTTTAGCTTTTACTCTTCAGAAAGTATTTGCAGTTATGTAGATTTACCCAAGAGATTAATGAGTTTAAGTATTTAGGCATCATTAACAGTTTTAGTTACTTTTTACAGCTAAGTCTTTTCTCAGAGGTCCCCTGAGATTGTCAAGAACTGTGGGACACATGTTACGGGGAAATTAAAAAAAAATACTATATCCAATAAAAATTACAAATTTTATTGGAGGACAAGTTGATATAAACATAAACATTATAGTAAAGATTTAGCTTAGAAAAGGAAAATGAAATTGAAAATTAACCTCAATAATTGTATTTTTACCCAAAGGATGTATTAGTTAACTTTTAAGGGAATGAGATGGCATATCTTTATGTGAGTTCTGTTCATTATTACAGTATTTTGCACTGTTTTTTGTATTCTTTAGTCCTTGGATATCATGTTGCACTTGTTAATGTGTTTTAGGTGTCCTCTAGCCAGAATTTTAACTAGAGTATTTCCTCTGTGGAATCAGCAATGTTTTTGAATGGCGGTTGTTCAGTAGAATTAAATGATTATTATTAGGACTTTGTACCTTATTGTAAATTTTATATTTTCTCTTGGTTCTTCATTAATTTCATTCTAACTAACAACCAGAGAAAATAAATACAAGAGTACATATGTATATATACACACACAGAATTTATTGTACAAAAAGTTTTTTAGAAGATGAATGCTTTGGACTTAAGTCTATTTTATTGAAACCAGGTAATACTGGGATTCAAATGTACTTATTTTCTTTTTTGTTATTTTCTTTTACTGTGAATTTTTTACATCTTGCTAATAGTTTTTCTTCATCTCTTATTTTCATCAAGACTAAAAATATTGCAAACCAAAATTAGTGTTCCACCTCTCCTTGCTCCATTCTTCTTTTGGGGAGTCAGCAGTTGGGGTCAGAGAAGAAGCACAGAGGGAATATATTAATACAAATCCTTCTTACATACCATTATACACTGTGTCAATTAGCAGGTATTTTTTAAATTTGTTTTTGACAGGCCCCAATTATCTCTTTTTAAAAATAATAGCTTTATGGGGCACCTGGGTGGCTCAGTGGGTTAAAGCCTCTGCCTTCAGCTCAGGTCATGATCTCGGGGTCCTGGGATCGAGCCCCACATCGGGCTCTCTGCTTGGCAGGGAGCCTGCTTCCCCCTCTCTCTGCCTGCTTCCCCCTCTCTCTGCCTGCCTCTCTGCATACTTGTGATCTCTCTCTGTCAGATAAATAAATAAAATCTTTAAAAAAAAAATAGCTTTAAAAAAAGATACTCCTCTCAAATAAATACATTCAAATATACCTTCACTATGTGCTAACTTGTTCCACACTTTGTTCTTAAAGCTGTAGTACAAGTAAGAATATGCAGTATGGGCTTTGCACTTGGAAAACTTACCTTCCAGCAAAATAAATTTTTAAAAGATGTATATGAACACTCAGATTAGTACACTCTCTTTGAAAATGGTCAGGCTTGGAGGATCACAGGTCCTATCCCACACTGCTTTCCTTAAATGTATTTGGTTTTTTACTTTTACTTTATTTTTTTTTTCATTTTAGAGATCTATCCATGAATATTTCTCCTTTTGTAAGACTACTGCATAGTGTCGTGTAACAGTGAAGAGTAATTCATACTGCCAGCATTCAAATCCTGACTCCTCACTCACTGGCTCTGTGACTCTTATTTAAAGATACCACCAAGATGTTTTAATAAGTTATGTTAAAAAACTAAAATGTGCAAAGAAACTCAAAACCTTTTCCGATAACAACTGAGATCTAGGAGACATGGTGACATTGGGCATATTCCTGCCATACTGAGATTTTGAAAATTGGGAAACAAATAATATTTTATATATTTCGTTTACTGAAGGCTTGAGACCAATGTTGAAGGATTCTTTCCATTTCATATTTATTAACAATTATGCATTTGTAACACTTCCAGGGAAGCGTTGCCTAAGAGTAGAACTATTCATTTCTGCATTCAATTTAGTTCTGGCTTACATGTGTTTTTCTGGTTCTGTCCAGCAAGTGTAATATGCAACACTTTGCTGTTTATACAAGTAGATTTAGTTTCAGTGTTAAATCAGGTATTAAATAAATTTGTCTCTTAGGTCGGGTTGAAATAGTTCAGAATTTAAGACCAAAAGGGATAGTGTTAACATGAAGGTATGGAATAAAGGTACTTCTGTAACTGGTAACATTGCCTGTATTTCATAGGCATCAGAAAACAAACATGTCTATAATGTAATGTGTTTCAATTCATACCTTTTTTGTGTTCTCACAGAAGCTTATTAAGAAACTAGTTTTACTAGTGAATTTCAATTTCTGCTGTACCAGTGACACACTTATTTTATTATTATTTTGGCTAAATGAATGTTACTTGGCAGTACCTTTTTGGCTCTGAGAATCTATTGTGAATTTTGATAATGTACCTCCCCAACTCCACCCTGCCAGAAGTCTCTGGGCCTGTTGTTTGTTTGTTTTTTCTCACAAAGATAATATTCTGAACTTCGAATCATATAAGGTAGTGTTTTTGACTAAAGAGCAAGTGAGGGAGGTCAGAAATAATCCTTTAAGTATTTGGTGGCTATATGGGTGGATTGCATGGGAACAGAGTAGAGGCGTTCCTCTCCTTGAGTCACAGTTGTTCTTGGGAAACCTCGGCATTAAGAAGATAGTGTTTTCCCATAGGAATACGTTACTGGAGTTCACATTTCTGCCCAAGAATGTCCAAAGAGGCATAAATGATATATTATGAAAGCAGAGGTACCACTTGTTTAGGACTCCATTTTCTGACTGGTGAAAACCACATTTCCAGTTCTATATATATGTATTTGTTTCTTCAGCCAGGAACCATCAATTACGTATGACAGAAAAGTTACGGTTGTCTTATATTTGGTTCCTACTAGAGTCGGCACCCAACATAGTACCCCTTATGTTAAATGCTCTTTAAATGTTACCTGAGACTAATATTACTTTAAACAACTCCAAAACAAACTTTAAGTAACAATTGTGTTTTTGTTTTTGCTCTTTTAATTTTGGTTGTTTTTTTTTTCTTCCAAGTACAGTTTAATTTCAGTGCTCCTTTCCATTTTCTATATATTTCTCTCTAGCAAATAGAGTAATTCCAAATCACTTTTCCTGAATATTCTTATCAGTGTTCATTCAGCTTTCCTTTCCAGTGAAATGCCTTTTCTGTGTTTTGGACCCTGTGCTTTGTACTGGGAAGATAGTGCTAAATGAGAAATGGTCTTAGTGTTTGAGGGGAAGGAAGATGAAGGTTAGCGGGAGGGAATCTCTTACTCTGAAGCATATTCAGAATCAAAATTAAAGAATGACCCAATATTTCCCTTCTTCTTTCATCTTGTGTGCTTATTGCATCTCTAGAGAGCTGCTTTGCATTTGAGACCAGAGTGATGCAGTTAAATCAATTTCTCTTCCTGCTATGTAGCAGGCCTTCTGGCTGACCTCTTCTTGGGGTACTTTGTCTTTAATTAGAGAGCCACAAAAACAAATACCAAGCCAATTAGAGGGGACTTTTAAAAAGGAATTTCCTACTATCCCAGAATTGGTAAAAAGGCATAAATTGGTCTTCATAAGAATCCAAGTGGCCTCATGGATAAAGTAGAGGAAGCTACACCGTTGAAGGGCAGGGTTCTCTGTTATTTGACACAACAGAATAACTAATGGTCTGAGTTACTGTTGTGTGGTATGAGCTGAGATATGAAAGCATGAATTTTAGACATGACACCGACCAGGAGGAAAAAATGTTTCCTGTCCTGATGTTAAAGGATAAAAGTTGAATGACATTTTGAGAAGAACAAAACCTTAACTCCTTAGTGGTCAAGAAACAGAAATTATGATATGTAAACTGTGAAGACATTTATTCAACATCTCCTTTCCCCTTAAAAGAAATCTGCATTCTCCCCCCACCTTACTCCATAGATCTATGGAGTTCTTATGTAGAAATGGTATAGGCAGTGTATTAACTCAGCCTGACATAACAAAAAACTATACAACTGGATAGCTTAAACCAAAGAAATTTTATTTTCTTACAGTTGTGGTTAGGAGTCCAAGATCAAGGTGCCAGCATGGTTGGTTTCTGGTGAGAGCCCCCTTCCTGGAGTGCAGGTGGCCACCTTCTTGTTGTGTCCTCACATGCTTTTCCTCTGTGCACAGAGCTCCGTGTCTCTTTCTCTTCTTATAAGAACACCAGTCTTAGCAGTCCCACCCTGATGACCTCATTTAACCTTGGTTCTCTCTTTAAAAGCTCTGTCCCCAAGTGTAGTCACATTGGGGGTTAACACTTCAGTGTGTGAATTTTGGGGGAACAGGGAGCCATCCTTATGGATAGTTTATCTCAAGGTAAAGAAGATCATGTTTTTCCATAGGCACAAATTATTAGAGTCTATATTCCTTCTGCCTGAGGATGCTAAAAAGAACATAAACAGTTCAGTTCTTTTTTCGTGGACCTAGGAGTCCAGGATGATTCAGAACCCCTTGTCCCTTCCTGGCCTGTTATAAAGTTATGCGGACCACCTATCTATTTATTTTTCTTACTTAATACATTTACTCTATATGCTTTTTCAAACAGTATAATGAAACTGCAGTGCTTAAATTATATCTGGAGAGTTGGGAATTTTTGTCTTTATCTTTGAAGGCAAGAGTTATGCTTCTCAAATCTTTTGGTATGAGGACGCTTTTTGTATACTCTTAGAAATGATTGTGAACCCCTAATTCATTTTGCTTATGTAGGCTATATCTCTAGATATTTACTACACTAGAAATTAGCACTGACATTTTTTTGAAAATAAAAATTAATAAATTAGTAGATTTCATACAATAAAAAACCTTTTACATGTTAACATAAAGACATTTTTAAACGAAAAATAACTATCTTCCAAAACAAATTAGAGCAATTATCTTACGTCATTGCAAATCTCTTTAATGTCTGGCTTAATAGAAGACCACTGGGTTTTCAGATTTGCTTCTGTGTTCAGTCTGTTGTGTCATGTGTTGCATAGCCTATGGAAAACTCCACTATATACTTATGAGAGAACAGGAATGAAAACGGCAAATAACATATCAATATGAAAAAAAAACATATCAAAAACTGAAAACAGTTTTTGGCCTTGAGGGACACTAAAAGAGTATCGGGGATTCCTAGGGGTACCCGTACTACACCTTGAAAAATTGGAACATTAAACCTGCCTTTTACAGGTCCTGGAGAGGAATACCTTCACAGTCTATATAACAGGTAGAAAGTGGAGCTCATGGAATTGGGCAGCAAGTGTCTTAAGATAGATCGAGGTCATAGGAGAAGGAAATGTTCCAGCCAGGCATATCTGACGAGCCACACCTTAGATGCCTCGGTTATTTGAGAACTTCAAGGTCATTTTATTTCAGCCCTGGATGGTATTAGAGAGGACACAGATTTTTTACAAGTGATTAAAGTATCTTTTAAAAAATTGATTTTTATCTATTTTCTGTTTATACCTGCAGGATTTTTCAACAAGCTGTCCCTCTTTCTCAATACCCCCTCCTTCCAACATATACTTAATATGGGTACATTATTTAACTTCTCAGTCCTTGAATGAGGTCTTAGACTTACCTTAATTATAATGAATTTAAGGCCTATAAACTTCAGTTGTTTTTGTTTTCTGCTTGTGTTGATCTGTGGAGTCCAGAATGAAACAAAACCCTTTGTCCCATACTTGCCCCGTCGTAGCATGATCTAGACCTTTAAGAGAACTGAAGTCAACCCTCTTTTTTTTCTCTGGGCTCTTTGGAGCCATGAGTAACTAGGACTGATGTACTTAAAACAGTCTTGCCCCCAAGACAGGCCATATGGTAAACGGTGATCACATGTAAACATGGAAACCCTGGCATGTACACATAAGTTAGACAACGTGAGCTAGTGTTCTAGAAAAATAGGTAATAAACCCACCCATGCTAACACATCCATCTGCAGTACTTTGAAATAGTTACTAATATTAAAGAGAAAGCCTTTTACTCTCTGAGTGTTTATAACAAGTGTTAGGAATACTTTTAAACAGGAGACCTTTTATGCTTCCTTTGTGTGAGTGGACAAAAAGTAATTTTGTAATAAAGTCCTGAAGTCTGGTCGGTGAGTGTGTAGTTATTGTTCAAATAAACCTCTCAAATTGGCCTTTTTATCATTAAAATCAGAGTACCAAAGTGTTGCATATTCCTGATTCTTATTGTTACATTTGTTCAACTTAAAGTCAAAGCAAAAAAAGCTTTATAGTTTATGCCTCCCTCCATCCCGATTCCCAAGCAGTCACTGACCCGCTTTGTGTTACTACAGATTAGTTTATTTTCTACTTTTATAGAATTTTTCAAGATTTTATTTATTTATTTGACAGAGAGAGAGAGAGAGAGAGCGCGCGAGCGTATGCGTGCAAGCAGGGGGAGTGGCTGAGGGAGAAGGAGGCAGATGCTTAACTGACTGAGCTACCCAGGTGCCCTTACTTTTATAGAATATTATATAAATAGAATTATATAGATTTTGTATAAATGGAATCATGTACTTTTTTGGCCTGGTTTTTTTACTCAGTATAATTTATTTTGAAATTCATCCATGTATTATCATGATTCTTTTTTCTTTTTAAATTGCTGAATAGTATTCTGGTGTATTGATATATCATCATTTGTATGTCCAATCACCTCTTACTGGATATTTGTTTCCAATTTTGAGTTATTGTAAAGCTGTTGGGAAACTCAAATACAAGTCTTTGTGTAGACAATTTGTTTTTATTTCTCTTAGTTAAGTATCTAGGAGATTATTAGTAGGGTCATCTGGTAGCTATATGTTTTAGCTTTTTAAGAAACTGCCAACTGTTTCCAAACTGGTTTTATCTGGGGCACTTGGGTCGCTCAGTCAGTTAAGCATCTGCCTTCGGCTCAGGTCATATCTCAGGGTCCTGGGATTGAGCCCCATGTGGGGCTACCTGCTCAGCAGAGTTTGTTTGGGTCTTGGTTTGATTGTCTTTGAAACTTTTTTTCCATTAAATTCTTGAATTTATAAAATATGTCTTTCACCTATTTGCAAAGTTTTGGGCCATTGTTTCTTTTTCTTTTTTTTTTTAATTTAATTTAATTTTTTTCAGTGTTCCAAGATGTATTATTTGTTTCAGGGGTACAGGTCTGTGATTGATCAGTCTTACACAATTCACAGGACTCATCATAGCACATACCCTTCCACATGTCTGTCACCCAGTCACCCTAGCCCTCTTACCCCTCTTCCCTCCAGCAACCCTGTTTGTTTCCCGAGATTAAGAGTCTCTTATGTTTTGTCTCCCTTTCTGGTTTCATCTTGTTTCATTTTTCCCTTCTTTTTCCTATGATCCTCTGTTTTGTTTCTCAAATTCCTCAAATCGGTGAGATCATATGATAATTGTCTTTGTGTGATTGACTTATTTTGCTTAGCATAATATCCTCTAGTTCCATCCATGTTGTTGCAAATGGCAAGATTTCGTTTTTTTGGTGGCTGCATAGTATTCATGTATGCATGTGTGTGTGTGTGTGTGTGTGTGTGTGTGTATACCACGTCTTCTTTATCCATTCATCTGTTGATGGACATCTAGGCTCTTTCCATAGTTTGGCTCTTGTGGACATTGCTGCTATAAACATTCGGGTACACATGCCCCTTTGGATCACTGCATTTGTATCTTTAGGGTAAACACCCAGTAGTGTGATTGCTGGGTCGTAGGGTAGCTCTGTTTTCAACTTTTTGAGGAACCTCCATACTGTTTTCCAGAGTGGCTGCACCAGCTTGCATTCCTACTAGCAATGTAGGAGGGTTTCCCTTTCTCCACATCCTCGCCAACACCTGTCGTTTCCTGACTGGTTAATTTTAGCCATTCTCACTACTGTGAGGTGGTATCTCACTGTGGTTTTGATTTGTATTTCCCTGATGCCGAGTGATGTTGAGCACTTTTTCATGTGTCTTTTGGCCATTCGGATATCTTCTTTGTAGAGATGTCTGTTCATGTCTTCTGCCAATTTCTTGATTGGATTATTCGTTCTTTGGGTGTTGAGTTTGATAAGTTCTTTATAGATTTTGGATACTAGCCCTTTATCTGATATGTTATTTGCAAATATCTTCTCCCATTCTGTGGGTTGTCTTTTGGTTTTGTTGTCTGTTTCCTTTGCTGTGCAAAAGCTTTTTATCTTGATGAAGTCCCAATAGTTCATTTTTTGGACCACTGTTTCTTGATAATTTTTCTCTCTCGGTATTTTTTTCCTATCATTCTGGGACTCCCAGTTACTTATATGTTAGTCCTTTTGCTGCTTTCTTACAGGTCCTTGTGGCACTGTTCACCTTTTTTTCCTCAATCTTTCTTTTCTGTGGATTCTTCAAATAGAATAATTTGTTTATAAGAAATATTTATTGTCTGATATGTAAATCATCATCAAAATTGGCCTTTAGTTGAGCTTGTAACCGCCCTGAAAAATAGCTGGAGTAAAGAGCTACAGTGAAACTTGGTTTTGTTAAGAAATCTAAAGTAAAACTTAAAAAAAATCCCACACACTATGATTCGCTGTGAACTTTTAAGTTGCTAATTGAAATGTATTTTTAAGCAAATTGGCCAATTTGGTGCTTGGGGTATGGAAGTGTCATTTTCTGTATTAGTAGTCTTCTATCATGTATTACAGTGAGTTCCGTGTCCTGACAAAGAGCAGGGCAGTTATTTTTTCCCAACGATGACTGTGTCGAGACCAGTCTTTGTAAGAAGATGGAAAAGTAACAAAATGTGTTAGAAATACTTGCATTAAAAACAAATTTTAGAAATTGGTAGTGTCATCTCTTAGCCAGAAAACTCCCATATTGATGATTATGTAGAGTCTGTCATCTCATGTATCCTGGTTTCCAATACCAGGATTCAATTAGTCCTACAGGGGAGAAGGAGACAGGAAATAGATTTTCTCAAGCAATCAGCTATAGTATAACATGTGAAATTTCCCTAAAAAATATAATTTTTTCAATCCTGTCTAGTCTGTTTTGTCTGAGATCAGGATGGAACCGTGTTGCTCAGTCTTGAGCTGTCAGCCTGTCTGTTAATTTTAATATGTTTGTTTTTCTTCTTCCGGTTTGGAGTTAAAGTCTTGAAAATTCTTTTTATTGTGAAATGTAAAAACTCGTTTTTTTAAAAAAAATCATAGTTCTTTGCTCCTTTTGAGGGAAAAAGAGTATCTAGAATAAAGTAATAACTGTAGCATCTTCTAGACTTGCTACTTAGATTGATGAGTGCTTGTACAATGTTCCAAAGTTCTATTATCTGGAAAGGATGAATTAAAAAAACAAAATCAAACCAAAAAAACCTCCTCTACCATGGCGCAAGAAGAAATGACTTCTCTGAGGTTGCTTAAGCATTTCCTGTAAGTCTGAGAAAGTGGTTGTTTTCAAAATCATTGAGCTGAATTTGGGTAGAACTAAACTTAGCTGAACAGTTCTGTGGGTTAAATTTGGTCATTGTTTCACTTCCAGCTTCCTTTCAGAAAAGTTAAAATTTAAAAAATTAAAAAAAGAGGTCTTGATTTTATTCATTTTTACTAACCAGCTGAATAACTAAACAATAATTAATTACTATAAAATATAATAGGTTTAGAAGGTCTCATAAAAAACTTTTAATTCTCTACAATAGCAAAAAAGTAAAGTTTCAGTAAAATGGGTATTATGTTTGGATAATTTCATAATCCTAATGAGTGGGAGAAAGTTCAGTTTACAGACCATGATGAAGTCATAACAGGGAATGTAATTGGGCAAAATCAAATAGCACTTTTTGAATACCTTCTAAATGTCTGGCTAAGAGAGTTGTGAAAACCATAGTGTCAGTGTCTGGCACACGGTAGTAGTTTTATCAATATCTGGCACCATCCTAACCCTCCTTGTAGCTCTTCATCCCGACCTAGAGGCAGCTCTGTGACCACCCCAGATCAAGAGACTGCAAAGACATGGGACTTTTCTCTGGCACATGAGGCCTGGTTTGACATTCCCTGGGCTATCTCAAGTCATGGCACATGGCCTAGAAGGGCTACTGCAGTCAGAAAAATGTAGATTTGAAATTTGGCCATGCCACTTACCAGCAAGTTATTTAACCTGTCTGATTCTTCTTCATCTATAAAATGTGGGGATTAAATTAAAAGATGACATATGTAAAATGCTGACTAATAATACTGAAACTAATAATTATTTAGCACTTTACTATGTGTTAGGCTCTGCTTGAAATGCTTTACACATACCTCATTTAATTCTCACAACTCAGTGAGATAGGTACTGTTATTACCTCCATTTCACAAATGAGCAAACTGAACTTGGAAAGATGAAATAACTTGCTCAGGGTTACATAGGAAGTGACAGAACATTCTGGTTTCAGAGACACACTTAACTACCCGGCTTAGGCCAGCTCATTGTTAGCACATGCTAAAGCCCTTAGTGAATGTTGGTTTTTATCATCATCATTATTGGTGGTAGCATTAAGATGGTTGTAATGAACTTGGTCTTACTTTTCTCATTGCCTGATGCGGTCCTGTACTAAGACCCAAGGCAGAACATCCTCACATCTATCGAGGGAGTAAGGAACTATGAAGTCATGTACTTCAAGGCCCTTGGGCCTTGGAGGAGAGGCCCACAGTTGCTCACTGTTCTTGTATAAAGAATGCTGTGTGTTCTGAATACCAGGTGTTCCACTCTAATGGGTCAGAGTAGAAGTCTGACCATGAGACCCTGCTTGTGTTCCCTTTGCCAAGATGCCATAGAATCATAGAACGTGTATGTACAGTGTAATCTCAATTTTTTCTTAGGGGATAGATTAGTCTGTAAGAATTCTACACCACAATATTAATAGTTTATTGTGTGAGTGATGGAAAAATCATTCATCTATTACTGGATAACAAATGACAAAACTTAATAGCTTAAAATAATAACCATTTTGTTTGCTCACAGTTTTGTAGTTAACAATTTGTACTGGACTCAGCTGGATGTTTCTTCCACTGGTCTTGCCTGAGGTCACTAGTAGCGACCATAATTTAGCAGCTTAATTCGGAGCTGGAGGATTTAAAATAGCTGAAGTGGCATATCTGGCAGTCGGTGCCGCCTGTTGGCTGGGCTTGTCTTTGCGACGTGGTTCCTCACCCACAGGGAGGCTAGCTCGGATTTACGCTCATGGGAATCGCAGGTCAGTAGAAGAGAACTAATGAAAGTGACAAGCCCTCCTAAAGCTAGGATTGGAAATTTTGTAGTGTTACTTCTGCGTTCCATTGAAGGCAGCAAGGTTGAAAGCCATTAAATTCAAGGGGTGGAGATAGAGACTCCACTTCTTAATAAGACATCCAGTGGGATGTTAGTATCCAGGTTATTTGATTTCACCATCCAGGACCATTTGTAAGACACTCCAACAGTGTTGGTAATTTTTCATCAGTTCATTAACGTTAGATCTTGAGAAATTAAAGTATGATCTGTACATGTTTGAGGGAGTTTTCCTTTTTTTATACACATAAAAAGTGGAAAATATAGATAATAAAAACACCCAACATACTCAGAAATAACATCCCAGAAGTAACTAGTATTAACATTTTTATATACAGTGTATCCAACTGGATGAATATTTATTTATTTAAAATTTTGTAACCTGCCTCTTAATACTGTATTTTTAATACCCTTTCATGTTTAAAATAGCAATAAGTAACTTTTATTTTTTTATTTTTTTTAAAGATCTTTTGTTTATTTATTTGAGAGAGAGAGAGAGAGCGCATGAGAGTGGAGAAGGTCAGAGGGAGAAGCAGACTCCCCACAGAGCCGGGAGTCCGGTGCGGGACTCGATCCCTGGTCTCCGGGATCATGACCTGAGCCAAAGCAGTTGCCCAACCAACTGAGCCACCCAGGCGCCCCAAGTAACTTTTAAATGTAAATAATTTTTTATTTTATTTTATTTTTTTCTTTTTTTTCTCCCCAAATTTGTTTATTTTAATTTTTCAGTGTTACAAGATTGATTGTTCATGCACCACACCCAGTGCTCCATGCAGTACGTGCCCCTCTCGATACCCACCACCAGGCTTACCCACTCCCCCCACCCCCTCCCCTCCAAAACCCTCAGTTTGTTGCTCAGAGTCCACAGTCTCTCCTGGTTCAACACCCCCTCTGATTTCCCCCCATTCGTCTTTCCCTTCCTTCTCACGATGCCCTCCATGATTTTCTTTATACTCCACACGTAAGTGAGACCATAAGATAATTGCCTCTCTCCGCTTGACTTA
>CM052809.1:67008942-67044570 GCA_028533885.1 Nasua narica
CTTTCTCCACATCCTCTCCAGCATTTGTTGTTGACTGTCTTGTTGATTTTGGCCATTCTAACTGGCGTAAGGTGGTATCTCAGTGTGGTTTTGATTTGAATCTCTCTGGTGGCTAAAGATGATGAACATTTTTTCATGTGTCTGTTAGCTTAAATGTAAATAATTTTTATGCCTACCTGGTATTTTATTAGCTATGAACATACCTACCCCCTATTGTTCCCTACTTAGATTATTTCCTTTTTTCTTGCTGTGTAAACAAGACTGCTGTAAACATTGTTACACATACATCTTTCTGCGCTTACTCATGGGATGCATTTCTCTTGTGGAATTTCTTGGTCAAAGAATGTATTTTAAGCTTCTACATACATTGATGAGACATGATTTTAAACATTCTGTGGTTTAAACTCAGTATGTATAACTACAGAGCAAAGTTCTTAAGTGTTATAGTAAAATTATTCTTTAGACTTTCACAAATAGATGTATATCTAATGATTTGTGTTTGGGGGAACCTGTATGTGTGCTCTTGGGATGAACTATTAGGGTGAACTTTAGATTTAGATCACTTTTCCTTTAACATGATCTCAAGTATAATGAATATCTTTAAAAACCTAGTTAAGAATGAAAATCATAAAGAAAAATATATTGCTCTAACATTTCAAGTCAAATGTGTATGCTTAGTTACTAATATTGTCTTACTGACTAAAACTTTTATTTTGCATGTGGGTCCACTGGTTAAGAGTTCTTCATATTTCTTCCATGCTTCCCATGATGCATCTGTAATTTCCAGGTCTTTATTTTTTATTCAAGTGGTTTGAGAACTTAGATACTTTGGAGCCTGGGGGCAAAAATTCTTCTGTAGAGCCCTCCTTCCCCAATCTTTTTGTTTTACTTGTTAATACTTAATTTGGCAGCCATTTTATTTGGGGGACTCACTTTTGTAGGGTCTTTCTGCTGCATGTTCCGTTTTCACAGAAAAGATTTTCTTTCTTTTTTTCATTTAATGCAATAATTATTGCAAAACTATAATTATAATTTTAGCTAGCATACATTGATTGGAGAACAGCTAATCTTTGGCAAGAATCCAGCTGCTCTTGTGGGGACATAGTGCTTGGACATTCTACAGAGTAGCCCTTTCGGCACTCAGTAGGCACCTGGTATCAGAAAATGTCTTTGGAAGGGAATGGAGAACGTTGGTTAATTTGGAGGTTTAACTGGACATAAGTTAAGAGGACACCTACTTTGTTGAGGTAAAAAATTGTCTTCTTTTACTAAAGGAAATTACTCTTCTCTCATTTTTTTATTCTTGTTTTACAATTAAGGTTTGTATTAAACTACAGGTATTAATTTGTCCCTCTTCTTGATCCTTTACATTAAATTCTATATCTGAAGCATTTCGTGGCAGGCTTCTTTATGTGCTGTAGGCCTTGTTTGTGTTTGATACTCTTTGGTCATTGGCATTCTCTAATAGAATGTCTCCTTTTCATCTTAAATGTTCTTCTTGCTATTTAAAATAATGTGCTCCATAGCTCAACATAAAACTAGCCAGTTCATCTTCTTTGCTTTTTCCTTCCTGAACTGAAATGTTGAATTTTGCTTATAGGACACAAAACTGCACAGAAAATAATAGCTGTGATTAGTTAGACTCAGGGACTATGATGTGGTGTAGAATTTGAAGATGGTGAAAAATTTATTGACTGAGTGTTTTAGTTTGGTAAAGTAAAATTGATGGCTATGTAATACTGCCCTTTAGGTTATTTTAATCAGAAAGTGTGAGCATTATATAAATTTAAATTGCCTTCTTATAAATTGTAGCTGTCATTGGTTATCTGAGTTTTGTTGTGTAAATGCAATTACAGTAAATGAACATGGCCTTTAGGTACATTTAATCCCTAGAGATATTTTGGGAAGGGTTGTAGTATCTTTACAATCAAGGCAGCCATTTGGCAAGTATCTCAGAAGTCAGAGGACTTAAAATATAAAACCTGTGTATTAAAATTTCTGTGAAACAGATAGAATTATCTCAGGTTATCCTGTTCCACACTTGACTGAAATCCCCTATAGACATTGCTGTTGCTGATCTTAAAAGACATCAAGAGGCCAGAATTGTTGCTTATGTTATCATTTGGTATTTAAGGCACAGAAGATAAAATGGGGTTTCTGGACTTGACCTATTTTATGAATTTATTTACTGCTGTGTGCTGTGGGTGACATAGAAGCATCATCTTTTATAGTAAAAGGTGTGGCGGGGGGAGATTGTACTGATGCATCTTAAAGAGAAATGCTAGTGTGCTTGGCTGAAAAGTAAAAGATGTGTTTATTTGCTTATGATTTTGAAGCTCCTACCATAATTATTTAATATATGAGCAATAAACTGTTAATGTAGCACTTCAAAGTTTGCAGTGTCACGACCCATTTATCTGATTTGACCCCTGTGATAATCTAAGCAGACAGGGCAGTCATTATCTCCATTTTACCTGTAAGAAAACTGAGATCCCAATAGCAAACTAAGTGGTGGAGCCAGAATCAGAATCCACAGGTCCTCAGCACTAAACGCTATGCCTCCTAAACCATATCGATTTAAGTTATACACCGGCTTTGAGGGAAGAGGAGGAAATGTAACAAGAAGTCAGAAGAATCAGTTTCCAGAAGAAATGAAACGCAGTGTGACTCAAAGCCCATGATCACTGAAGTATTACTGAGCCTTCTGACTTAGGACCCAGCCCCACAGCAGGTGGTAGAAGGGCCTTCTTAACCTCATAGCTGGCATATTAATTCCATCTTACTCCAAGCTTCAGTAAAGCTGGGTTTAGTCCTTGGAGAATCTATGAATGGACATGGAAATAATTTTCATTAATTAATATTTACTTGTAATGTGTTGGGTGTTGCTACTTTCATTTCAGCATTTATTACAGCTACTTTCCCTGCAGGGCACTAGGGATACCAAGATGAATGAGAAAAGAGCCCCTCCCTGGAGGAACTGTTTAAATGTGAAGCAAAATCTATAATTACAGTTTACCTATGCAGAACTTCCCTTCTTTATTGGTTAAACCAGGCCTTGCAATTTTTCTAAACCTTCTCGCCTTCAAACTATAATTCTGTAATCAGCAAAAAGTTATAGAATTAAAATGTAGAAAAATTCTAGAAAAATGTGTGGAGCAGGTTTTGGAACTTTGTGTTTCATCCCAAATGTGAAAGGCCATATAAGCATGTCGTGTGCACAACTATCATTTTTCAGATTTGAGAGGCTTCCAAGGTTTGTAGTGTGGAAAGAGTGAGGTGAGTCATGATTTGGGAATGATTGTTTTGATCTCTCGCTGTAGGCTCTGTAGAACATTGGCAGGGCAGCCCGTGTAATTAATAACACTGTACAGTCTAATTATAAACATGACTCTGTGGACAGTGGCTACTAAAGAAGAAAGCCTGGATAAACAATCACGTTGGCAGGATTCCTTGCAAATGATGACTAGATAATGTCAAGTTTACTATAAATCAAATTGCTTTCCCTACATTGTCTTAGAAGTTACTATAGGGGACAAAGGTATTATTGGTGAAAGTCTCCCTGGGTTATTTTTTTAAGGGCCCATTTAAGCATTTCTTTATTGCAGTTCTTCTAACCTTTTCATCCTGAGAAAACAGTTAGGCATCTTAATTTCTATAGTGTGCTATTTTAGGGAGAGTAAGGGAATGGGGTTACAGTAGAACATTTGTTCTAGTAGTAGAGTTGATTTGATTTTAAGAAGGTGAAAGAAAGTAGGGATTTGGAAAGACTACATTGGACTAGTGTAATAAAGAGGGAGAAAAGAGAGTCCTGTGGGTTGAGGAGAGTGAAGAGTGTGGGCTAAGGGTGACCTGTGAAGTGGCCACAACAGCCGTGTATATGGTTGAGAGAAACTGAGATGTATGTTACACACATATGGTCTCACATACCGGTCAGAGGGAGAGCAGGCACTGTGCGTGGTTGTATGTGTCTAAGGATTTGCTGAAGCATGACTGAGAGCTGAGGAATGATCTGGTTAGTTTAAATATAGGTTTGGTCATTGACTCCCTAAGATTTAAAACAAAGGTGCTGGCTGTGGAGTTTGGTTTCACAAAAAGTTATTTCTGCAGAATGAACCTCAGAGTTGTGATTTACTCTAAATAAATTGAGCACTTTAAATCAAATGCTTAAAAATGAGGCCCTTCTTTTTTCAGTTAAAATTTTAAATTTAAGATTTTAAATATCTTAAAAAGATATTTTTCTCGTAGCCTTTGTGTTGTCCATTCACTTTTGGAAACTAACTAATGTGTCAAAAAAGGGGGAAACTAAATGCTTTGCAGCCTTTTCCTGTCCTTGAATTGGATACTGATGGTGTAGGAGCTACATAAGTAACAGTTTATGCTTTTATATTAATTTGTTTACACATGTGCTCTTGAGTTTTCTGTTAAATGTATAGTTTCTCTTAAACGGTTTTCAAAAAGATTTCTCTTTTTAAGAAAACAATATACAAAAATCTAAATTCAGAAATGAGTTAAGTACAGTTTTTTTTGCATAAGAATACTTTTTTACTGTTGAAGAGCTTATAAGAGGTTTCCTTTAAATAGCTCTCCAATTTCTTTTAAGTACTTGGATTTAAAAAAAAAAATCTGAATTTTTATTTTAAGAGGTAGGGGAGAACATATGGATTTTCTAAATTTCTGATTTTCTAAAATTCTAAATTTCTAAAACTTATGAATGTAGCTAGCATTATCATTGGCTAAATGATTTTGTGTTTATCAGATACTCTTAGAAGAGGTACAGATAGAAGGCTGTAGGGCTTGTGAAAGAGAATTTCTCTAGCCCAGGACCCAGTTCTGATTTGTCTCTTACATGAACCTAACTAGACTTTTGAGTAGTGAAAAATTGATCTTGGAGATCCACAAGGACCTGATTTGAAGGCCAGTTTCTAGGAGAATATGATTAAGAGGCAGTAATATTATTTTCCTGCCCTCCAGCATTTTTTGCTTTATTAATTTTCTGTTGTTTCTGTTTTCTAATTCATTGATTTCCACCTTGTTCTTTATTATTTCTTCTCTTAGGTTTAATAAAGTGTTCTTTTTACTTTCTTAGGGTGGAAACTTATATCACTGATTTTAAACTTCTTTCTAATAAAGGCATTTAAAGCAGATTTCTCTCAATTTTTAAAATTAAGGTCTTTTTATTTCAGGTGGTTTCTAAATTCTTTGTGGTTTATTTTTTGACTTGTGCATTACTTAGAAGTTTGTTTTCTGTTTTCCAGATATCTAGAGATCATCTAGATAATTTATTACTATTGGTTTTTTGAAAATTATTTCTATTGTGGTCAGAGATCATAGTCTCTAAAAAAACTCTTTCAGTCTTCTATTACTTTTTTTAGGATTTCATTTATTTGTCAGAGAGAGAGTGAGTGAGAGCACAAATAAGCAGGGGCAGCTGCAGGCAGAGGGAGAAGCAGACTCCCCACTGAGCAGGGAGCTCAATGCAGAACTTGATCCCAGGACCTTGGGATCATGACCTGAGCTGAAGGCAGATGCTGAACCAGTTGGGCCACCCAGGCGTCCCTCTTTCAGTCTTTTAAAGTTTATTGAGATTTATTTTATAGCCCAGTATATGGCCCACCTTGGTGACTGTTACATAAATATTCTGCAATTGTTTGGTGTAATGGTCTATAAATGTCTTTTAGGGCCAAATTAGTTGGTAGTGTTGCTTAGATATACTGTGGCTTGTTTGTTGTCTACTTGTTTGATTAATTATGAAGAGAAAGATGATAGAATTTCCATTTATAGTTGTGGATGTTTCTGTTTCTTTAGTTTTGCCATTTTCTGTTTTGAATTTTGAAGCTCTCTTATTAGGTACATGCATATTTAAGCTTGGTATCTTGTCCTGATGAATTTCTTTAATCATTATAAAATTTTATTCTAATTTGTTAATCTATTTGTGTCAAATTAAAAAGGTATCTCTTATAGACAGTGTATGTTGAGTCTTACTTTTTTTAATCTGGTGTGATGATCTCTGTCTTTTAGTTGGAATGCTTAATCCATTTACAGTTAATTAAATTATTTATGTGGTTGTGTTAAGTCTACCATTTTGCTATCCTTTTTATTTGTCCATTTTGTT
This sequence comes from Nasua narica, assembly GCA_028533885.1. Classification (NCBI taxonomy): domain Eukaryota; kingdom Metazoa; phylum Chordata; class Mammalia; order Carnivora; family Procyonidae; genus Nasua; species Nasua narica. The sequence goes on from CM052809.1 coordinate 67,015,055, forward strand.
TTTGTTTCTGTTTCTTTTCTAATGTCCTCTGGTATTTTTTAATATTTGGTATTTTTTAATATTTTGGTATTAATTTGGTATTTTTTGGTGTTTTATTTTCTTTACTCGCTTTTTAGCTATCCATCTTTTAAATAACATTTTTATTGATTACTCGAGTGTTAATAATATGTATCCTTAACTTATTAAAGTCTTTTTATTGGGAATATTTTGCCATTTAACATTTTACACCTGACCCTTCTGTCTTCTTACTTTTTACCTCCTACTTCTCACTGGACACTTAACCATTTCCCCTTCTCAGTTACAAATATAATTTAATTCCTCTTATCCACCCTCTCTATTCTTTGTGCTCTTGTTGTTGTATTTTTTTTATATATGTTAAAAACTCACATGTCATCTTACTTTAAACAGATAGCTTTAATATACAGTGTTTTAAGGAGATTTTAAGAAGAATAAAGAGCGTAAACTTTTATCATAAACTCATAAACTCATTATCATGAGTTATCATAAACTCATCATTTCTAGTATTCTTTCCTTCCTGGAAATCTGAGTTTCTGTTTGGTATCATTTCCCTCCAGGCTAAAGAACCTCCTTTATAGTATCTTGAAGTGCACATCTGCTTGAAATTAGTTCTGTCAGCTTTTATTTACTTGAGAAGTTCTTTATCTAATTTTTGAGGGTATTTTCACTGGATATAGAATTCTGAGTTGACAATTTTTTTTCTTGCAGCACCTTAAAAATGTTGTTCTGTCATCTTCTGGGCCCCATTGTCATGATAAAAAGTTAGTGTTCTTTGTATTATTTTTCTCCTGTATGCAACATACTGTTTTTAGGCTTTTTAAAAGGCTTTGTCTTTGGGGACGCCTTGGTGGCTCAGTCATTAAGCGTCTGCCTTCGGCGCAGGTCATGATCCTGGGGTCCTGGGATCGAGCCCCACATCAGGTTCCCTGCTCCACAGGAAGCCTGCTTCTCCCTCTCCCACTCCCCCTGCTTGTGTGCCCTCTTTCGCTCTGTCTCTCTCTGTCAAATAAATAAAGAAAATCTTAAAAAAAAAAACAAACAAAAAACGACTTTGTCTCTGGTTTTCAGCAGTTTGACTCTGATGTAGCTAGATATGATTTTCTTTGTATTTATTGTCTTTGGAGTTTGATGAGTTTTTTGGATCTGGTTTGATGGTTTTTTGTGATCACCAAACTTAATAAAATTTTAACTTTTGTGTCTTCAAATATTTTTTCTGCTTTATTTTCAGAATTTTTTGGGACTGCTATTACGTATGTGTTAGTTACTATTTCACAAATTTCTGATGCTGTATTCTTTTTTTTTCCAATATTTTTTTCTTTGTTTCTCAAATTGGTAATTGCTAGTGATCTGTCAAGTTCATGGACTCTTCCTCTGCCATCTCCAATCTATTATTAAGTCCATTCCATCAGTTTTTCATTTTAATTATTGAGCCTTTTAGTCCTAGAATTTAACATTTTCCCCCTTCCCATTTGAGTCTTTTTTGTAGTTTCAGTTTCTCTACTGAGAGTCTTATCTGTTCATATATTCTCCTTTGTTGTTCAAAAACATTTTCCTTTATTTAAGACATATTTCAAATAGTAGCTCTGAAGTTTTTACAAAATGCGGTATTTGGGCCAACTTAAAGTCAGTTTCTAATGACTTATTTTTTTCTTATGGGTCACATTTCTTGTTTTTTTGAATGTCTAGTAATGTTTTATTATGTTTTGAACAGTGTTGATACATTGTAGAGATGCTGATTTAAAAGAAATTCTTTGTCGAGTGGTGTTGGTTTTAGCAGTTTAGTTACTGGCTTATATAGGTTTGCTGGGGAATCTGGAAAGCTCAAGGTTTTTTCTCAGGCTTCTCTAACTTCTCTAACTCTGGCACAACTCTGCCCTCAGATTCTTTTTGCTTTGTGGGTTTTGTTAGGGCTTGGTTTTAAGCTTTGTTAATGTGGTCTAGAGTTGGTCTTATTTTAGGGTGTGCTTTTTCCCTTAAAGTGAAGCCTTTCTAGCATTTCAAATTGATGTGCAGGGTTTTCATGAGTTCTCTTTATTCAGGTTGGGTTAGACTGGCAATATTTCCCTATGCTGCTTGACCTCTAGTAGTTCTACTCCATATTAAGCTTATTTCAGCCACTCTTTTGTAAGCCTTATGTAGTTATGCCAGCATTGTTTAAACAACGCTGGGAACCCTATACAAACTTACGTGGTCACTTCTGCACAGTTCTGTCCTCTCCAGTGTCCTTTCTTTGCCACCAGCCCCATTCGGCTAGGATTCTAGCTCACTCTACTACAATTAGAAAGTGGTCCCAAGCCAGGGAGGCAAGCAAATGTAAGCTCACATTATTATTGCTCGTTTATCCAGTAACTAAAAATAGTTGCATCATTTTGTCCAGTTTAATAGTTGCTTATGAGAAGAAAAGAAGTCTGATAACAGTTACTGTGTCATATTGGAAGTGGAATTCTCCCATGGCGTTTTTATATGTGTTGAAGTGAACTTTAGAGGTAACTTGAAAGGGAAAATTACATTTTAATCTCTTCTACAACTAAATAAAATGAGCTTGTGGTGCTTATGGTGCTTATTCACAAGAGAGACAAGGTGGGAGAGGGGAACAGAAGAAAGGAAGATCTTACTTGGGTCCTGCATCCTAGCTTGTGACCTTGGACCTGTCAATTGGGAAACTAAATGTGATTTTTGAAATGGCCCTACACAAAAGTAGGAGTGCATACAGGACTTTTCTGTGTTGTATTTTATGCCACTGCTCATACATTGAAGTGTAAGCAAACAGGGTGTATCAAGGGCTGTTGAGGACATCTTTAAAACTTGTCTTATGTTAGTGACTGGTCTTCCGATCTTGGTGAGAAAATGCTGTATGTAAGCATGTAACTTAACAGAAGCATTGCGATAAATAAGAATAGGTTTTCTTCGAGTGTGTCTGTTGAGGAGGAGTGGGGTAATGTTTTGTCAGATCAGAACTGTACAGAAAATCACTGTTTTTGTTCTAAATTCTAGTTGTTTTCTTTCCTTTTTAAGATTAAACTTTTAAAAAATAAATTGTCTTTATGATGGCAGAGGATCGCTTATTGGGGAAGTAATTACTGTATTTGAAAATTAGCCATCACTTCAGAAATTTTATGAAGTTTCCATTTGGCAGTGATCTACAAGATATAAAAACTGTCTCATGCTTGAAACTTTTAGCTTTGTTTAAATACATCCGGGAGGCCTCTGAAAAAGCGTAATTCTCAATTGTTAAGGCCCAATTTGAATATAGCAAGTTGCTAGATTACCTAGTTGAATATAGCAATCTTGCATCTGCCCAAAAAGCCTTGTTGAAATTAGGCCTCTTCTTTTCAAGTTGTTTTGGCTTGTTGGTTTGAAAATACACCCCATTTCATTTTCTTAGAAAATGTAAAGGTAGTTTCAAGGATTAAAATTGTGGGAAGTTTTCTTGTTTTAATTCGAGTTGCTCACCATGTTGTTTGCCATAGCTTTCCTCTTTGTTGTGTTTTCTAAATTGAATCCCTCTGTTAATCACTTTTTCGCTTGCCAGCACCTCCTGTGCATTTTCCCCTTAGCTTTTCTGTACATCCTCTCTACGTATTGAACCCCAGATTACCCCAGTCTGCTTTCTCTACTCTTTAAAAATTTTTGGCATTTATTTTTTCATTTTTGTAATTGTGGTAAAATACATATTACATGCTTTTTCTTCTTTTAGACTTGGGCTGGTAAGCACTGCTAAAGGCATTTATGGAGACTGGTAGTATGACAAATTCTGCTGGGTGTATTGAACTTCTCAGCCATAGTCTGTCCTTGCGTCATCCTTCCCTGGTCCTCTGGTGTGGCTTCTGTGCTTTATTTTTGTCCTTAAGCCACCTATGCCTTCTCCACAACTGCCTTTGAGCAGGTGGCCTTGGTTCTTCCATTACAGAGGACATGGAGGCTGTCTGTGTTCACATCCTCAGCTTTTCATGCGCTTATACGTGTTTCTTCTATCTTCACTTTCTGTCTCCCAGGCTCAGAGAAGTGCCTCGTTCCCATGAAGGGTAATCTCTCTACTGGAGTTTTTGTGACGTCTTCCTACCCCTCTGGGATGTTATTCCAACATTTCCTCTTGTCTACTCCTTTACCTCCACATTTTGTCATCCATTACTTTTCCTTCATGCTTAAGTTGTTCCCATCTACAAAAAAGCTCCATTTTTTAAATGATTAAATTTGATAGACATAAAATTATTGACAAACAGACAAACAAAAAACAAAAGAACTTAACTCTTCGCTGTGCCATATTTTCTTTTAGTTTGACCCTATGTTTTTTTTCTTGCCACATCACTATATACCTTGAAGGAATAGTCTGAAGCTCTTGCCTTCCCATGTTAATTTTCCATCCTTTAGGCTGCTGAAGTTAGGCTTTCATTTCTACAGTGCCCCTGAAGGTGCTTTTTAAAAGTCACTGGTTCCCTGGATGCCAAATCTAGTGGCCTCTCTAGGCCTCATTTTCTATAACCATTCTAAGACATTTAACGCTGGTCACCTCCTTCATGAAAACTTCCTTTGTTTTCTGGGATGCTTCTGTCCTGATCTTCCTACCCGTGGTATATTCCGTCTTATTCTCCTTTTCTGCCCCTCTTCCTCTGCCCATGGCTTCAGTGCTGATGCTTTCTGATTTTTACCTTCCTTTTAGTAGTCTCACTCATCCGCCTGGTTTTCATTTTGTACACCCAGGTGATTCTGAAATCTGAATCTTCCACGCAGCCCCTGTTTTAAATCCAGATCCACGTGACCTAATCCTCATAACAGTCCTACAAAATAGTTCTGTTTTCCACATTTATAGGTGAGGAAATTGAAGTGAAGGGAAGGTGGGTAACCTGTGTGAGGTCAAACAATCAGTGGAAGAGGCGGGATTTGAACTTCTTCCTAAAGTTAGGTCTTTAACTCTGTAATATGCTGTTAATCAAACATCTTCACCTGGCTATCTGAGAGATATATTAAATATGTCATGCCCCATAACAAATGCCATCCCCTAACTCCATTCTCATTAGTCCTCCTCTTACACTCCCCCCCCCAAAAAAACAAGAGAATTTGAAAAGATATATTCTCAATCTCCGTGAATAAAAAAATACATACAAAAGTATGTATTTAAAAGCATTTAAAAGTATGAACTACTGGGAAACTGAAGTGAAAAACAGACCTGCAAACTCTAAGCTCAATTTTTTAAATGATTAAATTTGATAGAGATAAAATTATTGACAAATTACTATAGAAGTTTTTAAATACTAATCATCCACATATATCCTGTCACAGACAGATAACAGTTTATGGATTGACACTGATCCACAGACAGCATTAAGGAGCAACAGTTCATGAAATCTGATCAAGAGAAATGTCTTCAGTTTTCTTAGATTATTACCACATGAGCTTGTGTTATTTAAAATGGAAACATGTCAGTTAGGACGTTCTTTGCTTCTGCTTATAGATAGCATGTATATGTGAATTTAAGAGGTTTTAGAAAATTTCCTATTTCTGTAGGATCCCTTCTTTTAATATAAATAAATTCGTTAGAGCAAGGGGGTAATCTTGTTCCATTACAGTTAAACTCTAAGAACAAAGTATACTGATTTAGGAGTCCATAGCAAAATTTCCTTACATAGGTTAGAAGTATAGTCTTTATGGACTGCCTGTAACAGGAATGATTTCCCCCGATTTGATTGATATATTTAATTTGATCTTGTACATATATATAAAAATTTCCCTCTAATGTGCAATAAATTATAGTAGATGAGTCAATATATTCTGTTTCTGAAAGATTAAAATTCTACATAGATATTAATCTGAATTGGTGATAAATAACAAAAGTAAGGTATTTGGATTTGTTAGACATCTGACTAAACCCTTATCAGAAGATTTGTAGTAAATGAAATGCAAACAGGTGATGCTATAATGGTCAGATGGTAGAATACCGCTTGCCTTTAAAAAAAGGCATTGCTGAAGAATCCAAACACACAAAACCAAAGTTCTTAGTGGATATGAATTCAAGAATGGGTGTGCTCTAAGTAAACTGAAGTTATATCTAATTAGTTTAGAATTAGTTTAGAAATTGATTAAATAAAAAAACCATACTGTACCAACCTCCTTGTTGGTACATCAGGTCTGACGCAGAACAAAACAATATGGGCAAATGCTAAGAGTCATAATTTTCCTATATGAGGTTAAAAAAAAGTCAGAAAAACCCTTTTAGGTATTTTGAAAAAGCAAATTAAGCAATTAATCTTTAGCACTGTGCCAGGACTAAAAACTACCACAGAAGATTTCTAACCATCAAGAGTTCATTAAGAGTTAAAAAAAATTTTTAAGTTCGGTTACAGCAATATTTGCTTTCTTAAAGAAGTAAATGACCTCCAAACATAGTTAACCATCAAAACAAAACAACACTTTGTCACGAGAAGGAGAGGCATATCGGATGGGTAGGAGATGAAATTCCTAAAGCAGGATGTTATAATCACTCTTCTTCCATGTATAGGTCGTTCACAGGAGATGGGAAGATGGCAGCGTGTTAAACCCACACCTAGAATGTGATCAAAAGTTTTATTCAAAGAAAACTTATAAAGTAGCACAGCTTGTTGGAAGTTCAGAATAGAGAGGAGGTAGGAAAAGGTAACCTCGTTGGGTTCTCTGTGCTCCCCAAAGCAGAAAGGGGTGACATGTAGGGAAAAAGGAAAATTTATTTTTTAAATGTAATTTTTTAAAAAAGGAGAAACAAAAAGAAAATAACTTTTCTTAATTTATATCATAGCAAGTTAACCTGAGTTATGGAATAACGTGTTCACCTGATAGCCTGGGATGGAAGGGAGAAATAATGACATTGCTGGCAAGGGGACCAGGGAGAATAGGCACATAGAGGATAGTTTGAAACAGCAGTGTCTTGTTCTCAGAAGAGGAAGCAGTTGAGGTGGCCAGAGTATACCCAGGAATGGAGTATCTCATGTTGGCTGGGATCTGACCATAGAGAAGGCTGAGACTGGTGCTTCTCAAGCAGATGTGCACATAAATCACCTGAGGATTTGTTAAAATTCCATTTCAGGAAAGGGACTTGAGAGTCTCCTCTTCTAAAAAGCTGCATTGTGATGCGGGTGCTCTAGTCCACAGACCGCACTTGGTTCAAGACTCAATTTTGTCCTAATATTTATTGATGCTTTGTTTCATGGATTATGAGTTGCCACTGTTCAGTGTTTGTTGGATAACGCAAAATACACGGCATTTCTGTTAAGGTAGATATTTAGATATGAAATAATTTTATGTAAGTTTTGTTCTGATGGTAAAATAACACTCTTAGCAACTTCATTAGCCAAGTACAAAAGAAATAATTTAGGTATAAACTCTTATCCTTATTGAATTAGTTGAGTAAGATGGTGCAGTATAATAATGGGAATAATCTAAAATTTGGAATTAGATTTTTAGACCTGGGCTTCAGTATCAGTTTTGTTTTGAAACAGCTGTGACTTAATGAAGCTAAATTAACCCATTTCTCTTTTTTGTTTTCTCATGTCTGAAATAGTTATACTTGCCATTTTATAAAATCGTTGTGAGGGTTAGAAATGATAATGTATGAGGTATCTTGTAGAGAAAGGTTAATGGAGGTTTCAATTACCAAACTTTTGAGATCCCTTAAAAGCTAAATTTCTACTATTCTTAAAAAAAAAAAAAAATTGGGTGATCTTATCTTAGGAATGATTGATCTATGCATGATTTATTTATCCTTTTTACCTTTTGTGTCTTTGTTTTCTCATTGATTTTTGGCAAGTAATGTTCTTTGTAGTTTATAAGAGCTCTCACTACTACCCTAACGCAAGATCCACTTAGGCTCATGATATGTAATATAGTTGTTACAGAGGGGAATATGTTGTATTTCTGAATGGTCTGGAAGCATGAAATAATAGGTTGGGTAGTAGTTGTATCTGGTTTTTAGAGTTCTTTTGTCTTATTTTTAAATGATTTCTTGATTATGGAAATTTTCTATATAATTTGCCGCTTTCAGTTTGTTGTGGGATAGGAACATCCGCCTTTTGGAGGGAAAAGAATAGCCCAGCCTATTGCTTAACTATCAGTCTAGCCTATAAATGGACACACCAGTTTCTGTTTCTCTGTAGAGAGAATTGAACTCAGCGAAGAGACCCACAAGTGCCTTAGAAGCAGGTTTGAAGCCTTTTAGGCAGGAATTCCGGTGGTTCTGGTGACCAGACCCTAGTCTCCTAGAAGCGGGACATAGACCATGGGTGGGCACATCTCTGATCTGTGAGGACTGGCACAGCAGTTCTAAAGCCAGGCCCTCTATGGGCCTCTAAAGCTCAAGACAAGGGCCCAGGTTGTTAGGCAGGAGTGTATTAAGGAAATTAGTGTTTAGTGTCCGCTGCCTTTTTTTGATACTAGCTCGTTTATTTAGCTTTCTTATTTCATGACTGTGGTATACTTTTATTTATGCTTGAGTTTTTAACAGGATGATACAAGGAAATTATAAGCACCTTATTTAATTCAGTAGCTCTGAGATGGAAATAAGTCTTAGGGTTAAATAAATTCTTAGATTAAATGTGGTTTTGCTAGTAGGCATTTTATTCTGAAATTTTTTTTCTAACTCTGTGCCTTGTCCTTATGTTTTGGTTGTTTAGATCTGCTTCAGCTCCCCAGGAATATGATTGAAAACAGCATGTTTGAGGAAGAACCAGATGTGGTAGATTTAGCCAAAGAGCCCTGTTTGCATCCTCTAGAGCCTGATGAGGTGGAATATGAGCCCCGGGGTTCACGACTGCTGGTGCGGGGTCTTGGTGAGCATGAGATGGATGAGGATGAAGAGGATTATGAGTCATCTGCAAAACTGCTGGGCATGTCCTTCATGAACAGAAGCTCAGGCCTTCGGAACAGTGCAACGGGCTATAGGCCGAGCCCAGATGGGACTTGTTCTGTACCATCTGCAAGGACCATGGCGGTCTGTGTTTTTCTTATTGTGGTTGCTGTTTCTATAATTATGGTGATTTATCTACTGCCCAGATGTACCTTTACCAAAGAAGGCTGCCATAAAAAAAACCAATCAATGGAACTAATTCAGCCACTTGCGACAAATGGAAAGTTGTTTCCGTGGGCACAAGTCAGGCTTCCCACCGCCATTATGCCACTACGGTATGAACTGAACCTACACCCAAACCTAACTTCGATGACGTTCAAGGGTTCTGTGATAATTTCACTTCAGGCTCTTCAGGCAACGTGGAATATCATTCTTCATAGTACAGGCCATAATATTTCAAGAGTGACTTTTATGTCAGCAGTTTCAAGCCAAGAAAAACAAGTTGAGGTCTTGGAATACCCATTTCATGAACAAATTGCCATTGTTGCCCCTGAAACCCTTCTTGAAGGACACAATTATACCTTGAGGATAGAGTATTCGGCAAATATATCTAGTTCTTACTATGGGTTTTATGGAATCTCCTACACAGATGAAAGTAATGAGAAAAAGTATGTAGCCTTCCAAAATGATTCTACTTCTTTGCTCTGTGATGACTTACATAATATGGATTCCTTTTCCCACACCAAGAGACATTAACTCGATTTTTTTATTTTTTTTATTTAGGAGGTTATGTGAAAAATAGTAGAACGGTGATTTGGAAGAATATACTATTTCTCTCTTAGTCAAAGCCTTTAGCACCTATCATGCTCATATATGTCATATATCTTATGTCATGGTGGGAGTTAGGCATGTGGATGGAAAGAAATGGATAAAGATTATTTCAATTATAGTCTCTAACACAAAATCTTAAGTGATTTTGAGCTTTTTATGCTGGTGAATCTAGTTTTCAGTTACCTTACAAGATCTCAATGGGATGCCAAGAAGATTATTGATATTTTTTAAGACCTATTTTCCTAATGTGCAGAGCTTTTAGGAGGTGCTTAGTGAGATGGAGAAAGAGGGCAGGAAGAACTGTTAAATGCTTACATATATCATTTTTAGGATCCTTGATATTTGCTGCTCATTAAAAAAGTCACTCGTTTTGGATTTCTGATGGAATTTTTAAAAAAATCTAGGAGAGACTTAATTTGGTTTTTTAAAAAAGGTGGTTCAAACATAAAAGTATTCAGCTCCCTATTTAGACTATGTAGTTTTCACTTTAATCTTAGTATTCATAGTATATATTTCCAATTTCTGGAAAGATGCCATGCACACTGCATACTGGTTATTCTTAAGTAGCGATAATGTCATTTCTCTTAATGTATATGAAGTCCTTATTAGATCTGTTTAATTTGATTGGCACATTCCCTCATATTACTTTGTAAGCCAGTTTTTGAATTACTGATGCTGGTTATTTGGCAAATGTATATTGGTGTATTGAGAAAAACAAATGAATATTTTACATCTATCTTAAGGAAATGGTTTGATCCTTCTTAAACTGCAAAAGACAAAGCAAGATCTATATACCTATGCAGATAAGTAATTTTTCTCTTTGCCTTTATTTAACAAACAAACAAACAAACAAAAGGCATGCTGGCATTTGCATGAGATCTGACTTTAAAAACAAATTTATGATTGTGAGATTTGGGGGTGGGCACTGCCAGAGGTGATTGTGACCCAGGATAGGCTCACACCCATTTCCTTTGTGGGTCAATGTTTCTTTCCTTTTTACTTTCACTCTGATCTAAAACTAGAACTTTACCTGTTCGAATGTCACTATTAACAAAGAAAACTGCACTGTAATACAGTAAGCAGGATCCCCCCACCCCCAAAAAAGGCAAATTTATAATTATGGCAGCTCATGGCTTCTTGGCTTTATTTCTCCCTTTATAATCTTCATCATCTCTAGGAACTATAGGATATACATAAAAACAATGCAAACAAACCTTGAAGATGAATCCTGTAGTCATCTCTTCTATCAGATTATTGCCCTTGGAGTCCCTTGGGCCTACTACTATATAATGGAAGGAATAAATGTATGGCAGAGAAAGGTGATTTTGGGTATGGTCACTCATTGACTCTTGCCATGCCTAGATCAAGTTGTGGAAAATGCTAGAAAAATAGAGAAGACAATTCCTTAAAAATAAGAAATAGAATATTGTGTAAAAAGTGTTTTTAAATCTATTAAAACAAGTTAGTATGTGAAATTCTGCTGTTAAAAAAGTATATAAATCTGTTAACCTGCCTGTGTCAATAAAATGAATGCCCCACATGGTTGTATATCTTGATGGAAGATAAAAGTTGAGAAGATTATTTACCTTTCAAGATATCTTAAAACTGTAATCCAAAGCAATATTTTTGGTCTCTCTCCAACTTTTAATTTTGCATCGTTCAATTAGAGAAATTTTTTGTATGCCCCCTCCAAAGTGTAGTAAGAATAACTCTTTAAACAAGTAGATAAAATAATTAAGGGATATATTCCTTATTGATGGGAAAATCAGAGTATATGTAAATGTCAAACATGTATTTATGGTCAGGGAACTTTACTGATGTCATCTAAGACGTAGAGAGGGTCATTGATCCTGGAGTTCAGTCTAGAAGGTGTTGCTGATATACTTAAGGTTCTAGATAATAAATGGATAGTGAAAGAACTAGTAGACAAATTTAGAATGGGTATATGTTTTATTTCTTTGTCCTTCAGTTTTTCAGTCTCTCTTTCTTGAACCCTTCAAGCGTCCTCTTAACTGGTCTCTTGGCTTCCAATCTTGCCACTTTCCCCTACTCTTCTCTTGCCACCATCTTCCACACAGTTGCCAGACTCATATTTCTAGAAGTACACATTTAACCACATTGCTCTTTGGTTTAAGATCCTTCAGCACTTCCTCTTTTCTAACAGGATTTAGTTCAAGATTTTAACAGATCTGGCCCTTGTTTTTTCTCCTATCTCTCACCTGTCATAATGAACTTCATGTGCACTCTCCTGAATTCCAATGATAATAATAACCCATATTTACTGAGAACTGAAGTGCTAGAAACTTTTCCAAGCACTTTCTGGGTTTAGCCTTTTATCTTGTCAAACCCATGAAGAGGTAGATACTAATATTTCATTCATTTTACAGGTAATGAAGCAGAGGCACATAAAACAACTCATCTAACATCTTTTGGCTAGCAGGTAGCAGAGGGGGGCCTCAATGTTATTTTAACTAGATGCCCTATTCTTAACCACTATGATGTACTGGCTACCTAGTTCACACCGCTTTTTCATTTACCCATTGTTACTCCCAGTGTTTATAATTCTCTTGCATGACTCTGGCTAATTTGTAATTGTCTTCTGCACTTTAGCACTTCAGGTAGTGTTCAAAGTGCAGCTAGTATTTCTGAAAGCAAAGGAAGTCACTAATGAAAGAATAAGCTTCAGGGTATTAAACATAGATTATAAATATCTTCAAGCAGCAACCTCTCAAAGAGACTTTTCATGTAAGATAATTATTATTTCATCCCTTTGAACAGTAGTTTAAGATTTTCTTTGTCTCAAAACATTATGATCCAATTTTTATCAATAACGTGGTGGTCTAAGTAGACTATATGCATATTACGGATATCATTAAACTTTATTCCCTGGTCCCTTGTGGCCCTCTTCCATAATTTTCTGCTAACTAGGTAAGAATTTGGAAGTGGAGTGAAGAAATTGAGTATTAGCAGCATAATATGTTTAAACTGTTTCATGTATGTTGATTGCTATCTTGTGTGCAGTTTCCTCAATAGAATTATTTGGGCAAATCCTTATCAGAACAAAAGCACGGTAACTTTAAGTGTGAATGAGGAGTTATGACTATCTAGCATTAATAATAAACATCTATGTTCGCCTTTGTGGGATACAAGTAGTTTTTATTTTCAGTAGCCTTATTAGATCTAACAAAAGCCCTAAATGTTTGGCAGAGGATCCTACCTCAGTCCTGAGTTAATCAATAAGGAAACTGAGGTGTATGTTACTGATTTGCCTGAAGTCACATGGCTGGTAGAGTGCAGGATTCGGGTCTTCTTACTCTAAATCCCACACTCTTTTCTGTATATCTTTTAGAGTGGAAACTAAGGCGTAAGCAAGGGAGGCCACCATGTCCAGAGGGGTGATTGTATATGTGCCACATTGACTAGTACCTGAAATGTGTGTAGCAGGGCCATACTTACCCTCATTACTCTGTGGCCGTGTTGGAAGGATTTCCCAAATGCAGATTTGTTTTACTCCTCTGCTTTAATCGAAAATCTGATTTTCTCCTCTTTTTCTTTTGATGCTTTGTTCCCAACTTTTAATTGAGGACTTTCTTATGATTTAAAGTCTCATGTGTTGTTGCTGTGCTGTAGGAAAGTGAGGACATTTTTTTTTTTTTTCTGAAGATTATAAAGGAAACTGTCATACTACAGAGCGCCTAGTTTTTTTTTAGTCTTCATGAAAGTGTAAGTAGTAAGTTTGAGGTTTTGTGTTGTGAAGCCAGAGTCTGGGGAGATTTGGTCATTTATGACCACCCTTCATACTGATCTCCATCTGAAACCTTTTTAAGACCTCAGTGACCCGCTGTTGGCTACCTTTGTGGCTTTATCTCCAGCCATCTTGGACAGCCACCTCCAGTCCCTAAGTGTCCATTGCTCTGTCTTGTGCTTCCTACTCTTTCTGCACTGTACTTTCTACCTTTCTCCACCTTTTCAAATATTCCTCATTTTTTAAAGACTGTTCAGATTTTGTCACCAGTTTCCATATAGTATCTCAACTGCTACTCAGAATTTGTTTCCCATCCTTTTGTTTCCACTGCTTTATTTTCAGTATTAATGACATGGTTTCCAGCCTGACAGGTGTCTGTTCATTATATAACCTGTGCCTCTCCCAGTGGATTGCAGATCCTTTAATAACTGGGATTGTACCAGCTTTTTCTTAGTGTCCCTAGTGCTTGGCAAGATGCCTTCAATAGTAGGTGCTCAATAACTTTTGGATGAATTTACATTTGTTTTAGGTACTTTGCAGCAACTCAGTTTGAACCCCTGGCAGCAAGATCTGCTTTTCCTTGTTTTGATGAACCAGGATTTAAAGCCACATTTATCATCAGGATCATAAGGGATGAGCAATATACTGCTTTATCAAATATGCCCAAGGTACTGTTCTGTTCCTTAATGTAAAATCTTTGAGTGCATCTCTTTCTTTGTAATTAATACTTGAATTCCTCTGTGATACTGTTGAGAATGATTAAAATCATATACATTTTTATTCTTTCTTAAAATACTTAAATAAAAGTTAAAATATACATTGGAATTAAGTAAGAAGTCAGCCCAAGGAGCAGTTGAAGAAAGAGGAAGACCTGCTGGATGTGGAATGTGTGGGCAGGAAATGTGAAGTATGTGCCATATATTAAAGCTGTACAATTAATAATACTAAATGAACTAGTACTAAAGATCACTGGTATTTTCTGAGATGTGAATTTGCTATTCTAAGTAGTGATATGTGATAGTGTTGAATCATGATTGATCTTGGTGTTTTATTGGTTATTGAAAAATCTATATGGTAATGTGGAGGTTTAACAAGAGCATGTACCTTTTTCTTAGATGTAAATTCTGTGTGGGAGGCAGTGGTGATGAAACAAAACAGAATTTCTTTTATGCTAAATAGAACCTAGGGTTTTGGTTTTTTTCTTGACACGTGAGTGGCCATGTGATTAGTAGAGAGGACCAGCCACATCTCCAGGCTATGGAGTCAACCTTTGTAGGTAGGAGAGGATGTGATCTCTCCTTTAATAGGGACATCACTTCAGCAGCTCCACTCCTAGCCAAACTCTTCACCTTAATCTTCCTTTAAAAGAGGGGAGATGCCTACTTGCCTAATATCCCAAAACATATCTTAATTCATGGTCAGAAAATCTTGCAAGGTTGCCTGCATTCTCTCATCTTGTGTCTACTGCATGCTTCTCTAGTGACTTATCACCTTTGATTCTGCTAAGCCTTCTTAAGGTCATCAACATGGCACTTTAAAAAGCTGTTTCAGATCTTTCAGAGGGATATCCCAACTGTTGCTCCTTCTTCTGAATTTGTAGCAGCAGAGTGGAGCACTCCTACGTCATAAGAAAGGATTTTAAAGGGGAAAGACAGACCAACTGATAGTCACTATTTCTAAGTTACATTTATTTAAAATGCTTCTTTTGAAATTAAAATTCCTTAAAGATTTTCACTGTACTCAGTATATTTACATGATGAGGCACAATGGAACAGGTTGAGAGTAGAGCCATGCTCTGTTTAGAGTAAGAGTCATGCTCTCTTGTGCTGAGAGATTAAAATATGCCAAGAGCTTCGCTACTTATTTCCTATTTGAAGTTTCAATTTCTTAGTTTGTTACTGTCATTTATTCCCATAGTTACCTAGTTATCTTTTCCCCTTTACTTATAGAATTCATCAGTCATCATGGAAGATGGACTTGTTCAAGATGAGTTTTCTGAGAGTGTGAAAATGAGCACTTACCTTGTTGCATTCATTGTTGGGGAGATGAAGAACCTGAGTCAGGATGTAAATGGAACCCTGGTATGTTGTAGTAATTGTCTTGAAAGCCTGTTTCAAAGGAGGTTAAGATGAATTCTTTAATGATTTTTGATAACTGCTTTATGAAGGAAAAGAAGCTTTTTTAAAAAAATTTAATTTAGATTCACTTAATTAACATATATTATTTGTTTCATGGTACAGGTCTGTGATTCATCAGTCTTATATAAAGCCCAGTGCTCATTACAACACATACCCTCCCCAATGTCCACCACCCAGTTACCCCATCCCTCCTCCACCCTCCCTTCCAGCAACCCTCAGTTTGTTTCCTATGATTTAGTCTCTTATGGTTTATCTCCCTCTCTGGTTTCATCTTGTTTCATTTTTTCCTCTCTTCCCCTATGATCCTCTGCCTTATTTCTTAAGTTTCACATGGCAAAATAAGCTTTTAGATCACAACTCTGACATCTTATGCTAGAAAAATTACCTTTTGCTTAGTTTTATTTACTTTCATTAATTGAATACCTAGAAGTCAATAATTTTCAAGTTTCCTTTAATTTTACTTCTACAAGAGAATTCCGGTAAGATAGTATAGGTATAACAAAGCTTCTATAACTGGGCTGTACAATATGGTAGTCACTGGCTTTATGTGGTTTGTATATTTAAATTAACTAAAATTAGATGATAGCATCATGGCTGAATAAGGTGTCCCTCATTCATGTCCTCTCACTCCAACAACAATAATTGACATCTGCTCATGGACAAAAATGTTTTTGTGGAAGCTGTAGGATCCAGCACCATAGACCAAGGGACCTAGGAGGAATCTTTCCATCCATGCATCAGGTAGTAGGCATATAGACCACGGTCCTGGCTGTGGACCCTATAGTGGCATGTGAAACAGCTCTAGCCCTCTTGGCCATTTCTCAAGTGTGGGAACACCTGAGAAATACTGTCTTAAACAGTAACACCTGGACAAAGTAGCCTTTTAGAAATCTACATTTCTAGCCAAAAAAGTTCAGCACTTTGTTGGAGAAAAGAAATGCAAGTTTGGATGCATTGGTAAGAGCAGTTAGTAAAGAGTGGAGGAGGTGACTGCTACTTCAAATGTGAAGACAGTAATGCAAAACTTCAAGGAACATGAAAAATCAAGAAAACGTGACAACACCAAAGGATCACAATAATCTTCCAGTAACTAATCCCAAAGACATGGAGATCTGTGATTTACCCAATAAAGAATTCAAAATAACTCTTTAAAGGAAACTTAATGAGGTATAAAAAAACACAAAAAGATAATTTAATGGAATCAAGAAACAATAATGAACAAAATGAGAATTTTAACAGACATAGAAATCATAAAAAAGAACTATTTCTGGGGCTGAAAAATATAATTACTGGAGTAGAAAAAAGGGAAATAGAAAACATCTATAGCAGAATGGATCAAACAAAAGAAAGAATTTATAAGTTAGAAGACAGGAAAGTTGAGGGGCAGTTGGGTGGCTCAGTTGGTTAAGCATCCAACTCTTGATTTCGGCTCAGGTCATGAGCTCAGGGTCCTGGGATGGAGCCCCACAGTGGGCTTCCCATGAACAGGGAGTCTGCTCGAGGATTCCTTCCCACTCTCCCCCTGCTCCCCACTCCTGCTTATGCATTGCCCCCCAAAATAAATCTTAAAAAAAAAAAGATAGGAAAGTTGATATTATCCAGAGAGAGAACAAATAAAAATGGGAGAAAAGAGTGAAGAAAGCCTGTGTGATTTATAGGACACCATCAAAGAAACAATTTGTGAATTACTGGAGTTCTAAAAGGCATCGGAGGAGGAGGGCAGAAAGCTTATTCAAAGAAGTAATGGCTGACAGCTATCCAAATGTGGGGAGAAATTTGGATAATCAAATTTATGAAACTCACAGATAATCAAGCAAACAGCTTAAAGAGACACATTATAATAAAACTGTCAAAAATCAAAGAGAATCTTAAAAACATCTAAAGAAAAGAAGCTTGTATCTTTCAAGGGACAAGTCTGTCAGTGGATTTCTCTGCAGAGAATTTAGCAACCAGAAGAGAGATGATTCAAAGTGCTGAAGGAAAGAACTGCCAGTCAAAATACTCTTATTTGACAAAGTTTTCCTACAGAAATAAAGGTGAGATGACTTTCCCAGACAAAAGCTGAGGGAGTCCTTCACCACTAGATCTCCCTTAAAAAGTGCTGAAAGGAGTGCTTCCAGCTGAAATAAAAGTACACTACTTAGTAACATGAAAATATATGAAAAATACGGTAAAGCTCCTTGTTTTGTCCTCCAAACACCTAGATTTATAAAATATTAGCTAGAAAGTATTAATGTCTACTATTTTAAATTTCTGTATAAATGTAATATATAACTTAGTTTGAATGTACTGCTGTGCTTTTATGGGAAAGCTTTTTCCTTTTCATGTTTTTATGTTTTTTACATATGGGAAATTATTTTATATAAAATGAAATGTACAGAAAAAAATATATGAAAATACACAACACACTGGTAAAGGTAAGTATATAGCCAAATTCAGAATACTCTTACAGTATTATATGGTGGCGTGCACATCCAACAGAATGCATAAAAAGCAGTTCTGAGGGTGATGTTTAGTGATAAATGCCTAAGTTAAGAAACAAGAAAGATCCCAAATAAACAACCTCACTTTATACCTCAAGGAACCAGAAAAAGAACAAACTAAATTCAAAGTTAACAAAAGAAAGGAAATAATAAAAATCAGAGCCCAAATAAATGAACGAGGTAACAGAGAAACATTAGAAAAGATCAGTGAAACTAGAGCTGTTTTTTGTTTTTTTGGTTTTTTTTGAAGATAAACGAAAATGGCAGACCTTTAGTTAGACTAAGAAAAAATAAGAGTCAAAATTGGAATTGAAAGAGACATTATAGTTGATATCACAGAAATATAAAGGAACATAAGAGACTACTATGAACAATTATAGGCCAACAAATTGGATAATCTAGAAGAAGTGGATAAATTCCTAGAAACATACAACCTAACAAGATTGAATCATGACGACATAAAACATCTGAACAGAGCAGGAATGAGTAAAGATACTGAATTGTAATCAAAAGCCTCCCAGCAAGGAAAGTCCAGGATCAGGTGGTTTCTCTGGTGAATTCTACCAAACATGAAAGAAAAATTAATCCCAATTCTTCTCAAACTCTCTAAAAAATTGCAAAGGAGGAAATACTTCCTGACTTACTTTGTGAGGCTAGCATTCCCCTCATATCAAAGCCAGATAAGGACATTACAGGAAAACTATAGGCCAGTGTCCCTAATAAATATACGTGCCTGAGATGTCTCTGCACAAAGTTCTCAACAAAATGTTAGTAAATTGGATTCAATAGCACATTAAAAGGATCATAAACCATGATCAAGGGAGCCTGGTGGGGGGTATTGAGGAGGGCATGTATTGCATGGATCACTGGGTGTGGTGCATTGACAATGAATCTTGGAACACTGAAAAAATAAAATAAAATTTTTTTAAAAAAAGGAGGACTTATTGCTGGGATTATAGTTCAACATATGCAAATCAGTAAATGTGATACATCACATTAATAGAATGAGAGATAAATAGCACATGATTATCTCAATAGCTACAGAACAAGTGTTTGACAAGGTACAGCTTCCTTTCCTGATAAAAAAAAGCTAAGCAATTTAGGTATATAAGAGTGTAACTCAACATTATAAAGGCCATATATGACAAGCCCACAGCTAATATCATACTCAACAGTGAAAAGCTGATGATCAGGAACAAGAAAAGGGTGCCCACTCTCACCACTCTTATTTAAAATAGTACTTGAAATCTTAGAACACTTAGACAAGAAAAAAGAAATGCAAGGCCTTCAAATCGGAAAGGAAAAAGTGAAATTGTCTTTGTTTGCAAATGATACGATATTATGTATAGAAAATCCTAAAGACTCCACCAAAAATCTGAGAACTAATCAATGAATTTGGTAAAGTTGCAGGATATAAAACAGCATACAGATGTTGGCTGCATTCCTGTAAATTAACAATGAAATATCTGAAAAAGAAATAAGGAAAATCCCATTCATGAGAGCATTCAAAAACAATAAAATACTTAGGAATAAATTTAGCCAAGGAGGTGAAAGATCTGTACACTGAAAACTGTAAGATTTTGTTGAAAGAAATTAAAGAAGACAAAATAAATGGAAACATATCCCATGTTTGTGGATCAGAAATATTAATATTGTTAAAATGTCCATACTACACAAAGCTTCCTATAGATTCAATGCAATTCCTATAAAAATTTCAATGGCATTTTTCACAGAAAAAAAAAATACTAAAATTTGTGTGGAACCACAGACCTTGAATATCCAGAGCAATCTTGAGAAAGAACAAAGCTAAGAAAGAACAAAGCTACCACACTTCCAAATTTCAATCTATACTACAAAACTATGGTTATCAAAATGATGTATGTATACTAATGAATGTATATGTATACATATGTATACTAATCAAGAGAATATGGTACTGGCATAAAAATAGACACATAGACCAAGGAACAGAATTAAGAACCCAGAAAAAAAAATGCATAACTGGTCAACTCATATTTGACAAGAAAGCCAAGAGTACTCAGTGGGGAAAGGATAGGCTCTTTAATAAATGGTGCTGGGAAAACTGGGTAATCACATGTATAAGAATGAAATTGGACCCTTATCTTACACCACTCACAAAAATTAAACATATTAAAGACTTAAACATAAGGTCTGAAACTGTAAGACTTCTAGAAGAAAACTTGGGAAAAACTCCTTGACATTGGTCTTGGTAATGATTTCTTGTATATGACACCAAAACACAAGCAACAGAAGCAAAAATCAGTAAGTGGGACTACATCAAACTAAAGAGCTTCTGCACAGGGGCGCCTGGGTAGCTGTCAGTTAAGCATCTGCCTTCAGCTCAGGTAATGATCCCAGGGTCCTGGGATTGAGCTCTGAATTGGGTTCTCTGCTCAGTGGGGAGCCTGCTTCTCCTTCTTCCTCTGCAGCTCCCCCTGCTTGTGATATCTCTCTGTCAAATAAATAAATCTTAAAAAAAAAAAAAGAACTTCTGCACAGCAAAAGAAACATCAGCAAAATGAGAAGACAACCTAAAGAATGGGAGCGAGTATTTGCAAATCATATATCTGAAAAGGGGTTAATACTCAAAATATATAAGGAACTTCTATCATTCATTAGCAAAAACATATTTAAACATTCTGATTTAGAAATAGGTAGAGGAGGGGTACCTGGCTGGCTCAGTCAATAGAGCATGCAGCTCTTGATCATGGGGTTGTGAGTTTGAGCCCCATGTTGGGTGTAGAGAGTACTTAAAAATAAAATCTAAAAAAAAAAAAAAAAAGAGGAACTGAACATTTTCCCAAAGAAGACATACAAGTGGCCAGCAAGTACATGAAAAGGTACTCAACATCACCAATCACAAGGGAAATGCAAATCAAAACCTCAATGAGATGTCACCTCACAATTGTTAGAATGACTGCTATTAAAAAGATGAAACAAGATGGGATGGGGAAGGAGACAAACCCTAAGAGACTCCTAAACTCACGAAACAAACTAAGGGTTGCTGGGAGGGTGGGGGGCGGATAGGGATATGGACATGGGGGAGGGTATGTGCTATGGCAAATGCTGTGAAATGTGTAAGCCTGATGATTCACAGACATGTACCCTGGGGTAAATAATACATTATATGTTAATAAAAAATTAAAAAAATTAAAAAATTAAAAAAAAAAGGTGAAAGGTAGCAAATGTTGCTGAAGATGTGGAGGAAAGGGGAACCCTTGTGCACTGTTGGTGGAGTGTAAATTGATATAGCCACTATGGAAAGCAATGTGGAGGTTCCTCAAAAAACTAAAAATAGAGCTTACCATATGATCCAGCAATCCCACTTCTGGGTATACAGCCAACGGAAATGTAACCAAGCTCTCAAAGAGATAACTATACCTCCACGTCTGTTGTCGGATTATTCACAACAGCCAAGATATGGAAACAACCTAAATGTTTGCAGATGAATGGATAAAAAATGTGTGGTAAATGTACTATGGATTATTATTTAGCCATGAGAAAGAAGGAAATCCTTCCATTTGCAACCACATGGATGGACCTGGAGGGCATTATGTTAAATGACATAAATAACATAAAAGACAGACTTTATATGTTATCTCACTTACATGAGGACGCTAAGAAAACTGAATTCTTAAGAGACCAGAATAGTGGTTGTCAGGGTCTGAGTTGTGGGGGAAAATAGGAAAATGTTGGTCTAGCAGTACAAACTTCCAGTTATAAGTTTGGGATCTAATGTATAGCATGGTGATTGTAGTTAAGAATACTGCATTATATGCTTGAAAGCTGCTGAGAAACTAGATCTTAAAAGCGCTCGTCACAAAAAAAGAATCGGTAATTATGTGAAGTGATGGAGGTGTCCTAACTAATACTACTGTGATAATGATGTCACAGTACAAATGTGTATCAAATCAACACATTGCACACCTTAAACTTTCACAATGTTATGTGTTAATTATATCAATATGTAAAGTTGCAAAAAAAGTAATTTGAATCTAAAATTCACTTCCTCAAGTCTCAGTAGCCACATTGCTAGTGTTCTTGCAGCTAGTGGTTACCATGTTGGATATCATGGATATTGAACATTCCCATCAATGCAGAACATTTTATTGGACCGCACTAAATCTAAAACATTGTGCAGACTTAAGATATTGTGTACAAATATAGTTAGAAGATAAACTCCAGGTTATAAAAGTTAATTTAATCTTCCTTTTTTAAAAAAAGCAAGTCCAGATTGAGTTTCCTTAGAATAGTAAGATTGTTTAAAGGTCTTATGTATCTGTAATTTGTAAAAATTGATTATTTGTTCTAACTAGGCTCCTCTGCTTATCTTTGTCATTAGTCCCTGTCTATAAATGATTATTTGTTTAGATCTTATTCTTTAATTTCACAGTGGAGACCTAGTTAATATTTTCATACACTGATCCTATAGGAGAAAGGGTCTTTTTTAAACTAAAAATGATTATTCTTCATGATAGAAATATAATTTTTAATTTTTTTTCATATTTTTGATCACCCCAGGAAACATTTTCAAACATTTTCTACCCATTGAACATATTCGTTTGATATGGCTTTCCTTTCTAGATTTAAAGCTTTATTTTAATCACATTATATTTAGATTTTGCTAATTAAAAAAGATATGCTCATTCTGTAAGAAAAGCTTATGTCTACTGCATAACTTTTAGAGGTAAGGGCAGAGATGAGGATTATGTGGTTTTCCATAAGCAGTGATACCCTATGCCATTATGCTCAACAGTAAAGGATTGGGAACAATTCATGAAGTTTCAGCGTTTAAGGTTAAGCGTACACTACACAGTGCTCAAAGGATTTACAAATCTTTGGCCTGAAAGAGTTTTTGTCAAGTCTGAACCAAAGAATTTTTCAGAATTCCTTGAAAAGGATATTGAGATTGGTTTAAATCTGATAAAATTCAATTAATTTTTCTTCAAGCATCACCCTACAGGTATAGCTTTTGATTCAGATGTTGCAGCCTGGATAAAATCCAAAAGGCTCAATCTAGGCGAGTCAGGTTTGCTTTTTCAAAACCCAGCTGAATACCATCCTCCCCTTGAAGCAGTTCATTCTTTCCCCAGCTGGGATTAATCATTCCCTCTGTGATCTTTCATAGCACTTTAGTTACATCTCTGTTGTAATTATTACACTCTTTGATATAAACCCCCAACACTTTTTATTGTATCCCAAAATATATGGATTCTTGGCTTTTTCTTTCCCCTCTGTCCCTTCCTCCCTTCCTTCTTCCTTCTTCCTGCCTCTAGGATTACATTCAAACTCATCATTCGGATCTTCAAGGCTCCCTTATAAATCCGTCTTTTATTTCTAATTGTTCCAGTATGGATTCTTCCATTTAGCCAAACTAAACTATTCACTGCTCAGATGTATACCTTATTCTGATATATCTGGAGGGGTGAGCAGGGGAAATGGAGAGAGGGAAAGAGGCTGATTGAGACTGAGATAGAGAGGAATTTGGGGTGGCTTTTTCCCCCTTTTAATTAATTAATTAATTAATTAATTAATTAAGGATTTTATTTATTTATTTGAGATAGAGACAGTGAGAGAGAGCATGAGGGGAGAAGGTCAGAGGGAGAAGCAGACTCCCCGTGGAGCTGGGAGCCCGATGTGGGATTCGATCCCAGGACTCCGGGATCATGACCTGAGCCGAAGGCAGTTGCTTAACAACTGAGCCACCCAGGCGCCCCTCCTTTTAATTTATATGTATTATGAAGCAACATGGTTAAACATGGACTCTGGAGTCCCTCCTCTACAGCTTACTAGAATGTGCCCTTGAGCAGATTTCCTCTGTAATCCTGCCTAAACCTCACCTTCTACAAATCTAGTACTGTATTGCCTATATTAGCCTGCCCTCTCAAGGATTAAATGGTAAATTTTTTTGTAAAATATTTAGTGCCTGGGCGATAGTAATACACACACATACAAAGTGCACTCTTTTTTTTATCCATATGCAAACATATACGAACTTCCTTGTATGTCTGTAAATATAAAGTCGTAACTTTTAATGCTACCCAGCACCCGCATATTTCAAAATGTGTTCTAAAAAAAATTAATGTTATACAAATAAACAGTTGTTTCATTAATTTTCTCTCTTTTCATTAGGATGAATGAAGACTCTAACATTCATGGAGCTATGCTCTGTGCCAGCCCCTGTCTTAGGCACTCATTTACAAGTATCTTTTCGTTTCATAAACCACAGGGGAGGGAAACATTAATCCTATATTGCTGAGGAAGAAATAGTGTCTCAGAGAGATTGCATAATTGACCCAAGATTACATAGTAAGTGAGAGTCAGGACTATACTGTCCACCACAATGTGCTTCTGCTTACCCCCAGTGACAGAAAGAACTTCTGTATGTATTTTTGACTTGAAGTCTAACAAAGGATTTTCCTTACACTAAAATGTGGTAATCTATAGGATGGATTCTACTTTGTGTAGTAGTTGACATTAGGCCTGTTTCACAAGATTCAGGAATAGGGCAGTGGGGCTTTACTTACTAATGTCAATCTATTAGAAATGTCCAAGTTATTAAACATGCCCTTTTTAGTGATAAGGATTACTACATTGTCAAAGTTTTAAAGAAAGAGGAACATTTGTTTTTGGAATTTCTGTCTGGTCTTCAGTGTTCTTTACACCTTTCTGTGTTCAGAAATGCCAGAATTACCTAGAAAATTCTAGGCCAGTTTTGAAATACACTGCTTTGTTTGTCTTGAGGTTTTTGTCTTATTTTTGCCACTGCCTGATTTTGTTTTTATCATAGACAGTTTTAATTTGTCAAGTCATAATGCAGTGCTGGTTAGTCAGATGTAGACACCATGTTTTAAGCTGTAAGTCTTAAGGTCTGAGTGCTAGTTGACTTCCATTTGACAGTGTTTAGAGTGCTGTTAATCAAGCCCAGAATACTGGTCAAGACTTTTTTGTCGTTGATTTAGGTGGTTCTGTTTCATACTGCTTCTGTTACTCTTAAAACAAGCTTGCTAATAAATATTATTATTTATAATAATAATGACTTATCTCTAGTGAGAACTCATAGCACATCTTCTTTTAAGAAAGTAAAAAAAAGGAGGGAAGAGAAAATACCAAACTACCTTTTTTTCCTAATCATTGTATTTCCAGAAATGGAACTAAATGGCTCCCTTGGTCAGATTCTAGTTTCCCCTGAACTTCATCTTCCTCCTTTACTTTTCCTCTAAAGAAAGGTGTTTTCACACATAGAGAGAGGAGTAGTCAAATGGTATGTGTGGCAGAAGGATGTTGGAGGAGGAATCTGGGGGATATGGGTGGTATTTCCATTAGAGTATCATCTTTGAGGTTAGTGTGTTGACTAGAATATAAAATATGTGTTTCTGGAAAGAATAGGCAGAGGTAATGAAGATCTGTCTCAAATTCCTAGTGATCTTGGTATAGTCATTTACAATGGAAGTTAGAGACTGTAAAAGAACATATCAGTCTCCCCCCACCCCACATTGACTGCAGAGGGGAAGAATGCAGGAAGAATGCAGATGGGAAGAATACACACATCAATGGAATGAATTTATAGTTCCTTTGGCAGGTGGCGACTGCATTCAATAAACTGGTCACAGCTCTTTACCAAGTGCTGTGGATGGCAGAGTGCTGGGCTGGTGAAGTACACTTGGCCACGTGAAGTGGGAGGTTAAATTTCTTTCATAGTTCCCTTAGAAAGCAACATAGTTTTAACTAATTAATTCTAGTCCTAGATAGGTTATTTTTCTAGTAACTATTGGCACAAATGCTTACTCACACATATTTTGCCCCATTTCTGTTGGGACTGTATTTTTAATAATGGTAATAATTACCATTTATTGAACACTTAAATCGTGTCATACTCTAGTCTGAGCTCTATGTATGTAATACCCCATTTAAGATTATGGGGTAATACCCCATTTAATCTTCCCAGCAACCTGGTGAAGGTGGGAGTTACTTTTATCACCTGATAAGGAGGCTTAACCAAACTGCTCAAGGTCACACAAGTAGCAGAGATTTGTTTTTAGTTTACTTAATTTTTTTTTACTTTACATGTAATTTATATGCTATGTCACCTCTATAACTGTAGACTAAAGCCCCACATAAGGAAAACTATGACGGAAACCTATTTGACCTTTTAGAAATTGTCAAATGTTTTTTAGCCCTTTAATGAGAGAATTAAATTAGAGTTAGAGTTCAGTGCATTTTGTCCAAGTAATGAATTATTCAGTAAGTCTCCATTTCCCACCAGTTGAGATTTTTTTTTTTAAGTTTTTATTTTCTGCTGTGTCTTGGCCATATCTCACATTCCCGGGTGAGTATAGAGGGCTTTTGTTTTTTTCAATCAACTGAAAAACAGTAAATAATTCTTTTCTAAAACCCATTGCTTTTAACATAAAATTGCTAAAAACTTGCCTTTTGGTACTTTTGAATAAGATGTTTATAGTTAGTTACAGCTTATGTATTTGACTTATACACTTAGAAAAAGAGAGAAAGAATAGCAATTTAAATCACATGCGTGATCAGATCTGCTCCCCCCCGCCCCCCTTTGTGAGCATGTATCCTGAAGGGAACAGGCAATGGGAATGTGAACTTATCATCCCCTTGGTTTTAGTTACGGTGTGCCACTCACTGAGCATTGGATTCTGTTTCATATGATTATTTCTTATACAACATGATCCATGAAAACAAGCCAACAGCTGGGAAAAAGAAAGCTATCCCAAGGCTGGAAGAAAAACAGGCTTGCCATATTTACTGACAGAGCATGCATTGGTCTGTAATAGGTTTTTCCAGGGTAATTTCAACAAATGTGCAATTTCTGCCTTGTATGTTTGCTTTAGAGCTAACTCCCTCGTGTGACTCCTCTGTACCAAGTGCCTGTTTGATGACAGATACTGTAAAGATGCTAAAAAGATGAAAATTTGTTTTGTCCTTCATATATTTCAGTCTTGATAGCTCATAGGTAAAGAAGGGCAACGTTAGGTAATGGAGAAGACGAGTATCATAAAATTGATAGGCAAATGCTTGTATGTTGCTATAATATGACCCAAATAGTTTATTTGGGATGTTCTGTTAACTTAAAAAAAAAATCAGTAAGTTTTTGAACATTGTGGTATGTGTGGAAGTGACTTGCTAAATTCTCCAGGGACTAAAAGATTTGGAACAAGAGTTTCTGTCCTGTAAAATCTCATAAAACTCTTTTCAGTTCTCATATGTACATCACAGTATTCACCTGACTATCATACCATTTTGGTTGTACCTGTCTTTCCATTTTATATATATAC
Source organism: Nasua narica (assembly GCA_028533885.1). Lineage (NCBI taxonomy): Eukaryota > Metazoa > Chordata > Mammalia > Carnivora > Procyonidae > Nasua > Nasua narica. The sequence continues at coordinate 67,042,402 of CM052809.1, forward strand.
ATATATTTGTATATGTATATGTATATGTATATGTATATGTATATGTATATGTATGTATGTTTTCTTTCAGGTTTCTATATATGCTGTACCAGAAAAGATTGGTCAAGTTCATCATGCCTTGGAAACAACTGTGAAGCTTCTTGAATTCTATCAAAACTACTTTGAAATTCAATACCCACTTAAGAAATTGGGTAAGAATCAAACAGTGCCTCTGATTTTCGTTACTGTTACAACCTAGATTCATTTTGCAAATGTTTTTTAGAAAACTTTTGCCAAAGTTATTTTAAGAGAAAACTAAGGAACACTTAAATCTTTAAAAATTGTCTCTATTTGTTAAGACTATTTAGATTCCATAAAAGCATCTAAATGTGAAGCTTAAAACATTTAGAAGTTTATGGAGGTGTTAAAAGGGCTTCTACAGGTGCTTCGTACATGGGAATTTGCTTAGGGCTTAGTCTGGAGTTTGACTAATTGTGACCTAAGAAATTCCTGATTCAAATAACAAAAACTTAGTATTGGGAGCCCAGAAAAGCAAGAGCATGTTAGAGCTATTTAACCGGGAGCTAGATAGGGGAATGTCGGATCTGCACTTTATCCACCTTGCTCTAGAAAGTTGATTCGTTGTGAAGGAATTAGGTTTCTCTTCCTTTGCTAAGTGACAGAGGAACAGTTACTCTAAAGGGATGGTTGAGGTCTTTCTCAACTGACTGACAAGTGGGGAACATACAAGACAGGAGTAGGGTTCCATTTGCTGAGTATAAAATGACCTCACTGTCTCTTGATTCACAGTGATAAACCAATGGGTAAAATATTTTTATTCAGGGAGTGCTCTAGATGAAGGAAAGTTGATCACTTCTTTCTTCTTATGTCCAGATTTGGTGGCTATTCCTGACTTTGAAGCAGGAGCAATGGAAAATTGGGGTTTGCTCACCTTCCGAGAAGAAACACTTCTGTATGACAACAATACTTCTTCAGTGGCGGACAGAAAACTGGTTACTAAAATCATTGCTCATGAGCTATCCCATCAGGTATTAGTAGCCAAGAGTATTATATTTCATGCCTCAATTTTATATCCTAGAATTTTAGAGTAGAATTAGATGCTAATAAGAAATTCAGCGTTTTACTCTAGTATTGCCTTCTTTCATAATAAAGTGGTGTTCTTTTTTTTTAAGATTTTATTTATTAATTTGACAGAGAAAGAGATAGTGAGAGCAGGAACACAAGCAGGGGGAGTGGGAGAAGGAGAAGCAGGCTTCCCGACAAGCAGGGAGCCTGATGTGGGGCTCAATTCTAGGACCCTGGGATCATGACCTGAGCCAAAGGTAGACACTTAATGAATGAGCCACCCAGGCACTCCTGGGTGTTTTCTAACACAAACTTGATTTTCTTTTTTTTTAAATTTTATTTTTATTTATTTTTATTTTTTATTAACATATAATGTATTATTTGCCCCAGGGTACATGTTTTTGAATTATCAGGCTTACACATTTCACAGCATTCGCCATAGCACATACCCTCCCCCATGTCCATATCCCTACCCCCCCACTTCCCAGCAACCCTTAGTTTGTTTCGTGAGTTTAGGAGTCTCTTATGGTTTGTCTCCTTCCCCATCCCATCTTGTTTCATTTCTCTTCCCCACCCCCCCATAACCCCCTGCCCTGCCTCTCAAATTCTTCATATCAGAGAAATCATGTGATAATTGTCTTTCTCTGACTGACTTATTTCGCTTAGCATAATACCCTCTAGTTCCATCCACGTCATTGGAAATGGTAAGATTTCGTTTCTCTTGATGGCTGCATAGTATTCCATTGTATATATATACCACTTCTTATTTATCCATTCATCTGTTGATGGACATCTAGGTTCTTTCCACAGTTTGGCTATTGCTATTGTGGCTATAGCAGACATTGCTGCTATAAACATTGCATGTGCATGTGACCCTTCGGATCACTACATTTGTATCTTGAGGGTAAATACCCAGTAGTGCGATTGCTGGGTCATAGGGTAGCTCTATTTTCAACATTTTGAGGACCCTCCATACAGTTTTCCAGCTTGCATTCCCACCAACAGTGGAGGAGGGTTCCCCTTTCTCCACATCCTCACTAACATCTGTCGTTTCCTGACTGGTTAATTTTAGCCATTCTGACTGGTGTGAGGTGGTATCTCACT